>JAPKLX010000009.1:3279480-3291327 GCA_026898415.1 Leonotis leonurus
CTCGGCGATGAAGCCACAGAAAGTAAAATCCCGGCGATGAAGCCATGGATAATAAAATCTCGGCGATGAAGCCATAGAAAATAAAATCTCGGCGATGAAGCCATGGAAAGTAAAATCCCGGCGATGAAGCCATAGAAAGTAAAATCTCGGCAATGAAGTCATAGAAAGTAAAATCTCGGCGATGAAGCCATGGAAAGTAAAATCGGGGCGATGAAGCCTGAGAGATATAATATCACGGCGATGAAGCCTAGAAAAATTAATAGTCAAAACCACTTGGGGCGAAGAAGCCAGTTAAGTTCATTTAGGACAATGAAGTCATGAGATTAGATTTCAAAGCAATGAAATTAAAGAATACGACTCTCGTTCAGAGTCAAGGCAAATATTTGCAATAATTATAGTTTGACGAATATAATTGCTATCTGATTAGTTTGAAATACCTTGTAACAGAGTAAGGAGGAAGGGTTAATGTCAGACCCTACGAAAGAGATGAGTCACGAGGATGATCAGGAAGCAAATCCTCTGCCTCCTCCGCCTATGATGTCTGATGCATTAGCGGCTCAAGTCGCTTCCATGGTGAGGCAGACCCTAATACAAGCTGGGATCGTACCAGACACCCCGGATAGCCAAGTGCAGGCAAATACGAACGTCAGAACCATGCACAGAATACCGCTTCGAACTCAACCAGACCTCGAGGAAGGTTCTGATTCTACGTACAAACCCACATCTGATAGAATCAGCGAAAAAACCTCGCGGACTATGGAGACCCTATCCTCACAACAGGCCCAACTAGAGAGACAACGGGTCCAGATGGAAATGTTGATGAAGGAGCTAGAAGATCTTAAAAGGGAGCGTGTACTTGCCGAATCAAGCAAGCAGAGCATCCATGTAACATCCTCCGCGGGGGAGGGCCCCAAGCTGTATGGGAAAGAGAAGGACAAACCCAAATCCGTTTGGGCGATAGCCCCTTTTCGGAAGAAATTCAAAGAGACCCTTTGCCACATAACTTTCGCCCGGTGACTTTGGAATATAAAGGAAATTCCGACCCAGAGGAGCATTTGATGAGATTCGATAACATCGCTCTTCTGCATCAATATTCCGAGGGGGTGAAGTGCCGAGTATTCCTCACGACACTGGCTGGACCAGCCCAGCAGTGGTTCAGACAATTACCTCCTAATTCAATTTTCTACTTTGATGATCTAAGAAAACTATTTGCACATCAGTTTGCGAGTGCAAAGAAAACCACAAGAGGTTCGCTACATCTGACAACCATCAAGCAGTTGCCTCAAGAATCTTTGAGGGAATTTCTCACCCGGTTTAATATGGCCGTGCTGGAAACCCCCGACATACATCCTTCCATTAAAATCCACGCGTTTCTGGAGGGAATGAGGAGCGGATCCTTTTTCGATTCACTAGTGAAGAAGCCGCCCAAAGATTTTGAGGATTTGTTATCACGAACAGAGAAATATATTCATTTAGAGGATGCCCGACTCTTTCGAAAGGCGGAGGTCATGAACCCAAAGAAAGAAAAGAAGCCAGAGGAGAGAGCAAGAGTTTTGGAAGGCAAAAGGAAGTCAGACCCTGTTGTTGAAAAAAGAAAATTCAATTCTGACTTCCGAAGGCCGTTCGAAAGGCCAGAACGGGTTGAAAGAGGGTATACTCCGTTGACCAGGGAGCCCGCAGATCTATTGGAAGTAGTAATTAAAAAACCAGGGGTGTTTTTTCCGCCCAGGTCTAAAGATCCTCCGAGACATCCAGAGTCAGATAAGTTTTGTAAGTTCCATAATGATTATGGGCATACTACAAATGATTGCCGTAATCTTAAGGCGGCGATCGAAAAACTAATTAAGGAAGGACATCTTTTGGAATATGTCCGAAAGGAGACAAATCAGGATTATAAGAAGAGGCGGGAAGATCGAAGGGAGAGAATGCCCGAACAACCTCCGCCTCTGCCAGAACAGAATACGCTCAGAAAGGGAACTATTAATATGATCTATGGAGGTCCAACCACTGGTGACTCCAACAGGGCTCGAAAATCTTATGTCAGAGCCGGGAAATCTTTTGAAAGGGAGGAAGTGATGACTATACAGGGCAACATTGTTTGTCCTGATATTTCCTTCGGGACCGGAGATTTCAGACCCCTCTTAAGACCTAATGATGATGCGCTTGTAATAACGGCTGGTATAGAGAGCTATGACGTGAAGCGAGTATTCGTGGATACGGGAAGCGCCGTGAATGTTATATTCCTGGAGTGCTTCAAGCAATTGCACACAGAGAAGGACATCAAGCCAATCAGCACTGCCTTGCATGGGTTTGCTGGAGAAATGGTCATTCCGTTGGGATCCATAACATTGATGTTGACGCTAGGAGACGAAAAAGTGAGGATGGTCAAGCCAGTTAATTTTCTCATAGTGGACACTCCATCGGCGTACAACGCGATTATTGGACGGCCTGCTCTTAACACATTCCAGGCTGTAGTCTCCACATACTATATGAAGATGAAATTCCCTGTGGGAAATTTGGTTGGTCAAGTCATTGGGTGTCAGGATATGTCAAGAAAGTGTTATCTGCAATCTGTTAAGGAAGGGGAGGCAAAGAGAAAAATCATTCCTCCCGGCGAAAAGTGCCATAGATCAGAGGGTCGAGAAGACAAGCGAAAGAAGAAAGAGACTATGGCAGAGGATTCCTCTTCTGCACAAATGATTCCGTCAGAAGAGCTTATGAGCATAGAGCTATACCCTCATTTGGTAGGTTTTCCTACTAGCATTGGTACCCTAATGACAGACGAGGAGAAAACGAAAGTGATAAGATGTCTCAGAAGAAATGCTGACATCTTTGCATTCAGAACATCAGACCTCACAGGCATCAGTAAGGACGTAGCTTTGCATTGTCTAAATGTTGACCCTTCGGTTAAACCTGTAAAGCAGAAATTACGGCAACTTGGCCCGGAGAAGGACGAAGCCGTCAGAGAAGAGGTGAGAAAATTACTAGAGGCTGGACATATAAGGGAGGTCCAATTTCCCATTTGGCTCTCCAACGCAGTAATGGTCAAAAAGAGTAATGGGAAATGGAGAATGTGCAATGATTTCAGGGATCTGAACAAGGCATGTCCAAATGATCACTATCCATTGCCAAGAATTGATCAACTCGTAGATTCTACTTCGGGATGCCAGCTCTTATCTATGATGGATGCGTACCAGGGCTATTATCAAATTAAAATGAATCCCGCGGATGTTCCCAAGTGTGCATTTGGGGTCTGCGCAGGGACATTTGGATATACTAGTATGCCTTTCGGCTTGAAGAACGCTGGAGCTACGTATCAGAGAATGATGGATACGGTTTTTCAGAATCAAATTGGCAAGAACATGCAAGTTTATGTTGATGACATGTTGGTAAAAAGTGTAAGGGAGGAAGACCACTCGTCAGACCTAGAAGAGGTCTTTTCGACAGCAAGAAAATTTGGTCTGAAGTTAAACCCAGCTAAATGTGCATTCGGAGTGAAATCAGGAAAATTCTTAGGATACATGGTTACACCCAATGGGATTGAAGTTAACCAGGCGAAGGTCCAGGCGGTTCTGGATATGTCACCTCCAAGGACCATGAAAGAGATGCAAAGGCTCAATGGCAGGATTGCTGCATTGAGTAGGTTTATTGCTCGATCCGCTGAACGTAGCTTGCCTTTCTTCAAGGTTCTACGTAAGGGCGCAAGTTTTCAATGGACCGAAGAATGTCAGCAGGCCTTCGTAGAGCTAAAGCAACATCTAGCTAAATTACCCCTCCTGACAAAACCAGATCCGGAAGACGAACTCTTTTTGTATTTTTCAGTGGGGGAGGCGTCCGTGAGCGCGGTTTTAGTCAGGGAGGTCGAAGGAGGGCAGAGACCGATATATTATGTGAGCAAATTGATACAAGGGCCAGAATTGAGATATTCTGATACAGAAAAGGCAGCGCTGGCTGTCATGGTGGCCGCAAGAAGGTTGAGACCTTACTTCTTGTCGCATAAGGTGGTGGTCAGAACCAACCTACCATTTAAACAAATTCTTGGAAGACCCGACCTATCTGGAAGGATGGTAAAATGGGCGGTAGAACTCGGTGAATACGACGTAGAGTTCGAGCCCAGAACTGCTATTAAGGCGCAGGCTTTGGCGGATTTTATTCAAGAAACGACAAGGCCGGTAGAAGAAGAGATCTGGGAGGCCTATGTCGATGGCTCGGTCGTTAAAGATGGTGCCGGGGTCGGTATCTTTATAATAACACCAGGAAAAGAGCAATTACGCTTCGCAGTCAAGTTTAACTTCAAAATCACCAACAATGAGGCAGAATATGAGGCTCTGATCAGAGCCATGAGGATACTGATAGAGTTATCGACGAGGGAGGTCATTTTGTACTCGGATTCACAATTAGTGGCACAGCAAGTCTTGGGGACATATGAAAGAAGGGAAGAAAAGATGATTTGGTATGGAAACCAAATTGAAGGATTGAAAAGGAATTTTGCAAGATTCGAAATTAGGCAAATTCCGAGGGAGGAAAACTCCGAAGCCGACAAATTAGCAAAACTTGCCAGCTCTGCAGATCATATCTGGCAAGGTGATATTACCCTTTTGTACGCAGAACAGCGAACGCTGGCCCTGGAAATTGCAATAGCTGCAGACAAGGCAGATTGGAGGATTCCGATTGTAAGATATTTAAGAACGGGGAAATCCTCGGAGTTACCAAAAGTTCTGAGCAGAGCTGCGTTGGCTAAATTTTGTCTTATTGGAGACTATCTCTATAAGAGGTCGTTTACACGACCTCTGTTGCGTTGCGTTTCAGAGCAGGAAGGTGAATATATTTTACGCGAAATTCATGAAGGTTGTGCAGGGAGTCATACAGGCTATAAGGATCTAGTTCATAAGACCATCAGAGCTGGTTTTTTCTGGCCCTCGCTCGATAAAGATGCCAGGGAAAGGGTTAAGAGATGCGAGAAATGTCAAAGACATGCAAAATTGATCCATATCCCAGCAGAAGAATTGGGAAGCATGTTTTCACCTTGTCCTTTTGACAAGTGGGGAATCGACATTGTAGGAAAGCTGCCAGTGGCCTCGGGTGGTCGCGCTTTTTTAATAGTAGCAGTGGATTACTTCACGAAATGGGTCGAAGCCGAGGCAGTGGCCAAAATCGATGAAAAGGCAGTAAGGAGGTTTATTTGGAAGAACATCTGCTGCAGATTTGGAATACCCAGAATTTTGATTTCAGACAATGGGGCACAATTCACTGGCGCCATGATACAAGGTTGGTGTGAGGAGATGAAAATCAAGCAGAGATTTGTTTCCGTTGCTCATCCCCAGGCAAACGGGCAGGTGGAAGTAACGAATAGAACATTGTTGGATGGAATAAAATCTAGGCTTGAAGGAGCCAAAGGTAAATGGGCGGAGGAGTTAGATTCAGTCTTGTGGTCATACAGGACAAGCCCAAGAACTTCTACGGGAGAGGCACCTTTTAATTTAGTTTATGGGTCATCAGCAGTGATCCCGGCAGAAATTGGCATGGATTCTCCAAGAATACTATATTATGATGAATTGGAGAATCAAGGAAAGTTAAGAGTGGAGTTGGATTTGATAGAAGAGCGAAGGGAACGGGCCAGACTGAAGACAGAACTCTATAAAAGGCAGATCGAGAAGATATACAACAAAAGGGTGCAAGAACGAAAGTTCGAGAAGGGAGATTTAGTGTTGCGCAGGGCAGATGCGTTAAAGCCCACTAGAAAACTAGAACCCAATTGGGAGGGCCCCTTCATATTCGCAGAGGTACTTCGAGGGGGTGCTTATCGACTTATGGATCAAGAAGGAAAGGAGCTACCAAGGCCCTGGAATATTACGACTCTAAAGAAATTTTATGCCTAGTGAAAAGCCGTAAGAATTCTAGTCATTTCTTATTTTTGGGATCCTTAGTATTGTAACGCATTGTACGCGTTTTATGATTCCCTAAAAATGGGATACCCTAAATGATTCCTATTCCAGACATGTTTCGCGAAGGAAGGGGTAAAAAATAGTATTTCACACAAAAACAAATACATTATATAAACATTTTGAAGCACAAAATAAAAAGAGAGCATAAAGATCTGATATACCTTACAAAACATAAAGAAAAGGAGTTTAGAGAGGCATTGTATCAAATAAACAGAGATTTTTGCAAAAGAGGAAAGCCCTAGGGCCATTAAGGATAATTCCCGGTCCCAGAACACGCGGTATTGGCTTCTTTCGATCCAGATATTTTTTCTTTTCCTTTCCCTCTCGATTTGGAGCGTTTTTTCTTCCCCTTGCCCTGAGTCTGGTTACAAAAAAGAACAAAATATGACTTAAAGGAATGGGAAAAAATAAGTGTTATAATAGGAACCAAACAGTTACCGTATCAAGCAGGCCACAGAGTCGAGTAATTTCCTCAGGATCCTCTGCCTGTACCGGAAGGAAAGCCAACCCCAGGGGGATTTCACGACTGCTATAGGAGGCCGGACAAGTGATAAACTCGTCGGCCCCTTGTCTGAGAGTATCCAGAAACCACAAACGACTGTCGCCCGGTGATGGATTGGCCTCAGCTCCGGGAAAATGGTCCAAAATACGGGAAAGCACTTTTTGCGCATCTACTTCATTCCAACGCTCAGCAAGTCCGAGTTGGCTGCAAGTCTCCGTAATAGCATCAATAACCCAGGTGGCCAGAACATCAGCCATGTGCTCACGAAATTCGATGGAGCTAAGATAAGCCTCAGGAAGGTCAGCAACCAAGCGGCGAAGTAATCTTTGACCCGCGGGACAAGCCAATATGTGTGCCCGGCATAGTCGAGCGCCTTTCCTCTCCCCACGGGAAAAAGCTCTCCTGTATTGGATCAATCTCTCTGAGGCCAGCCCACGGCAAAAAGCTTCGTGCGTTACTTTTGTCAAAGCAGTAGCATGCTTTCTTTGTTCCCTCTCGAGAGATCTCTCCAGATTTCTGATTACGATCCCTTGCTCTTTCACTCGATTTTCGGAGGCTCGAAGGAGTTCCTCATATTGCTCCACTTGATCTTCTAGAGAAAGTATTTTCTCTCGTTGCGAATTCGCTGCACGCTCCTCTTCGGACTTTCGACCCAAAGATCCGATTAGTTTGTTTTTGGTTATGCGTTTTAGGGTGCTGGAAGAAGTAGACATTTTTTCTTTTTGAAGGCTTGAGCAAGGAAGGTGATAATGAAGAAAAATAGAAATCCCTGATCACACACTTTATAAGGATAAGTAGTAATCCTCTCTAAATAGCTCCAAAAAATAGGGAAAGGACATCTAAATAATGTAGATGTCAGATTTTGGATTACGATTTTCGTGAAAAGGGGATGAAGATATCGTAACTAACGAGACATCTCTGAAAAAGCACGATCATGATTGTTACGGCGGCAGGAAAATCGAGGTCATGGACGTGACAATTAACCATAGTGTCAAGATTCAATGATGGTAATATAATTTTTTAACCTTTTGATGAAACCGCCTTATCAATATATGGTGTCAATACTATACATTAAACAAAGGAGATTATCAAATGTTAATTCTCAAGCACCGGAAATCAAAATAAAAGAAATTCTTGAAACAACTATATTTTTCAAAAGCCTTACGTTTATGACCAGAGCGTAACCCAGAGGGTATCAAAATATCCAAACGAAAAAGATACAGATGTCTTAAAACAATATCTTAATACAGGCAGAGGGAGGAGCTAAAATCAAGGCATAACATCAGTTCTGATTACTCCCGACTCATCATGCTTCTGAGGCTCTTCTGTTGGACCAACCCGCTTCTGAAACTCTTCCGTGCTCGAAGCTTGAACACGGGGGCTTACGGACTCTACATCCTGTTTTTCATTGGCAGGTTCGGAGGTTTTTTCCTTTGCAGAGACGTCCTCTTCTCGAGACTCTGGTTCCTTATTTCTTTCCTCCGCGCCCTATTACGATGCGGGCGATTAAAACGAGTAGTAGGAAGGAGGGGAATAGTAATAAAGTAACAATAAAATACCTTCCTCATTAGCAGAGCGAGCTCCACGAGTTTGCGTTGATCTCGATCCTGGACTGGATAGGAAATGGAGCCCCACTCCATGTCAGATAACTCCGATGCAGCCCGAACCTTGAGAAATTCTTCGGAAGCGCTGCTCAAACTGCTCATCCACCAGGGAAAGTTTTCCCCATGATCGGGATTAATCTCTAGGGACGGAGGATCCTCGAGCAGCCGGCCTACTGCCTTGTTAATGTTAACTTCTTCGAACCGATCCGATATCCCTAATTGCTCGCACATCTCATCAGCTAACAAAACAGCCCAAGTGGCCAGAGGCTTCACCATTCGTGTCCTAAATTGATGAGAATGAAGAAATGCTTCCGGAAGATCTCTTATTAGCCTCTCAAAAAGGCCTTGTCCATAAGGACTCATAAGAATCTGGGAATGGCAGAGTCCCACTCCGATTTTCTTGCCAGCTTCACGGCCCTCTTTCAAGGATTCGGCCGCAACAGAGCTTAGTTCACGGAGGTGTTTAGAATGATCATGTGCTGCTTTCCTCTGCAAACTCCCCACCTGGTTAGAAAGAGATTGAATACGGTCACTATAAGAGCGCTGAAGATGCTCCTTTTCTTCAACCCATTTCTGCTTCTCCACTAGAAGAATATCTCTTTCCTTTTCAACATCTTCATGGAGCTTTTTAAGCTGGTTAAGCTTCTCTTGAAGGGTATCACAACTGTTTATTTTAGCCCGCCATAGATCTGCTTCCTTCCGGCTTTCAGCAATTTCGGCTCGTGCTTTGTCATAATGAATGGCCCTGCTAGCCAAGGCAGCACGATAAGCACGAGCCTGATCAAGAAAATAGCAAATGATGTTAAGGGGCTTGGATAATAATTACGGAGCGTGATATTTGGTAAAGCAATTACCGAAAGTTCGTGACGGGCGGCACAAGCATCCAGCTCGGGACTAGAAAGCGCCAGAGTATGCATCCAATCACTTTCTCGGGGAAGAGAATTGAGGATGCCAGCAGCCTCGGTTCCACGAAGTTTGAGGCAGGATCCATTAAAAACGGAGAAAGGTTGCCTATCAGGCTGTTCTGGCTCGGTTATAACCGGGTAGGAACTACTCAAAGCTTTGACCGCGCTATTGATGCGAGATTTATCATCCGCAGATGGTTGTGGATAGAGGGCAGGTGTCGAGGGGCCCTGATTGATCGAGACTGGAGGTGCACTGTAGGAAGTCTTCCTTGTCTCAAGAAGCGTAGTCTTGGAGGCATTTGGAAGAATGGATACCGGTACAGCTGAATCAACGGAAGAACCCCGACATAATCGTCTTGACCTCTTCAGAGGGGGCTCTTCTGAATGAGGCAAATCACCCCTAGGGCGACGATCAACAACCGCATTCTTCGTAGTTTTATCAAGCACTTGTTCGGGGACCACCAGAGGAGGGGAGGGCAGAATAGAAACATCACGGAGATCTGAGGCGAAACTTGGAGAGGCGTCTTCTAGAAAATGAAATTATGATTTTAATCAGCTTTGAAGCGAATAACAGGGAACTAAACATGAAATGTCCATTGAGAATGAGAAAGGAGTAAGGAAAAGGCTTAGTATACCTTCGCCAGGAAAGGCAATCACAGGAGGAGTGTTAGACACAGAATTGGGAGGAAGGGAACTTGAGGCTTGAACGTCGGGATTCCCTAAGGGTGAACCCTCAGCACTTTGAGTAGTATGGCTACCAGCAGATGCTGGGATAACTGCAGAGGAACCTGCTCCTGGAGCATTATCTTTTTCCTTCTTGGCGCGACGATTGACAATGAATTGAGCTGTTTCTATGGCAGCTTGCTCACTTAACTTTTGTGCCCAAGACATATCTACAAACGAAGGAAATATTAATTAAAAGTAGCATCAGGAAAATGCCATGTTAGAAGAGGTAAATAAAATTTAAATAACTAAGGAGTATATACCCATAGAGGGTTTCCAAGGGCGACTGGGATAAAGATCGAAGAAGGTCAGGACATTTCTATCTTCGACAAAGGGTGTCACCAATGAATGTCCCAAAGAGGTATAAATGATACGTTCCACTTGGGCGGCCACAGCAGCAGGAAGCCCAGACCCCCCTACCCTAAGACTTGTCCCCTTAAGATTCATGAGCAGGGGAAATTGAGGAAAATCCCATCCTCTAGAAGGGGGAGGAGACACTACGTAATATTCAGAATACCAAAACTTATCAATACTCTGATATTTACCATAAATTTCAAAATGAGTAACGGGAGAAAAATATAAGAATGAGATACTCTTAACCACACGATGAAGAAGGAAGAAAATTTCGACAGTATTTTCAAACCCAAAAAGAGAGAGGAAAATATGAAAGAAGCAGGCTTTCCGTATCGACATTGGATTTAATTGGTTAAAGGGGACCCCATAGCGGGTGAAAAGGTCGCAGAGAAAATCAGGAATGGGCAAACGCAACCTGGCTTCAAATTGTCTACGCCAGACAATGGCTAAGGGGGCTACAACATTATCAGGGCGTTCATCCTCTCGGGGTAAACGAATTTTATACCCCCCAGTAGAACCAAGAAGTTTGCGAAGAGAATGCAGGGTTTTCTCGGTCGCAGAAGAAGGGGGAAAATGAGTCAAAGGAGGAGCAGGCATGGTGGGAGGAACGAGAGGAAGTATAAATTTTTAATACCTGAAGATGGGAGGAAGTCGAACCTTGGAGGCTGGAAAATCTGATGGCAAGAAGGCGGGGAATTTTTGAATCAGATAAAGGAAAGCTTCTCCTTAATCAAAGGATAGATATTAATAAGAGGGGAGAATAAGGTAAAGCGTCGTCGATAGCGTGTAAATACAGGATGGCGACATCTGTTTTTTAATTCAACGGAGACGATTCGGCTGCAATTAACAAAACCAAAGATAATTTTAATGGAGGCATCTCGGTATTCGATAATCAATAGTAAACAGGATTTTTAACGCGTATTACTCTAAGTGAGTATGATTGGGATATTTAATGGTCGAGGTTGTGACTCTTCAAAAAGGGGGGTTATTTATTTGTGAGTAAGGAAAGGGCACTCTGATAGGAAAATTAAATGAGGTCAATGAAAATTTCGTTAGAAAGGATACTAAAAGGATTATATTCTTTACTAAGTCCCAAAAAGGAGTCGGAAGTTAATCCTTTTTGAAACTTTTTTGGGGGGAGAAGTTGATATGGAACAATATCAATATCAACTAAATGAGCGGAATTAGGAGGAAATTACTAATTCTCATTTCCACAAATATAGTCGTTCTGACAGTTAAAGCGTTGGCCAGCAGAACAATACTTATGGCAGAGCTCTCTTGAAGCTCGGCCAGCAGAGCACTACTTATGGCAGAGCTCTCTTGAAGCATAGCCAGTAGAGCTACTTATGGCAGAATTCAGGTGGGGCTCTGCAATCAGGGCCCTTCACGCTTTATCTCATCCGTCCGTTTTCCGCTTTGCTTCTTGAGAGAATAGATGGTCTGGCTTATTCTATCAGAGCCAAGAGATTTAATATATTACAAATATGTTCCCCGACAAGCTGACATGTATCGCTATCTCACTGGGATATTTCTGCAATGGTCGCTTAACAAATTAAAGGCTACCCAAATCCGTAATTGGGGACCATATGACTTGGACAAAGATGATTGGAGGAAACTCTAACAGCTTGTACTATGAACTCGAGGTAATTGTCATAGTAGCATTACATATTTGTCCTTGATATCAATAATATAAATAGTTTTTTCACATATTCACTCGAGGCATCAAGATTCTCACATTCACTTCTCGTTTTGGTCATCGTTTTATCATATCTAAAATTCGACAAAACCACTGACTTGGGCGTCGGAGTTTCTTC
>JAPKLX010000009.1:3291727-3682691 GCA_026898415.1 Leonotis leonurus
TATCTAAAATTCGACAAAACCACTGACTTGGGCGTCGGAGTTTCTTCTCGGAGACACCCCCAACCTGTCTCCGGTCCTATTTTGCAGGCCTCACTTGCCAGATACGGGCTCAATTTCAACGCGTGTACTGTCTGGTGTTGATCGAGGTAAGATACTTGAAATGCTCTAGAACTTTATGGTTATTTTCTTATTATTCTTGTTGTGGATTATTTGACAATCCAACATACCCATTACACACCTAAAAAAGATCCCTAAATCTGTAAAGAAATTAAACAAAATGTGCTACTTAATTAGTCTAATGAGTTGTAATCTCTTAAAGATCTAAAGGACAAAGGCGTGCTATATACTTATCAGTTCTCGAACATGATCCTAAGGTTCTCAATTATAATATATAAATTATTTATAAATAAAGTTTAGATATTATCGTCTTAGAAAACAATTTAGGTTTGATTATAGTAGTCGAAGACTCAAAGCATTACAGTTTGTCTTTTCTGATCGTGACTTCAAAGTTCTGACTATTTTAAATATATATATAGTACTCTTATTTTTTACTTCTTAGCTAGAGTTATTTTAACATCACAAGACATACTGATATATATATGAAATAGGGTTCGTATAAAAATATATTTAATTTGTATGAAAAATGGGAAATAATGTGACTGTTTAATCTTCTTATCATCTACACTTATCATGGAAAAGAAGTCATAATTGTTAAATATAAAAACAGATTGTATGATTTTCTTTTCAAAATGATTTTAGAATCTTCCTGTACGTACATATGTTAGATAAAGATTTCGTCTTGAACTTTTTTACAGTGTTTGGGGCACTAGCTAATTCAAATATCAAATATGCAAATTCTCTAAAAGATGTCATGTTATGTGTAATGTTTTGAATTGATAAATGAAAAGGCAAAGCATATTTTAGTCATGAATATACTCAGTGACATGCATCTAGTAAGTTAAAAAGACAATATCTAATCAACCCAAATGATGGAAAATAAATTACTATTCTTGCCAGGTAGATAGTAATCTTGATTATGGATTGATTACTTTATTTTTAGTGGAAATTAATTATGTGGATTAGTTAATCAACGGAACATACAAAAGAAAAGGTCGCAAATTATCAACAGACATCTATTATCTATTATCTATACTGAAAACTGAAAAGGGCCGCTCACAGCAGCTTTTCTCCTTCTTCACACACACACACACACACTTGACTTTATGTGTGTATAAAATCATTGCCTCATATTCAGACAGAAACCACCATCGTCGCCGCCACCACTTTTTCATCTCCAATGAAAAACAAGGAAGAATCGGAGTTAGTCGGTGGCAAGAAGAGTGCTCGTTTCAGCCTCCCTGAGGAAACCACCGCCGCCGCGCCGGATGACTACGTGGAGATCACACTCGACATCCACGAGGACTCGGTGGCGGTGCAGAGCGTGAAGGCTTCCAGCGGCGCGGTGGAGGAGGCTGAGCTGAAAATGCTGGCGAGAGGGCTGGAAAAGAAGTCCTCCTTTGGATCGTCGATGGCGAGGATGAAGCAGGTGTCGCTGGACTTGAAGCGGTTGGCTTCTTTCACGCGCCATCCTCAGCCGGTGAAGAGACTCGACCGGAGCATGTCCGCCGCCGCACAAGCCCTCGTGGGCCTCAAGTTCATAAGCAAGACAGACGGCGGCGCCGCCTGGGCCGGAGTGGAGAAACGCTTCAACGAGCTCACCTCCACCACCAATGGGCTTCTGCCTCGTTCCCTCTTTGGCGAATGCATTGGTTAATATCTAATTCCTAACCGCCATTACCTAACTCAGTTTCTTGTGATTCACACTTCCCTTCCTTTTATTACTATAATTAATAGAATCTTGTAATTAATTAGTGTTTGATGCGAGAACTTTAATTTATGTGTAGGCATGAAGGAGTCCAAGCAGTTCGCCGGCGAGCTCTTCGACGCCCTCTCCCGGCGGCGGAATATCTCCGGCGACTCCATCGCCAAAGACCAGTTGAAAGATTTCTGGGATCAGATCTCTGATCAGAGCTTCGATAGTCGCCTAAAAACTTTTTTTGACATGTAAATATTACTCCACTAATATTAATTAATCTTCGTTATATATCATTATTTCAAATGAATTTCCTCCAACCATTAATCTTGAAATGCTGCAGGGTTGATAAAGATGCAGATGGCAGAATCACCGAAGATGAAGTCAGGGAGGTGTGTATATATATATATATATATATATATATATATATATATATATATATGTCACTTACACTCTCTCTATTTCTCTCCTAAACTAATTAATATATAATAGAGTTTCATTAATTAATTAAATGCAGATTATAAGCTTAAGTGCATCAGCAAATAGGCTGTCCAACATCCAGAAGCAAGCAGATGAATATGCAAGACTAATCATGGAAGAATTAGACCCCAACAACATCGGTTACATCATGGTATAAATACATATATAAAGTGGATCAATTACTAGTATTAATTTAAATCTGACAAGAATATTGAGTATATATATATATATGTGATGATGATGATGACAGATAGAGAATTTGGAGACGCTGCTACTGCAAGGGGCGGCGCAGTCAAGTGGAGTCGGCGGAGATAGCCGGAACCTGAGCAAAATGCTGAGCGAGAAGCTGAGGCCGACGCAGGAGCACATGTTGCGGCGCTGCTACAGCGACGTTCGGTATTTCCTGATCGACAACTGGCAGAGAGTGTGGGTGATGGGGCTGTGGATGGGACTCATGGCTGCGCTATTTGCTTACAAATATGTGCAGTACTACAAAAATAAAGCAGATGCCTTTGCGGTGATGGGGCACTGCCTTTGCATGGCCAAGGGCGCCGCCGAGACCCTCAAGCTCAACATGGCCTTGATTCTGCTACCCATGTGTCGGAACACCATTACTTGGCTCAGGAACAAAACTAGGCTCGGACTCGCTCTTCCCTTTGATGACAATATCAACTTCCATAAGGTTCCTAGCTCATCACTTTTATTTTCACCCACTCTACTTTCACTAATTTCGTGCCCCCTTTCCGGGTCGGGTCAGGTCGGATCGGATCGGATCGGATCGAGTGGCTATGCAATGTATATTGGTGAAGTGGGTCAACTAATTTGAATCGGTTGGGTAATATGTCCACAACAATCAATCATGTTTTATATTGGAAAGTTATGTTTGAATATAGTCTTGGATGAGATTTTGACCTTTTTCATTTTTCTAATGTGCTAATGGAAAAGGCTGCATTGTTTTTAATTAGAGCTTCTATTGTAGTAGGTGGGCGTTGTCCTGCTAAACAAAATATATACTATATACCATACTAGTAGCACATTTTAATACTATACTATGCTTTAATTTATGTTCTTTTATTCTTTATGTATGTTTGAAGTATAATTAAATGTGTAGGTAATTGCGGTGGCGATCGGAATAGGAGTCGGGATACACGGGATAAGCCATATGGCATGCGATTTTCCTCGTCTCCTCCAGGCGAGCCCGGAAAAGTACGAGAAGGTAGCGAAGTATTTCGGAGAGGAACAAGCAAGGAGTTATTGGCATTATGTGAAAGGATACGAAGGTGTGACAGGGATTGTAATGGTGGTGTTAATGAGTATAGCATTCACACTAGCATCACCAATGTTTAGAAGGAACAGAGTGCATCTACCAAAGCCTTTGGATAAACTTGCAGGCTTCAATGCCTTTTGGTACTCACATCATCTTTTCATCATTGTCTATGCTCTCCTCATTGTTCATGGAATCAAGCTTTATTTGACCCACCACTGGTACTATAAAACTGTGAGCTTTCCTTTCCTTTCCTTTCCTACCTACCCAACCCTCCTGCTTTTATTTAATTTGCACTAAAAATGTGGAGACATGCATGAATAATGGATCAGTTTAATTTATTGTATTATATGATGTTGGAATTGTAAAAATAGTGGGGTTTTTATTAAATCACTAATTACTATTGCGTAGACTTGGATGTATCTGGCAATTCCCATCGCTATTTATGGTGCGGAAAGATTGATAAGAGCATTTAGATCCAGCATCAAGGCTGTCAAGATCATTAAGGTAAATATATATATAGCATCATTTCATTAATTATTTTTTCTTAAAGTGGTAAATTAATTAATTTATTAATTTATGTGGCATGAATTATTTGTGGATGAAGGTGGCTGTGTACCCCGGAAATGTGCTATCATTGCACATGTCTAAGCCTCAAGGATTCAAATACAGAAGTGGACAATATATTTTTGTCAATTGCGCAGCTGTTTCTCCATTCGAATGGTATGTACTACCTATCAGGTTGTTTAAAATTTCAATATAATTTATCATGCACACACACACACACACATATATATATATATATATATATCATTGCATTGGTGTACGATAGTACTATTATACTTTCCCTCTCAAAAAAAGAAGATTAATATACTAATTAATGTGATTAAGCACGAGGTAAAATATCATTTCATGCCAACTCAATGATATGTTATAGAACTCGCCAACTTGCATCCATTATATTAGAAGAGTATATTTTAGATAAGCATGAAGTAATAGATGGAGTAATTATACTTGATTATTTAATGTTATCTTAATTAATTAGGGTGATTAGATTAGATTAATTGGGCCACCACTTAATTGCAGGCACCCTTTTTCAATAACTTCTGCTCCTAGTGAAGATTATTTGAGCCTTCACATTCGGACCCTAGGTGATTGGACCAGACAACTCAAAAATGTTTTCTCACAGGTAAAATTATTACATATGTTTGAATGTTTGTCCTAGTTATAAAATCTAATATTGGAGTTCAGATATTTCATTAATTTGCTTGATTTTTGTCTTGTATCAATAAGGAATCTGACAAGTTATTTATATTATTGTGATATATTTCGAGCGAGGACTGGTCTGTTATACAAATTGTTTTATTATTTAATTTGTGTATAATTGTTTGTTTGTTTGTTAATTTAAATGTGTGGGTTATGGAATTGTTCTTTTTTAGGTATGTCTGCCGCCACCTACAGGGAAGAGTGGACTTCTAAGAGCAGATTTCTTGCAAGGAGAAAATAAGATCAAGTAATCCATTAATTTATTAAAATAATTAGAATGGAACATGTTAAAGCGTATACTAGTACTAGGAAGTCTAGGATTAATAATTCTCGAGTTTTCAATTGATAAATCAGTTTACAATAAATACTAATCAAGTCACAATTATGCAGTTTCCCTAGAGTGCTAATTGACGGCCCTTATGGAGCATCGACGCAAGACTACAAGGATTACGACGTGGTCCTACTAGTAGGGCTCGGGATCGGGGCGACCCCGATGATCAGCGTTGTGAAGGACATCGTGAATAACATAAGAGAGATGGAGGAGGAAGAGAATGCGACGGAGGAGGGGGTTAGCGGAAGTGGTCCTAGCGCGATGGCTAGAAAAACGGGGGCGGGGGTCGATAAACGAGACTTTAAGACGACACGGGCTTACTTCTATTGGGTGACAAGAGAGCAAGGATCGTTCGATTGGTTCAAGGGTGTGATGAATGAGGTAGCTGAGATAGATCACAAAGGGGTGATAGAAATGCACAATTATTGCACAAGTGTGTATGAAGAAGGGGATGCACGTTCTGCCCTAATCGCAATGCTTCAATCAATCAACCATGCTAAAAATGGAGTGGACATTGTCTCAGGCACTAGGGTTAAGTCCCATTTTGCTAAGCCCAATTGGAGGACTGTTTACAAGAGACTTGCTCTCAACCATCCTAATTCTAAAGTTGGTATGTTTCTAACTTTCTCTATATTATAGGAGTATTATGTTATTAACTTATACTCCCTCTCCCTCCTACTATTGTTTGCCCCAAAAATTAATAAATCACTTACAGTTTTAATTAAACGGGATAAAAAATACTAGAACGAAAGGAGTACTATATTACTTTTTCGGTCTCATTAATTAAACTTATTAAACATTTTTATGAGTCTACTTTATTGACCAAATGAATCTAAGATTAGTAAGATATATATATAGATAATTTTAATTAACTATACTACTCTCTCTGTTTCATTTATTTAGACTCACTATGATTAAAACTGTGAATTTTTTTTTATTAAAGTGAGTCTAAATAAATATGATTACGGGCGAGAACACAAAATTTAATCATGGGAGACATAATGAACTCAGATACATGAAATGTTTTTTCTAGTGGCTTCTATTGTATAGTCCATTTCACTTAGTTTGTATAACTTTATCTTTCATTTCTTAAAAAGTAGATTTGAAAAAATATATAGCTAATTGATCATTTTCATAAGATATCACATCCTTTAATTTTGTATCACATCCTTTAATTTTGTTTTTTGATCATTTTCATAAGATATCACTTAATTCCCATAAAATTTCAACATCTTATAACTTCACAAAAGTAGAGACATATGTTGGTGGTGGTCGTGGTGATTGATATGAAGCAATCAATTATTACATCAAAGTCAAGTGCAGTATCAACACAAAATAATAGACATGCATTGAAACACGCAATTAATTACATGATGTGTCGATTAATATAACATGCACGTCGACGTTGCATAAACCACCTAGCTAATTAATCATCAATGAGAATAAATGATTTTTTTTTTTAATTTGATTAAATTGAAAATTGGTGCAGGAGTGTTTTATTGTGGGGCGCCAGCACTGGTGACCGAACTTAGAAGCCTATCTTGTGATTTTTCCCACAAGACCTCAACCAAATTTGAGTTCCACAAAGAAAACTTTTGATATTGTAATGAAGATATATCGAAATTTGGTGGACCAAACCAACCACCAATTAATAAGTGGAGGAAGCTATTTTTCGATAAATACTATTTTCCTTTTAATTGTAAGTAAAAAACAGAAAGATGAGGGATCATGCTTGGATGAGCTAAAGGTGATTTGGGGGGTCCAATTTGATTAGTATATTTGTGTTTTGTTGATTCATGGAAGATAATAATTAATGGTGGTGAGGTGAAGTAATGGAGTAGATGGTTCCCCACCCACCTCCATTATACTTACATGCATGTTTGATTGTTATTTTCTTCTTTTGGGTTGCAAGGGGCATTTAGTAGAGCAGGTTTGTTGTAATAGATGTTGGATATGATATACGTGATGAACATAATTAATCTAGTCACTAACAAAATACCAAGATTAAATTTGGGATATGAATTTGAATTATAATTATATATACTACGATTGACACAAAATTTTGTTTGACATTGATGTTAATTAACATTAGACATATGATACATGCATGTACATGAACTAACAATTATAAGAACATGTAACTTTTGCCCAGCCCCACTCGTGTAACTTTTGCACTTTTTGAATTTTAATCACACAAAAAATTAAAACAAAAACGCGTTAGTGCATTACAGTGCATGACATCAAAGGATTCTATTAATTTCTACCATGTGAAATTCACATATATCCTATATGATAATGCTCCAACCCCTGTACCATTTTATTTCTAGATCTTAAGTCATTCCCTTGTTGGACTGATCTCACTAGCTCATAATGGCAGCCCAATCTCACTGAGTAAATAAAATTAAGCAATCCTAGACTAGACATGATACAATTAACATCAGACAAAAATTGTCTACAAAGGAAGAGAGAGTGTATACTCCCCTTTAAGAAATCAATTGAAATAAAGGAGCTGTTATTGAGATGTACTAATTCAGATAACTCTAGAGCTTCAAGATTATCATTTGTTACTGGGCAAGAAGGAAACTTCTGGGCCTTGGGTGATCCAATGGATTGCTATGACATCTGCATGTCTGCAAAAATAATGATGATACTCATTTCATGTTCAAGTCAAATTACAGATAGTGGAAGCAAGTATAACACAGACAGGACATTCAAATATTTATTTGTCGAAATGACTAGCATTATTAATCATGATGTAGAGAGAGTATTAATTTGTTTACAAACGAGTTTCTTTCACCATTCCTCACACATTGTTAGAGTCCAGATTAGTGAACAAATAAGGATAAGCATGCTTCTTTTTTTGAGTTGTGGAAATAGCAGGGTAAAAAACCCGGTAAAAATGGCTTAACTACATCGATAGCAGACACATTAAGTTATATCCGTCGTGAGTAAGGGAGCGGTTATATATATTTATATTATGATTACTTATGTATGATTGTATGAAAGATGAATAAATGTATCTTTATCCTCACCTATTTATCAAGATTGATGCAAATGCTAATCTTGTTTCAATATATAGCCTTATTCATCTATAAGTAGTGTGGAACCAAGATTTAGATTTTGCGGTTATGTTGTTCTTAATCTAGAATGCATGTCTGAATGTCTGAAATGAGCAATTTGTGAGAATCAATCTACTCAACAAATTGGTTTGGAATTTTCACTGTTGTCACCTAGTTGAGTTGATGTTTCCTCCAACATAGTACATTCTATAAAAACACATCTGTCAGTTGCAATTACAAAAATGATCATCATTATTATTGCCGAGCATGAAAAATATAACCGATTCTTTTGTCTCTTTGGGTCGCTGACCATTTGTCGGGAATTTCGAATTTAATATGATATTTCATCAACAGATTCAGTAATTATAAGTGTAATATTGATTGATGTATTAACTTCTTTTTTGGACGGGAGTACGCTTGATGTTGTTTATTTTAAGAATAGATTGGATATAGTTAGAACTATCTTCTTCTATTATGATTAGGAAAGAAAAGTGTAAAATAATTATATGCAAGAACCTTAACATTTTGTGATTAAGTGTCAAAAAAATGAATTTGAACTCACCAAGTGTTGTGACTTAGATTCGTATGACCACCCTCAATAGTTTATAAAATGATACGTGTTTCATATTTTTCTATTCCTATTAGTACGTGGTAATGGACAGCTGAAAAATCCTCAGCATTAAATTAAAGCCTCTATTTGGTGACTTGATATTATATTAAGTGAAATTTGAGCGTGGCTTGATTTATAATTGGCTAATTGAGTTTGTATTCAAAAATATAGTTAAACAAAATAACTCCACTAAGTATTTATTGCATAAAGATACAATTTTTAAATAAAGTGCATACATGTGGTTACTATTTAAGAGATATATTTTATTTTATTTATTAATCTCTCATTCCCATTAAACTTGATACACTTTCTTTATTGGAAGTCGCACTAAGCTTGACATGTTCAAAAAATAATAATTATTTATTCAAAAAGGTGTGAACCCTACCACCTTTATCACTTTTACACTACTTTATATACTCTTGCTATAAAAAAAGTGTCAAGTTTAATAAGACGGAGAATACTAATATGATATGCACACACGTATAAAAAAAGTGTCAAGTTTAATGAGACGGAGAATACTAATATGATATGCACACACATACGTGTGTATTTATATACGCATCATTTAGATTTGTAATCCAATTATATTATATGATGCAAACTAAATATAGATTTCAATTAAGTCAAAAGTCCAAAACCCATCCAATAGAATCTTAAAACAATTATTATGAAATATTATCAAAAAAGAAACAATTATCATCATGACATCACTAAAATTTAAAACGCACAGAATAATATACACGAACACCACGTAACAAAATACATTGACATAGTGCCATCCCAATAAAGTGTTAGTAATTTTTTTAATTGAGTTATCTTAATAAAATTGTCTCATTTTTTTATATTATATATATATTGGAAAAGAATATATATATAATTGCGCGTACCTGTTCAAATTAGGTAGGAAACGATTTTTCACGGAAAGCATACTGCCGACGTGGCGGATATAACAATCATTTCCACATGTCACGTTCTCAATGGCTACAATATCCACGTGGCGGTTCATACTCGTCACTGCAACTCAATTTACATGTCGCTATGGGTTAGCTATTGAATACTGAAGACGCGGTATCCCAACTAAAATCGAACGAAATCTTAAGCTCTGTGGCACATTCAGTAATTATTGAAAAGAGTGAGGTTCTTCAGTTGAGGTATCTCTCCCCCGGACCCCCTTGCTATAAAAGGCCAATCTTTATATCGACATCGATATATATCTTTCACTAATCCGCCGTCGTCCCTCTCTCTACACTCGAATTTCGCTCCAAACTGAGTAAAGAAAGAACTGAAAACTAAAAAATACAGTTTCAATTTAGATTTGCTATCGGTGGGAATAACTGGTTCGATTCGATGAATTCAGCATAATTGAATCGGAAATCGGATCGGTTTCGTCTGCTTTCGCTTTCAACTTCCTCCAGCCTAGGATTTATCGGAGATCCTTTTTGGTGGTTTTGTAGGTACGATTTTCAGATCTCGATGATCTGAAGCTGTTTTGATTAATGCATGCGTTTGTGTCCAGCGAATTGTCGGTTTCTGGATTTGATTCATGTGTATATGTGTAAGATCGTGCTGATCGCCGGTGTTGAGCTGTAGATCTCTCTTTTGAAATGCGATTGCATTCATTAGTCGAGATTTTTGCACTGAGGGTTGATCGTGTTGTTACGTGATGTGTGTGATTCTGCATCGGTGTCATGTGGAAGCTGCAAGATAGTGATTAATCACTTGCATTTATTATTTTGTTGTCTCAGATTTATCTGTTAAAACAGTGTCATATGCGTGTTTAGTAGAATACTTTTTTTTTTTTTTTTTTAATTTGATTGATATAAGGTTTGAATGGGGTTTATACGATGTTAGGTTTTTTGCAGAATATGGACCTTCCAGTTTCTTTCCCCATTTAAGCTACATTGTTTGCTAATGCATTTAGGTTAAATTATTTCATTTTTTATGAAATTAATTATTCTTTTTTGACACCTCCTTCATGATTTAAACTGATGGGAAATGCTACATGATATTTAATTGGTGTTTATACCCATCAAAGATAAGTCTTTTGCGAACCTTGTAATATAAATAAAGTCTTAATCCTTAGCCTCATGATCGATTCTTAGCATATTAATGGTTTTGATGTATGTTAGCTTGTTGTTTAGTATTTTCTGGAGCCCTATTATAGATTAAGAAAGCAAATAAAGCTATTAATCACCTCATATGTTGACAGCCTGTGGCATTACTAAAGTTCAATGCTGAACCATATATAAACTATTTCCGAAGACGCCACTGGTGCTTAGTTCTGTTGATCTTATAACCGTCTGTTCTTTACTTTTTTCATTTATCCATTTGAATTATATTGTCTATGTGGATATGTTCATTCAGTAGTTGTGGCATATCATGTACTGGTGTGCTTTTCTTACCGGCGTGTACTTCTTGTTATGCAGAATTTTCTGTTAAAATGGCATCTGGAGCCACAGTATGGTTGAGGGGAACAGTAAAAGCTGTTCCATCTGGTGACAGCTTGGTCATAATGGGAAACACCAAGGCCGAGATTCCTCCAGAGAAGACAATCACTTTGTCTTCATTAATGGCTCCTAAATTGGTAATCTTTTAATTTGTATGTAATACTTTCTTACTTTTGGTTGATCACAACATTTTTCTGCATTGCAGACTGCATATGGGTTTCTGATATTTTTCTATTGTTGAAATTGCTCTGAGATTTTTTGCGTCTTCACTAGGTTTAAGGAGGTTTGAGATATTCTATTATACTGCTGTGCTAGAGTTGTAGCTGATATGTGAGTTATTAAAGAGTAGTTTGTCTGAATTTTGCAGATTCATATTTAGTCTTTTGCCTTTTATATCAATTAATGAATATACTCCAAAATCATGTTAGTGGCTGTTGTATCTATCTCTTCCAAACAGTGCCCGGATATCAAATTAAGCATTTACTTATATTTGTCATTGTGTTGTCTTCTTTTTTTTCTTCCATTATAGGCTCCCAGAAGAGGTGGGCTTGATGAGCCATTTGCATGGCAGAGCAGAGAATTCTTGAGGAAGCTTTGCATCGGAAAGGTGTATTTATTGTGACTTTATTGGTCCCCT
Source organism: Leonotis leonurus (assembly GCA_026898415.1). Taxonomy (NCBI): domain Eukaryota; kingdom Viridiplantae; phylum Streptophyta; class Magnoliopsida; order Lamiales; family Lamiaceae; genus Leonotis; species Leonotis leonurus. The sequence continues at coordinate 3,303,635 of JAPKLX010000009.1, forward strand.
AAGATATCTTCTAGTTCAAATCTTGTATTGCTTTAGGCTTGAATATTCGTATCTTTTGCATTACAGGCGGTGACTTTCAGAGTGGATTACACTGTACCATCCATTAACAGGGAATTTGGATCTGTTTTCCTTGGGGAAAAGAATGTGGCTATGCTTGTGGTTGCTGCAGGCTGGGCAAAGGTTTATTTTGTTATTAAATCTCTGGAAAGTGTTTTCTTTATGTTGATTCATGCTGCATATGACATGATATTTTCCATTACACAGGTTAGAGAACAAGGTCAACAGAAAGGAGAAGCCAGCCCTTACTTAACGGATTTACTACGCCTTGAAGAGCAGGCCAAGATGCAGGGTGATGGTCGTTGGAACAGGGTCTGTTTATATATTTATTGTCTTCATATTTTAGTATTCGATGTGTTGCTATTTTTACTCTAGAGATTATCTGGTTTGGAAGATTAAAATGATCTATTCTTCCTTGTCACGTCAGACACCAGGTGCTGCTGAGGCGTCGATTAGGGACCTGCCTCCATCAGCTGTAAGCGACCCTGGTAATTTTGATGCTATGGCTCTATTGGCTGCCAAGAAAGGTAGTCCTTTGGAGGCTATTGTCGACCAGGCTCGTGATGGAAGCACAATCCGTGTTTATTTGCTTCCTGACTTTCAGTATGTCCAAGTGTTTATTGCTGGGATTCAGGTATGTACATTCTTTCATGATAATTATTCTCTCTGTTTCTTTTTCTATTCCATAAATCTTGAAGTCTTGAATTTCATTTTTTCTACTAGTCCCCATCTCCTGGTAGAAGAGCTGCAGCAGAATCTGCCATTGTTACTGAGGTGGTATCTACTGAACAAAATGGAGACTCGTCAGTTGAAGGCCACGCTCCTTTAACATCTGCACAGAGGCTTGCTGCATCTTCTGCATCAGTCAATGAAGTTCCTGCAGATCCATTCGGAAAAGAAGCGAAGCATTTCACAGAAATTCGTGTGTTGCACAGAGATGTGAGCAATGTTTTAATACACCAATACTTATTTCTTTATTGCTTTCTCTTCCCTTAAAAGAAATATTTAGAAGTGTGTAGTCTGTTGACTTATCTGTTATTTTGTGCATTACAGGTCAGGATAGTATTGGAGGGTGTTGACAAATTTAGCAATCTGACCGGTTCAGTATACTATCCCGATGGTGAATCAGCAAAAGATTTGGCATTTGAGCTTGTTGAAAATGTAAGTCATTTCATAATGTTAATATAGAGTCGTTTAATCTTTGTTTTTTCTTAAGCTACTGATCATGTAATAGCTCATTAGCTTGTGCCTTGGATATAAATTGTCAAAATGCCAAATAAACTAACATTTTCCCATCCATTGTTGGTCGGACTTTTGCTTGTCCTTTCGAGTTTCTATCTAAGATTTATTTGAATAATATTTAAACAATGTTGTGATTTCCGAGTCACTTTACTGCTCTTCTAGAGAAATTTGGTATAAGATGATGCTCTCATCACAAATATTATTTGCTAGATTACACATAGATATGTTGAGTTACTTTTTTGTATCCAGACTTTGTTCAAAGATGATTGAGAAATTACTGGAATTGTGTGTTTTTGAATGCATTGGCAGTAGTTACTTTATATTTCTTTATGTACTTGCTATCTATGTTTTCTGTCTCTCTCTCTCTCTCTCTCACACACACACACACACGCATATCCTGTCAAAATTCTACTATATAATGCACATGCAACCTTGCGGAGTCTTTGGCTTATACCATACAATTGTAACATTCTGCAATGTGTTTTTGTCCAGGGTTTAGCTAAATACGTGGACTGGAGTGCAAGCTTGCTGGAAGATGATGTCAGACGGAGGTTGAAGAATGCAGAACTACAAGCAAAGAAGTCGAGGTTAAAAATCTGGACAAATTATGTTCCACCTGCAACAAACTCAAAGGCCATTCATGATCAGAACTTTACAGGAAAAGTAAGTCATGCTCTGAACTGAACATACTTTTGGGGAATAAAGCAGCGGGTCGGGTATTACCGCTCTTAGTGCACCTTCAGTGGTTGTCATTTTTATTTTTCTGGATTAATTTGATTATCTATAAACTTATTTTATGCAGGTAATTGAAGTTGCAAGTGCGGATTGTATTGTTGTTGCTGATGATTCCTTGCCATTTGGAGATCCTGCTGCAGAGCGCCGAGTCAATCTCTCGAGTATAAGGGGCCCTAAAATGGGCAATCCTCGTAGAGATCAAAAACCTGATCCCTATGCTCGGGATGCCAAGGAATTCCTCAGAACACGCCTAATTGGCCGTCAGGTATGGTCCTTCATTTGTCTTTTGTAGTCACTGTCCTGAAGTAATATAAAGTTAACATTGTCTTTATCTTTCAGGTGAATGTTTCTATGGAGTATTCCAGGAAGGTCGGCCTGACAGCAGATGGAGCTGCTACTCCTGCTGGTTCTGCAGATACAAGGGTGATGGATTTTGGATCTATCTTTCTTGTTAATCAGGCTAAGGAGGGGGATGCTACTCCTGCTGCTGCTGGAGCAGGTACCCAACCAGCTGGGGTTAACATTGCCGAGCTTTTAGTTGCTCGTGGTCTTGCCACTGTTGTTAGGCATCGAGATTTCGAGGAGAGATCAAACTACTATGATGCCCTGCTCTCTGCTGAATCACGTGCTATTTCTGGGAAGAAAGGTATGCATTCGGCTAAGGATCCTCCCGCCAGGCACATGACAGATCTTCTAACGGTTAGTTCTACACCATATTAATAAAGTGCATTTTTCAGTCTTCTAAATATTATTTTGTAGATGAACCAATATTCAAGTAAATCAACTGTTTGTGCAATTGAACATCTGTAGGCTAACGCAAAGAAAGCGAAAGATTTCCTGCCATTCTTACAACGTAATAGAAGGATGCCTGCTATTGTGGAATATGTTCTCAGTGGACATCGGTATAAAATAGACATTCCTAAGGCAACATGTAGTATCGCATTGTCATTGTCTGGGGTGAGATGCCCTGGTCGTGGTGAGCCTTATTCAGAAGAAGCCATTGCGTTTATGAGACGGAAAATTATGCAGAGAGATGTTGAGGTAGTGATTTTCTTTTAGATTTCTCTTTCTTTGGTATATATGTGCTTCCTCTTTCAATGTTAAGTTGCTCTATTTGCATACAGATTGAAGTAGAAACTGTTGATAGAACTGGAACTTTCTTGGGTTCCTTATGGGAGTCCAGAACCAATGTGGCGATATCACTTTTGGAGGCGGGTTTGGCTAAACTTCAAACTTCCTTTGGCCTTGATAGGATTCCAGAAGCTCATCTCCTGGTTCAGGCTGAGCAATCAGCAAAACAGAAAAAATTGAAGGTGAATATATGATTCATTCTTTCTTGGTCCCCCTTTTTTGGTGCTATTTTTCCTAATAGGCTTCATATGCAGATATGGGAGAATTATGTTGAGGGAGAGGAAGTCCCCAATGGAACATCTGTTGAGAGAAGACAAAAAGAGGAGTTTAAGGTATTATTTTATACATGTGCTCTCATTGTTAGTTATCTTAGAGGCGTGTATGGATAACAACGTACTCTTTTCCAGGTTATTGTTACGGAAGTCTTGGAAGGGGGTAAATTCTATATTCAGTCTGTTGCTGATCAGAAAGTGGCTGCTATACAAAAACAGCTTTCCTCATTAAGCCTTCAAGAAGTTCCTCTTATTGGTGCCTTCAATCCTAAAAAGGGGGATATTGTTCTGTCTCAGTTTAGTGCAGATAAATCTTGGAACCGTGCAATGGTGAGGGACATTGCATCACTCAGATTACTCCCTCAGTCCCACTATTTTTGGACGGAGGGAGTATTTCTTAATTATTTACTATCTGATTCATAAATGTTTCTAACCAATCTGCTTCATTTTTGAAGATTGTTAATGCTCCTCGTGGTGCTGTGGAATCTGCAAACGACAAGTTTGAGGTCTTTTACATAGATTATGGGAATCAAGAAATTGTCCCCTTCAGTGAGTTGCGTCCTCTCGATTCTGCGGTGTCTGCTGCACCTGGACTTGCTCAACTGTGCAGTCTGGCATTCGTGAAGGTTCCGGACTTGGCAGATGACTACGGTCAAGAAGCAGCTTATCGTTTGAGTGAACACTTATTAAGCAGCCCAAAAGAATTTAGGGCTATTGTAGAAGAAAAGGACACATCAGGTGGAAAAGCGAAGGGGCAGGGAACTGGCACCATTTTCTTGGTAACTTTGGTTGACACCGAGGCAGAGATGAGCATAAACGCACTTATGCTTCAGGTACAATGACCATCCAATCTCCTCTTATTGGCTTATCTGTTAGATTTTGTATTTGACAACTCCAGGCTTGGTCTCTCTCTAAAATGTAACATTCAAACTTGGTTGCAGGATGGTCTTGCTCGATTGGAGAAGAGGCGTAGATGGGAACCCAAGGATAAGCAGCAGGCTATGGATGAACTGGAAAAATACGAAAAGGAAGCTCGAGAGAAGAGACGAGGTATGTGGGAATATGGGGACATAGCCTCAGATGAGGACGAAGGGCCTCCTCTGAGGAAGGCTGCTGGAAAGCGGTGAAAACGTTCAATGTCTCCAGCCTGTACCAATACTTGAGATTTAAACATGCGGTGGCGATCTGAAATCGACTACAGGCTAGGCTGAGGATGTTATTCTATGGAGTGACATACGATAGTGAAGAAAGAGGACAATGTTGTTCCAACTTTTACTTGTAACTTATTAACATCACGGGACTGTTTTTTGGTAGGTGAGCGAACAATTTTGTTTTCTTTATTTATTCTTCAAGTTACAGACCCTTAATAAAGCAGTCTTAAGACTTTCTCGTGAGATTTACTATGACCCACCGCCATAGAATTTACCAATTAGCTAGCTGAGTTTTATCAAATTTTCTTTCGTTCCCTTTCATCTTCCTCTTTATTTGGTTGTGAATCTATTGGTTGTCAACCTTTTGACAGCATTTCCAGGAATCATAAGCAGCAGTATATTCGATTTGAAGATTCTTCCAGGAATCATAAGCAGCAGTATATTCGATTTGAAGATTCTTCCAGGAATCATACGCCTAAAGAATTTTTTTTCCTTTTTCCTTCCAGATGCTGCAATAAATAAGCAAAGTAAAGTTGTTCTTAATTCGCCTCGTGCAGTTTTTCTAACGAGTTTTAATGCAACTTTGATGGATAAGGGAGGATTAGTTGTTGGTTTTTCAAATCGACGCCATTTATATTCTTTTTACTTTCTGGTTTAGTTTTGTTGTGTGCAAGGGTTTCGAGTACGTCTTGTATTTGTTTTTATTTAATTGACATCCTTCTGATTTTTAAAAAAAAATAGCACTCTTTTTACCAATTGTAACATCCAAGCCCATCCCCCAACTACAATTGTAAATTATTAATTTCACTTGTTCAGCCAAGTGTGGAAAGCGAAATTAATATTTAGCCATGACGATTTTGTAGTTATTGGAGATTTATAATTGGCTACTATAGGAAGCGACATTTGAATATCTATCGATGCAGCCACTTTATTTACCAGATGAGGAAATAGGACACAAAAATTCTATAGCAGTGAGGTGTGTAAATTCCACCATTGCTTTATAATATTGGCACAAGGAAGACACTTATGAGTCATGACCGACCACCTATATTTACAGTGAGTTTGTTTCGCAGAATTAGGAAGTGAAACTTGACATCTTGTCTTAATCTTACAACTTTGTCGGTGAATACTCCAACTAAGAAACAAACTTGGGGCTCATATTTTCAGTTTTTATTGACATCATCTTAGATACACTATGTTATTCATTTTTCCCATATCAATACTTCCTTAATCTTTTCTTGATAAAGAATTGATCTTTTTCTTTGCAAAATTATGCTCATCCTCATTCTATCCTTCCGCAGTACTTGTTTCCTGTCGGGTTGTTAAGTTAGTTTAAATGAGGTTGAGCATACTTTTATCCTAAACCCTAATTGAAAATTTAACACACTAAAAACCACCATCTCGTGTGGTCTCTCTTCAATTTTGAATTATATGTAGACATTCATATAGGTTTTAAATGTCTCTGATCATTGATGATTCTTTTTTATCTGGATGAATTAATAAAAAAAAAAAGCAAAAAAGAGATGATCATTTTTTAGCAATTAACTTTGGAAGATACTTCATCAAACCAAAAAATTTCCTCATTTGAAGGCCACGACTATTAAATGTATGGAGGATAATACCAGAGATCTCAATCAATGGGTCCAGTAATACAAAACCTAATTCACGACAAATAAAAAACTGCAACTGAAAATTTTGAACATTGTAAAACAAGTGTTCCAAAAAACCTACTAGTAAGTGCCCAAACATTGCTGGCGGAGCATCTTCGTCGACATTCTAACCTTGTGCCTTAGTCGTCACGCCTATGGCTCCTGCGACGAGGAGCAGCAGCACCACCCTCGTCACTCTTCTCGTCCTTTGCTTCAGCACTTCCCTGATCATCTGAACTCTCAGCAACATCTGTTTTCTTTGCCTCTGCGCTGCTTACCTTAGCCTGAATTTTCCAAACATCAAGGATGAGTTGATACCTCACAAAATGCAAACAATAAGAATTTCAATAATTCATTAACTCACAGGCTTCTTTCCACCGAAGATGAGCTTCAACAAAATCGTGAAGAAAATGACAATAACGGAGACAAGGATACCAATTGTGAGATTTGCTTGTTTCTCAGCCTTCTCAAGCAAGTCCTGCAAGTGAAGTTTACAGAGTGTAAGGTGAAGTTAAAGAAAAAAATTAAATAATTTCCACCGGCCCATAACTCACCAGAACTTTAATCTTGTGGTCACCCAAGAATGGGAGATCGGCAATCTTGTAAAGATATTCGAAGATCACTTTCTGATAAACAAAAGCAGGCGATGTCAGATTATAGAACTCAGGTTGTCGTGCACAAATAAAATTATGAAACTACGTATGCCTCGAACCAAAGATTAGTTATACCTGGAAACCCTTGAGCCCATCAGATTCAGTAGATTCCTCCTCCTTTTGCTTCTCTTTCTCGACTGTGAACTTCGGCTTCCATGCTGTCTCGCGGTAGGTTTCTGCTGCTTTCTCACCGGAAGCAATCAAAATGTTGTCGAACAGTATGCCATCTTGCATGGTCCAGATTTCGATACCAATAGCAGCAATGGGTTCAAAGTTGGGCTTCTCGAGCTCAAAGTACTCAGGGTTATCAATCTCCTGTGGCTTCCAGATACCCTTGTAGTTAGGGTTATCGATGAGTGGGGAATGCCATTTTCCTTTGTAAGCAGGGTTCCTCTTCATTGGTCTCTTCCATTCACCACAACCAGGAGCTTCAGCACACTTTGGGTTATCAATCTTTGGTGCCTCCCATTCACCATCTTCTTCGTCATCCCAGTCTTCTGGTTTGGTTGCCTCAGGATCATCAACCTCCTCGGGCTCATCATCCAACCAGCCTTCGGGCTTCTCAGCCTCTTCATCTTCAATTTCTAATGGAGCGCTCTCATCCCAATCATCAGGTTTGGTGGCCTCTGGGTCGGGGATCTTTGCTCTCTCATCCCAATCCTCAGGCTTCTTATCATCTGGATCAGGGATGGTCTTGGAAGGGATCAGAGGAGGCTCAAAGTCATCACCTGAGAGGAAATTAGCCTTCTTCTTCTCTTCACCGTCAACCAACATCCTCAACTCATTATCAGGTGTCAATATGGCAGTGTAAACATGGGTTAGTTTATCAGAAGGTACTGATGGTGGGAATTTGAGATGATGCTCGACAAAGTTGCCGCTCTTGGGGTTCTTGTGTTTCAGGATGAAGTGAACCTTGTTTGTGGCTCCACATCTATCAGGGCCAAACATTATTGTGTAAGGAGACTCGTTATCAAATCCCTTAGGAACCCAACCAGCATCCTGAGGACGGAGGTACTTGATGTAAGCACCACCGCATTCAAGACCATTCTGGAGGCGAACCTCGTACTGGAGGACAATGGTTTTATCCTTGAGGACCACAGCATCATCAAGTGGCTTCACGATGGCATGCTTCCTGGCTTTCTCCGCAACAAGAAGTCCATGATCATCATGTCCCTCGCTCTTCACATGTTTCCACACACCTGAAATCACAAATAGGAAAAGCGAGGCCCGTAAGCAGCTGCACACAAGTGTAATAAGATAAACATCCATCCAGCCCAAACTCCCATAAGTAACAATTTTGATAGTACAATGCCATAATTTTACTAAATGTTAGTGAAATTTGAGGTCAAGCGTGTTATTACAGCATATCCACACAAAACTCTAGTACCGGCCAACCACGTGTTGGTGTTCCTTAGGGGGGAAGAGATCCTATTGGGCAACATTTGGATTTAAATCAATTTAAAATTCAACACCAAGAGAATTTCTAGCAACTCCATTCAGCTGTGTAGTGATGACCAACTCGGAACCCAGAATAGAAGCTAAAAGTACTGAATTTTACGCACAATATTTCCAATATTACTACCAAAAATAAACATAATTTGAAGAAAATATACCAAAATAATCGCTATGTTACGGACAAGAATCGCAAATAAATGAATCAAAATAAGACCATACATTACCAGTAATAAAAAATAAATAAAAAGCAATAATCGCTAATAAAATTCTAACCTGTGTAATCGGGATTCTCAGACGCAATCCATCTCCCTTCAAAATCCTCATCAAACGACTCGTAGAAAATCTACAAACACCAAAACCGCAAATGAGTAACTGAAGCATCCACAACAGATCCAAATCACATAAATTAAAACTTCACAAAATGAATATTATTAGCAGGAAACATCTACATACCACATCATCGGAAGCGTAGAGCTGAGAAACGAAGCAGGCGGCCGAGAAAAGTAACAAACACTGCACTATCCAAACCTTCCGATTCGGACACTCCATTTTGAACGCTCAACTTCTATAACAACTTTATGAAATTAACCGCAAGAGGAGGGGATTATAAAATCTGACTCAAGCAGATATATAGATCTGTGAGTGAGGAACTCTCTAGAGGGAGAGAGAGAGAAAACAATGAAGGTACTCTGATAGTTATTCAGTACTGGAGAGCGTGTCAAAGGGTGATGTATATATAGACCTGGCAATAGCAAATGGAGTCGGGTGGCTTCCACCAATGATATCAGATGCCACGATAACTGGACCAATGAGAGCACGCCGCGTGGAGGGGAGTGACGAGCTCTAGGCAAAAGATCCGCATTGGCAGTGATGACTGCTGCGTGGCGATGGATCGCCTTGCGGGTTGACCCGTTTACGTTGACCGTGTAATATTTGTTCGAATTTTCTTTTTAAAAGTTTTTACATTTATTTTTTGTAGTTTCTATGACAATGCTCTCAATGTCATAAAATCTAGTGTTAAATATGAAAATTACCCAATTCTCAAAACCTAGTTGAAGAAAATACCCACTGCCAAATGTATATATGAAAAATACCCACTTTTCATTGTACGCACCTACCTCTCTATCGCACCCACCTACAACATTTTATTCGAATATCTGCTTGAACGGGTCAAATTTGAGATATTTTTCAGAAAATTTTTAAATAATAATCTATTCTTCAGTAGAATTTCAAAACCTGTCAAATTAGGGAGAAATACCGTGCGTATATAGACCGGCGGTATTTACGTAGGTTAATCATTTTCGTGCGGTATATAAGTTTTCATGTATAATAGATAATACACGATAATAAAATGTTGATACCGCTCGCATTGGAGCATCTACCGCTGGTGCCCCAAACCAGCGGTATTTCAAACGGTTCACTCTACGCGAGCGGTATCACTTCCCCTGCATAGATAGATGTTTTTCATGCACAAATGTGGGGAACAAGCAGGGTATGGGATAGAGGGTAAGAGACCGAGAGAGGGGAAGAGGAGGGAGTGCGCACAGTAGGGGGAGAGGGGAAGGCTGTTGCGCGGTATGAGGGAAGAGGGAAGGCTGTCTGACGCACGGTATGGGAGGAGAGAGAGAACCAGAGAGTGAATGTAGGAGTGAGGTGTGAGTGTGTGGTAGTGGGGAGATGTGTGTGCGGGGAAAAGGAGTGAGAATAGAGTTATTAGAGTGAGAGAGAGTAATTGCATGAGGAAACGAGTGAAGTGGGTCCCACTATTATTGGTTAAAGATATTAGATTTCAAAAAGTGGGTATTTTTAGTATGTGTATTTAACTTTGGTTATTTTCATCATGTAAGTTTTGATATCTGGGTATTATTAATTTTCACCCTAAAATCTAAGCTATTTGTAAATTTTGATAAATTCGTAAGTACATTTTATGTACTTTTTGTATATTTTATTTGTTAAATATCTAAGTCTTACCTAAAAGTAATTAATTTTTTGTTCCCATTTTAGACGCCTTTGATGATGGACTTTCTTTTTATTTTTTTTAATTAAACACACATAAAAATATTCAAATTTAATTATTTAAAAAATATAAAACAAGAAAACTTCTCATTGAAATCCGGGCAACGCATTATCTACTTTTGCTATATTTAATTATTTGGTGTTTAAAAGTACACACCAAACCTTACCGAATTGTAAAGTGGGAAGCTAATAAATATTGTTATGAGTGAAGCATTTAAATACAAGTAGAGTCGTGTTTTAGGTAAGCAGTTTTATAATAATATATCCGTTTTCACATGATTTAATCCAAAACTTAATTTTCTATGATCGTATAATTGTTTTTTACAGTTAGGATTAACTTGATGTATTACCATATTTAGATTCTTGCAGACATAATTACAATAAATTATTATTGTAGTAGCACATGCATTCATTTAATTAAATTACGACACTTACAAATATAATTAGATAAAATTTATAATTGAGTAACCATTATGTGTATCACTGACAAAAATATGTCATAAATTTGTGATTATTGAAAATATACTTAAATGTGTGTTATATATGTAAAAATGTAATTAATAAAACAATTATTAAATATTTGAGCCAAGTGAAATAAAATTACATAAATAAATATTTTGATATCACTAATCTTCTTACAGCTAAAATGTTATAAATTTAATGAGATGCCTCTTAAAATAAAACTAGTATACAATTTTATTGGAGTGCATGTTTAAATTTCCGAAATAAAAATGAAATTAGTTGCAAACATATATATACACTTATAATTTCTATACGCTCTTTATTAACAGTAGGTCCACATCACATCAGTTTAGATATTTCACCTAATTAACCTACTGATGATACTATTTCCTACAACCTTTAATAATATTATAATATACATTATTTTAATTTATTATGATATATAATCAAGATATAGAGTTAAAATATGCAGCTAAGCTAACATTCAATATTCGATCTTTCCAGTACAGGCACACAACTTTCACAAATTAAATTCAATATTTGTAAACTCTCAAAACATTTATTTTATGATAAATGCATTCACATGCCTAATTACTGGAAATAATCATTATATAAAAATATATACAAGGCCAGCTAGTTTATTATTCACGTAAAATGAAACTTGATTTACGATTAATTTTTTATTAAATGACCATTATAGACAATCAACCTCCTTAATGTTGAAGCAAATTCTGAAATTGATGAATATTAAACCGTGGAGTTAATTAGTTCCCTGCCTGCAGCACACAACTCCTTAATACTATGTAAAGAGATGATTGTCGGAAGTGACATCGCGGCTAATTGAAATCGCGTGTGTGCGCGGCGAGAAAAATATTCTCGAATACAAAATAATAAAAAGAATATTAATCAATTAATTAATAATAATAAAAAATATAAAGTAATGAAGAAAACCCTAGCTAGTTGTACACATACATGCTGCTAAGGTCTTTCGACCAGAGATATGTGGTGTGGAAGATTGGCAATTTCTTAACTCTCAACCCCAACAGTACTTCTCAACCCTTAATTTCGAACTCAAGCAAATTAAGGTAGAACCGTTGAGGGAGAGAGATTAGAGAGAGACAATTTTCCTATTCCAATATTAATGATTGGAATTCATGTAATAATATTGACTAAGATCAAAATATTATATATATGTGCGCGCGTGTGCATGCATGATTGGGAAATTAAGGGAGAAACAGAGCTTGTTATTGTAATTGGTGTGTGTATGTGTGTGAGGGTACGTGTATATATAGTAATACTAGTAAAGTATATGTAATTAATGTTATTTTAATAAAATCCCAGAAAAGGTTGTATAAAGCTAGGAAATGAACGATGCAACCAATAGAAATTTTGTGCGTGGGATTTTTCAGGCAAATGCTGAGAGGAAATTACAAAGAATTTAACTTAGGTTTTCCTCAATCATGCCTTCCAATTAAGTACACTACTATGCAAATACTACTTTGTGACGTGGTGCATAGTTATAATTTTCAATTATAAAAAAAAAACATCCACTTCATGTTATTCATTCATATATATACATACGTGTCTTAATTATATTTGGCCACTTTAATTTAACAGAGAAACAAGAAACTTAATTTACAAAGTCGGAAAAAATAACCTAGATTAGATTAAGGTGAATTTTAGACTTATTAAGCAAATCCGATGGATGTATGGTTTGAGCAATATATAATACACTATAACTAAACCTAGTAATTAAATTCTTATGGAGTTGGCTGAAGCTGGCATCTAGAGAAAGAGTAATGCTCCACCGCCCGCGGCGGCTGTGGCAATGCCACGTCATTGCCACATCAACATGTGAGTTACTATATTTTCATTTATTTGTTAAATTTATTTTTTATTATTAATTTTTATTGAATAGTATTAAACTATACCCTAACCAATGAACCCTAGTCGGAAAGTGATAATTAATAAAAAAATATTAAGAATTTAATATATATCTACATGGCATGTCACATCATTCGTGGGCGCATTAACCCCACCCGCCGCGGGCGGGTGAGCATTTTCCTCTAGAGAAATGAGTTATGATCGCATTTAATAGAAGTAGAGATATGTTAGGTCTCTATATATGTTATTTGGATTCATTATGAAGCAGTTGTTGGCGATTTGTGTCCGTCCTTCAAGTGAGCCACCTTCCTGAACAAAGATTTCTTAACGAACATCTCATCTCAGCCTTCGCTGCCACGTCCTCCGCCTCCGGTGGCGGTATACTTTCCCTTCTTGATTTCTTTACGTGTACATTTGGCGCCGAATGCAGCTGATGCAAGGCCAAGGCCGTATATATATCATCCCCACCGCAATGCAATGCCCATCGCTGCTAAACCTCCCTTCCATGACCTACTATATATATATATCTAAGCTATAAAAGAGTGCATTAGCTCACCCACTGTTAATTTGGTCAACAGAATACAAAGATATCTAACTTTTAAGACACCCCAAAATTTCGAAAGATCCATCGAGTAATATATGATAAGTAGATGTTACTACTCGATCGATATATATATCGGGTATATCTGTTGTCCGGATTTAGATCTCTAATTCGCTCATCCTAATTTTAAGGTGGAAATAAAAAAAATACTTAATTGCAAGCCTTATTAAGAGATTAAGAAATAGTACCTGCAAGCCTTGAAGTCCACATTAAGCTAGCCTGACCTTCTGAGAAGTACTAGTCGTGAAAGCCGAGCTTCCTCCTAACCCACTTTTCACCATTGACCTCAGTTTTGACTGCAAAAATTATACATATAGGTAAATGAAAAGGGGAGAGAGTTCGTATTACATGATCTGCTCTTAAACCAATTTTGATCTTGTGGTTGATGAGTTGTTACTTGTATTGAATTTATAGAGTGGAACTGTGGAAGCGGAGAATTCTAGTAGAAGAATCAAGAATCTGCGTGGAAGACTCTTGAATCTTGAAAATAGATTTAATCTCAGTTACTGTTGAATAATGCTGCCTTGTAGATCCTACTTCAATTCTAGAAACTATATTATTTATTTGAGCACACGCACACAAATATTTTGTGACTGAATGTTAGCATTCTGCATTGCGAGCTCTATGTGAATACTTTTGTGACTGCATATTTTGTAGATGTTGTGTCGAGAGATACCATTACTTAATATTTGATTAAATTCAAGAAAAACCCAAATTGCATGGTGATTGTACTAAAATTAATGTTTATTCTGATTTAACAAGTAAGGATGCATTTGATTCATTTTTAATTGTACCCATGATATGTAATTGCATTGAATTAGTTAACCTAACATATTGTTTACAATTAATGATCCAGCTAATAAGCTTTAAGAAAACTCAAAAGATAAGATATTAAAGTAATTTATTAATGAAGAAAGTGATTGACTGCTACTCCTGCTCGTGATGACCATTTTTTTTTTATATGGAAAACTCTAGGAGAAACTAGAGAAACCAGCATGGATAATCTACAAATTCTTTGGCACAAAATGAAAAATAATGATGAAAGGTTATAAGGTGGTATTAATGATATAGGAAGAATGACTAGTTCCGGAAATGGGCATTTTATGTGCAGCTCGTAATTGTGTGGCAAAAGCCTACAACAAATCAAATATTACTCACAGACACATTATTAATGAAAGATTAATAAGCATCCGTACGTACGTCTCGAGGCTGAGGCTGAGGCTGAGGCAGTGGCAGTTAGTAAGGCAATCCCCCAAAGATAGCTCTTCTGCTACTCCTAGGCTATCCAAAGGGGTAATCAAAATCATTGTATAACTCAATAAGACCACTTTCACAAACAATCAATCTTATTCAGCTCTAGTAATCTTAGTCATCATCATCACTTACTCCATTCCAACAAGAACTAATCGAGACCCAGAGTCTTCTTCATGGCCTCATAAACTAGATACGTAATGCTCGCTGATGGCACAACTTTAAGCATATTTGGAAAGAGACCTTTATAGAAACCTCGAAGACCCTCATGCCGATATGTTTTCCAGAATACATCTGACATCTTATTGTGTGTATTGGAGGCTTGAGCTTGCATTCTGAAATGCAGGTCTTATTAGTGTAGTACCTTTTGGTTTTATTAGGGCAGCATTTAATTTTTTACATGGATGGATAAACAGCAATGATATAGCACGACGGTACGTACCTTGTTCTTACTACCTGCAAGGGGTAGACACATGTTGCTCCAAGAGCTCCCGAGACAGTACCACAACTTAGTTGTATAAGAGGACCTGGTTCTGCATATTATCAACATACATGTCCCAATAATAGTTAATGCAAGAGAAAAAAGGAAAAAGAAATGAAGTAAAACACAAGCAGAAATGGGAAATGAAGACATTGTGTATTTTACACCATACCACCATCACGAAGAATATGCGTCCTGGACATATCTTTCAAGGCCTCATAGGCAGCTAAGTCGATGCCCGCGTAAGGTATAATTCCAAGAAGAGACGGAATCAAGCCTCGGTAAAAGGCTCGAGCTCCCTCATGAACCCATATATCTCGGGATAGTTTGCCCAGACTAGGAACAGTACCTTTATCACAAACATAAGTTTGTAACCGAGTTTTGACAAGGTCCATAGGATAAATGGAGGTTTGTGCCACTGCACCAGCCAAACCACCAGCCAGAAGTCGCCCTGGCGTCCCAATATCGCCATCATTGCCTCCAATTACATTTTTCAACATTTCATAACTATAGAACTTTATGGCACTTTCAGGAGCAACCTTCAACACATTTATACCATTACCTCGGAAAAAACCTAAAACACGACCTTCACTCCATATCTTTTTAACTGCTGGACCAATGGCAGCATGTGTAGTCTGAACTTGTAAAGCCACCTTTAATCGGTCAAGAGGTGCAGTTGCAGTTCGAGAAGCCGCTCCAGCAACTCCCCCTGCAATTAGATAGTTTGTTGCGTGAACGTGCTTGCTGATGCCTTCGGGGATCACGGCTTGTTCACCAATATCTACAAGATATACTCTTTCCCAATAATGATAAATGTTCTCTATGGTGGCCTCATGGGGATATAGCAGCAGAAAATCCCTCCACTCTTCAAATGTTATGATTCCATTATTGTCTTTATCAACATGCTCAACAAAGCTAGCAAGTTCATCGTCATCAAGTTCTATCCCTGCAAAAATAAACTGTCATGACTTATAAGATGAAGATCATTTTCCAGAAACTTGAAGAGGATGATAATTTAACCAAAAAGCTGAATGTCAGATTGATGCATGGGGGCATATCGGAAAGCATGCATAGAACCAGCAGGCTTTATATATAGACTCCAAACTCACATCATTATCCATATCACATACAGTTCAATAATGAATAGACTACCAAAATTGGCCATCTGACTCTTCTTTGTATCTCCCTGGACTGAGTTTACAAAGTTCCAACCAGAGAACAGTTCATGTTAAAGATTGAGAATCAAAGATTGACAATGCAACAGATGAACATAATTAATTCATATTTCTAAAATCAAGAATAGTTTTCATAATTTTTGTTGGAAAAGAAAAAGGCTATTGAGTGGCTAGTTAATCACATAAATAGACGAATTATAAGTGAATTCACAATGTCAGTCATTTCAATTCCCTCATGGGTTATTATTTGGCATTCTTTCTTTTCTGCCAACTTATATAATTCACATATTAGAATTCAACATTTATCTACAATGCATATCACAAACGGAGAATACAAAAAAATGCATCATGCAGAGCCTGCTTCTGTTTGAATGTGCCTGTCCTTTATCTTAGGATCATATTGGTCTACACATGCGAAGCTCTGGTGATAAATAAACAAAACAAGTTTTGCAAGCTTCTGATCAGCTACAGGTCAGTAATAGTTCTCTGTTGTAGGTCAGATTTCCATCAATAATAACTTAAGTATGCAATCGACTACCTGTGGCGGAAAATTCTTTCAAAATAGAACTTTCTTCTTCCCAACATGTTAACAGAAGTAATAGAATGCCAGCGCAATTTGACTCAAGATATTCAAGGTAGCTCGCTCCCCTTCAGCATATAGTATAGTTGCAATATCACAAAATATACATTTCATAAATGAAAGCACCGGTTCTTAAAACAAACAGTAAAACCTCTACGAATAAGTGACCTCGTAAAATTCAGGCAAATTAATCAATGTAAGCAAACACCAATGAGATCGTGATAAAATACCAGCTTTTACAAGAGCATCCCAAAGCTCCTCCGGAAGAATGCAGCCGTTGTGCTCAACGTCGATCGCCTGAAAAATCCTGTACAGTTCGAGCTCCTTATCATCCATATACTTCCGAAACTCCTGGTAATCAACCCTCCCGTCCTGATTGGCGTCGCATACTTCCAATAGCTCCTTGGCGAACTTGTAATCCGCGGGGATTTGCATTGCGGAAAGCCCCTTCTCAATCAACGAGGAATCCAAATACCCTAAATTACTCGAGTCGAAGAAATTGAAGAGACTCCGAATTCTAGAGTCCCTCTCCTCCTTGGTCTCGCGCAGGGCGGATAGCACGTGGTCCATAGATATGGGGCCCGTCTTCTTAACCGGGTTGCAGCATCCCGATTGGTTCGCGGGGTCTTTCGCTTCGGACGCCATTGCTGGAGCTGCTGGTGCTGGGAAATTGGCATGCCTCTCGACCCCCGTAGTCATAAATAATCGGGATAGACGAATTGGGCGAACTCAGAAATATCAGAATTTCCAAAGTGATGAAATTTGATCTTCACGACATGATGGGGAACAGTGGGAATTTGGGTAGTTTCCAGATCTGCTAGAGAGAGAAACAAAGTGTGGGTGTTAATGGAGAAGGAAAGAGAGAATAATTGTACATTTGGGAAAGGATATAACCGGAGCTCCGGCTTATTTGGTTTATTTTACCGGGTCAAGAGTGGAGGAGTCCACTTTCAACTGCAGAGCTGACTCTCTCTCTCTCTCTCATTAAATTGAAAACGTGGGTCCTACTCCTACGTGCATAAATATAATGCTTCATGTTTTTTCTGTTTTAATTTATTTTCTACAAAAATGATTCAAGTATGATGACTGTTTTATTTCACTCTGTAACTGTAACGTCTTCATTTATTTATTTATTTAACTAAACAAATAAACCGTTTATGGAAAATATATATAAATGTGTGGAAAAATTGATTTTGCACGATGGTTGTTTCACATTGTTAGTTGGTGAAAGGTTTATCTCAAAAGAAAATAGTTTCAATAAGAACAACTTTTTAAAGTAGTAATAGGAAAGAAGTTATTTTTTTATTTCAATTCTATACTTCTAGAGGTATTACTGATGCATCCAAAGGGAGTTGTCATTTAGTTTTATATTTGAAAAAACAAAGCAATTTTACGTGAAAGTGGTTGTGATTACGCCAATATTCTAGTCATTCATTCACAAAAAAATTGGTAATTTAGAAAAATCCATGATTCACGAACAAAAATAAGTACATAAAACAAAAGGATTATTTGTAGTAATTTTTAGTAATATTCTTCGTAAAATTTCCATAAAGATGACATGTGAAGAATCATAAAGTCGAGTATATTTTACCATATCCAATCTGTATGCAACTATGATGATACTGATACAATACAGCTCTAAAAAACACTCCATACTGCATTTATAGTTATGTTGAGCCTTACAATTTACAAGATAAGGGGTCCATACTGCATTATGCTGATTGCTGAGGCCTTCCATGCTTCTTCATCAATTTCAATGAAAAAATATCTTCTGTCTATTCAAAGTGCAGTATAGTCATAATCATAGACATAATTTTTCTTTACTTTATTTTTCTCTCTTTGTTTACCTTTTTATAATTGGAGTTAAAAAATAAAAGGGAAGCAATAATTCAAGCGTTCATAAAAAAAAAGTATGGATGTGTTATTGTATACACCAAAACACACAAAGGAAATAAATTGAGCTTAACTTTCGTTAAAAACAGTACATTAATATTCAAGTTGGCATGATTTTTAAGTAGTTTGATTTGTACCTAAGAATGCAAATATGTGATGTTCAGCAGTTTGACTAGATATTTAAGAACCCAAAACTAATATAATTAATCGATAACTGATAATGAAATATCAAAACCAACGCCGTTGCCGGGGATCGAACCCGGGTCACCCGCGTGACAGGCGGGAATACTTACCACTATACTACAACGACAAGATGATACAGTTTCAAGAACATTATTATGTTTGTACAATAATAACAAGTACACATCATATATGTTCCATTTCCCTCAATTATTCTTGCTAGAACATCTATTATAATGCTAATACACGAGGATCTTGCTTCATATATATGTCAAATAGGTACACAAATCAACTGACCATATTGTAAATATACGTTGGGTTGGGCGTAATGCTCATATAATAGCTTCATAACCTTCTGTTTTTCCAATTTTACCTATCCGTGCAAGAACTCCAACGAGAACTACAAATACAGCTCCCAATAGAACAATAGGCCAAACGAAATTGGGCACCTCTGTAATTTTATACGCCTACAGCCAAAAAACAAATGGTGAACTCAAGAAGATTCTTCTTTAAATTTTGACAATTTTTACGGAAAGCATATATTTTTTAAGCATTCCCAATTTGAATTTGCAACTTGTCTATTAATTCTTAAAGTGAGGTAGGCAAGAACTCACCAAAGGAAGAAGAGGTGTGGGTGATGAGTCAGCAAGTAGCAGGTAAAACAAAGACATGACTCCGGTGTGTCTTTCAACGCTGCTATAGTTTGCTACGATAGTGAGCGTCTCTCCAGCAGAGATTTTAACCGGTCCAGCCGTTGACGGGTAACATGTGGTCATCCCCACAATGTAACCAGCCTCATTTCCAGCTTCATTTCCTTGTCCATATATTGGGATCGATGAGCATATTGTTCTTCCTCCCTGCAGTGTTTCCGATTAATTGCAAAAATCAATGCCCATTTAAAATCTAAAATCAAAACTTTAATTCAAGCTAAGTAAAGTAATGCACAAAATTAAAATTGGAAGGTACGAGAAGTACCTCTCCATATAGAGTTGTGGCAATAGCCCCTGCATGTTGGTGGCCAACCCCATAGATCATATCTCCACCTTTTGGAAAACTAAAACTCGTGCTTTTAGTATCAACGCAACCGTTTTTCTCAACTCCAACATCGCAACGCTCAACATCATATTCAACCTAAATCAAATGAAGATCAGTAATTATATAACATGATCTGATCATAGCTGAAGATGATGAATGGTTGTTACTACCGCACAATCGTGTTTAGCAGGGATGCCCTTGGATTCATCGCCCTTTGTCCAAACATCAGTAACGTCGAGAACGTATATAGTAACAGGAATCATGGATCGAGAATCCCAATCCACATACTGGACAGTATACCTCAAATAAAGGCTTCTCTTGTGACCACGGAAGCCTTGTTTAAGCCTGCATCTTTTGTCGTTCCGACAACATCCTAGGCCGCCTTGGTAGCCCGAGGGGACTGTCTCCTGGTCTACATCGTATAGATCGCACCTGCACTCGGCACACCCCATCATGTTCTCCGCCCCTCGAGTGTCGATGGCGTGCACGTTAAGCGCCCACCCTTCCTCGTAACCTGATTGAAATTTGAAGTATGAATAAAGTTGCAGAATCGAGTAGTTAGGTAGGTAGGGAAAATACCTGGGGGAATAGTGGCCGGATCTCCGACTTGGATGGCGTAGGGATGAGGAATATCGTTGACCGTTCTTCGAGTCTCCGCCCCCACGCCGTAGTAGTACTTTAGCGTATCATCGCAAATCCCACCGTTCCTCACCACGTCGATGGTGCTGCTACTGATGTTTGTGTTTGTGTGTGTATTTATGGGAGCGTAGTATCTGGAAATAACCCAGTGGTGGAGATAAGTGTCGTGAAGGGACACAGGATTACCTCTGTCGTCCACTAATTCGGCGTCCAAGCTTTTCAGACCGATGTGTCCACGTGGAAAATCGATGGCGTAGTAGTTCTTGTTGGAGACTAGCCCTGGCTCCAACACTATCTCTTCTGAAACAAAAACCTTCCTTTTCACTTCCACTCCTGCGCTTTGATGCTGCGCCACTATTATTGTTATTACAACTATTATTATTGCTGCCTTTCTCACTGATTTTTCCCCCATTTTCCTTTTCTTCTGCTTCTGCTGTTATATAATCAAGATTCAAGAAAGTGCTTCCATCTTTACTTGTATATATATTAACTATAATACTAAAAGCAGTCAATTACTGTAGGTCCTTTCTAAGAGTATGGTAGTGTAGAAGACAAAGTGGTGAAAATAAGAAATAATAATTAAAATAAGAAGAAGATGAGATATTTATGCGATTAAACTAATTATAAAAAAAATTAAATTAAGATGAGAAAGTCATGCATATACGCTTGTTCATGATGTTTCTTACCTATATAGTAATACTATATCCTGATGGCTTAGGCATGGCATGGCTTATCCGAATTCCCTTTTTTAACCTCCTTTTTCGGAAAGGGGTAAATTATACCTTTTTTAACCTCCTTTTTCGGAAAGGGGTAAATTATACTTTATTGGCCAAACTTTGAAAATATATTCAGTTTTTGTCTCAAACTTTATTTATAATTATGTTTTTTAATTTATTTTTTATATATTATCAATAAATAATTTTTTTAAATTTCATTTATAAAATTATATTTTTTATTTCACTAATTTATAGATTTACAAAATTTATATTATTTTTTTAAATTTCATTTATAAAATTATATTTTTTATTTCACTAATTTATAGATTTACAAAATTTATATTTTAACAAGTTATGACACTTTAAATGAAAATATATATATATGTGCACTAAATTCATATATGAGAAAAATCCATCTACAAGTTTTACGAGACAATCGAATACTGGGATTAAAACAGTCAACCCATCTATATACATGCACAACATAAACATCAATTAAAATTCATTTTCAATGATTATTTTGTAAATAGAATATTAAAAATCTTTGAAAATTTTGAGTTTTTTATAATTAAAAATATTAAAATATAACATTAAATAATTAAAATTAAAATATTATTTTTCCAATATTTGATATGATTAAAAATATTTAATGTACAAAATTTTATTAAATTAAAAAAATTATTGCATGGACGAGTAAAATCAATATGCCCAACAGCCCATAAAGGGCCGAATTGAATCTTATATTTATATAGGTTCAAAAAAAATTGGTAAGTTTGAACGGGTTTCAAAATCGTAGAAAGTCCGATTTGAAAATTTTGTCAGTTCTAATCACGGCAAAACATCTGTAATACATTATTAAAGAACTCATTAAGGCAAATACTAAATAACGTAAATATAAAAATATTTCAACGTTTCGAATGCACATGAAATATAATAACAAAAAACTAAAATAAATAAATATAATTACATGGAACATGATATAAAAAATTTATTTTATATAAATCAAACAAGTTATAATTATTTTATTTCCAGTGCATTGCACGAGACACGCATGCTAGTTTGCTTAAAGTACTAACTATAATTGCAATAGCTAGTATATCATATGCAATAATTTGTATGATTTAAATTTAGCCTATTTGTTTAATAATTAAATTTATTTGCTACACAAATTAAATAGTATTATTAAAATTTATCATAGTAAATTAAATATATTTGCTATATTATATCATTAATAAATATTATGTCACATGCTAGAATTTATATAACATAATTCAAAGTTCAAATAAATTTAAGCATTATATAAAATTTAAATCGGAAACTAAACATTGTACAAAAGTAAAAATCATTTTAAACATTATATAAAATTAAGATCACTGAACACTTTCCCAAAATTTGGAGCATAAAATATAATTTATGTTATCAAAAATGAATGCCAAACGGCGATAGGTGATACCGTGGGAGGAAATAGTAAATTCAATAATTGGATTGGACAATTCACGTGAATATAGAAAGAGAATTTATTTGTTCACCGCGGGTATTAGGTATGCTTTGCGAGTTATTATATTAATACCTTTTTTTTAAGGAAATTATTATATTAGGGCTAACAGTGCCTTTACTTTTATGCCCATTATATATATAGACTACATTTTCAATATTCATGATTAAATTAAACTTTAAAATATCCTATTTTAATTAATTACATTTTTAACAGCTTTTCAATTTATTATATAACCATACAAATTAGTAATTTTTACAAATAAACTATCTACCATTGTATGAATCTCAATTAAAATAATTTTATCTCTCCATAATAACTAATTAAGACAATTAGTTACAAATCCCTCGGCATATCAGAGATTCTCTCTGAATGCTTTCAGACAAATATAAAACTTTGATATCTGTGATCGAGTACGTGACTGTGACATATTTAATCTTTTAATAAATTTACCTCGGCTCTATAGGATTGTACTATATGATCTAATTAAATGTCGTGTTGTGTATGTTGGATGATGTGCTTGTAATCTCAAGTCCCTAATTACTCAATATTGTTGCATTATGATAATAAAAAAAGGTAGTTATAAAAAGAGATTTTATTTTGAATGATTAAAATTTACTTTTCAATTTATAATTAATATGCGGAATATGACTAGTTGTTTAAAATGCTATAAATTTCCGAGATAAAGAAAGACAAGCTGATGTTTAAACTCAAAATTTAAGGAAAAGACAAGATGTCCCTAGCTCTCGTACGTGTCGATGAAATAACGAGTCCTTATTGCATTTGGGTTTTTCCACCAATAGTTATATCATAATTTACTATACAAAATTCATGCACGGCTCTCCATCGATTGGCCCTGAAATTATGTATTGGGACTAAAAGGATACGTACATCGCTACATATATTTATGATTAATCACAGATTTTGTAACTGTAATTGCATATTATATATAATTGAACATGACTTTGGATCCGCTTCTGTTCACACTATGCAATCTTGCACTTTACTTTATAATCTTGCACTTTTCAAATTGGATTTTTCCACTAGTTGTTGTTTATTAATAATGTAACGTATGAATCATTTTCTTTGTCCCACCAAACAAACATAACTCACTTTCATTTTCTTAGTTGTGTTAATAAATTTGAAACAAGTAAAAGATAATGAAAATCATCTTTTGAATAAAAATGAATCCTAATATTATTTTTGTAACTTATATACTCTTTATAATAATTGTGCTGCAATGCCAATTGAAATGGAAGGATTATAATAATAAGTAGGTATGATGGTGTGAAAAATATATATGAATCAAACGAAGTTATTGTCACTCTCATGAAGTAGACAGCATAATCCGATATAAAAAGACGAGGAAATTTAAGATTAGTCATCACTTATCAGTACCTATCCTTCGTTTCCTTTTCTCGAGTCAATAAATATTACTCATAGGTAATAGCCTGCAAAATTCACAATAAAAATTTATTTTATCTAGCATTATTTTTAAATTATATAATTAAATTGACATGTATCTAATAATGTTGAAATTTAATTTGAGAAACGTTTGATCATAGTAATAGTCGAGTCACATACTTATATCAACAGCATCTACATTAACTCTTCTAATTACTTGATCGCATACTTGTAATGCTAAAAATTATTTACTATAATTTATTTAAGAGTTAATGGATCAAAATAATCTTTTTATTTAGAGAAGATAAATAATAGTTATTCGAATAAAAAAAAATATAGCTCTTTTTATTTATTTTGGACAAAAATGCCCTTTTAGCCAAACATACGAATACCGCCACTCCGAACTCGTGGGATTCGTGTGTTATATCGTAAAACGTTAAAACATACGAATCCCGCGATGTTTTAACATATTATTGTATAATACATGAATCCCGCAAGCTCGGGGTCGCGGGATTCATGTGTTATACGAGAATTGTAAACAAACACACGAATCCTGTGGCCCTATGATCGCGGGATTCGTGTGTTTTAACCTTTTACTATATAACAAACGAATCACGCAAGCTCGGGGTCGTGATATTCGTGTATTATACGAAAATTATATACAAATACACGAATCTCGCGACTCCGAGCTCGTGAGATTCGTGTGTTCAACAATTTACTTTATAACACATGAATTCCGCATAATTGGGGTTGCAGGATTCGTGTATTTAACGTTTTAGTCTAATATTTAAAATAAAAAATTAATCTAATATAATATGTTTAAAAAGAGCTATGACTTATTTTTTTTTTATATGTAGAATTATTATTTATGATTGTTTTTAAAAAAAAGTTACTTTAAGATTTCGCCCTAATTAGAAAATATATTTTGAATACAACATCAGACCCGTTTTGAGGCCCTAATTAAGTTTATTTGAAGTGTAGTAGTTAGGTTTATATAAAAGTCTGCGTATTAAATATGAGCAAAATAATACAATAACGCCGTTGCCGGGGATCGAACCCGGGTCACCCGCGTGACAGGCGGGAATACTTACCACTATACTACAACGACCTGATGATTCTTTTAGATGTTCTTTATATTAATAGCCTTTATTCCGATCACTAAAGGCCGGTAAATAATGGCTAATTTTTACTATATCGTTCACCATAATAATAATAATGTTATTTTGCTTGCAGAAATTACTTGATTACAGTTTCTTAGGCTACAAAATGTCAAATTAGATTAGTGCAATTAGGGCTACTGAAATATTTTTTACTTTTCCGCAATTATTTTGTTTTTTTTTTTTGTTTTTTTTTTTTTTTTTAAGGTGATGGACTGATAACTGAATAAATAAAACAGCAAGATGTGAAAACATTACTCTCAAACGTTACTCCAAATATTAGGATTGTGATAACACATATAGGTATAAACAAATAGTGAAATAAAATATAAGGTTGACTATTTGAATATATTATTATTATATTAGTTCAAAATTAAAAAATTAATGATTTATACATTAAAGTAAACACTAGATTAAATTGAGTTATTTTTATTAATCAATACTATCATGGAAAGCAAAATGTAGGATAGAGTAGAGTACAAAATATTTGTGATATGGTTAAGCAATGACTTCATTGATGAGGCATTCCCTCAACTTAAGAACCGCATATGTGCCTTCCACAGCAGTAATATCGCAGCATTCACATCGATCCATCTAAAATGAAAATACAAACAAATTAAATGAAAATAAAGAGATTTAATTATAATCTTTATATAACTGAAAATGGGCTTTACCTGTACCCGTTTTGTGGGCGGAGAATGGACTCGGATCTCGGAGATGAAATCAGCAGAATTATTGGAGCAAGGGGGAAGGCGTCGAGGCGCAGCTCGAGAGTAGGTTGTGAGGATTGAATCTTTGCTGACAATTGAAGTGTTAAAGAAGAAAACATGGGGGGCATGGCAGGAATGATTGGAACGCAACCTTGTATTTAACATGTAGAGAGGCCGGTGCCTAGGGGTGTTTGACCACGGCTCGAACGTCTCGAGGGGCTTCTGCAGGTGGCTCCGCGGCATGATTTGCTCGTATATAAGGACAGAGTAGCCCCAAGAAATGGACAAGGACCACTTGGTCTTCCTCCGGTGGCATATGGTTTGTTGCAGCATGCGGGACTGGTCCATGCCTGCCGCCTTCATTAGGTGGCGGCTCGACTCGTAACGGTCCATGCCGGGGAATAATGGCTCCACCGCGTCTAGATGGTGGAGGGAGAGGAATGGGGATTTTGGGTGCGAAGACAAGAATCCCGAAATATCGCCGTGTAAGTCGATCTACAAATTTACAAATTCAAAGTGATTATGGTTTCTACCGCGTTTATATAATTTAATGTTAATATTATTTATTTTATTTTTTTTATATCAAAGGTTTTCCAAAGATCAAATTAAATTTATAGTTTTTTTTATTATATATACTGATCATCCACCAAATTATTACTCATTTTGATTATACATAAGTTTTAAAAAATAATTTGGGTTAATGTATAACGTGTGATGACTGAAATTTGAATTTTAACCTTGTTAATTAAATCGCGTGTAGTCATTGTCACTTCTAACACCTAAGATAGCCTAGGCGAAAAAAAAAATAATGAGCACTTAAATTATGATGACATTATAAAAATTAAAGTCATATAGTGAGAATTTAATATTTTTCCTCTATTGACTGACTTTCTTTGTCCTTATTATCTTCAAATTAATTAAATTTTTATAATTTTATTATAATATTTGAATTCATTCGTAAAAAATGAGTCATTTTAAATTTAAGAAAATAAAATGAATCAATTAAAATAATCATGTTAAAATTTTGAAAAGTATTATTTTATTTAAAAAATTGTGAAAATGGTCAATTAAAAATATTTAACTAGTAAAATAAAGCTGATAAAGACGAGCAATAAATAAAATTTATGCAAAATAATTATTCGATTCAAGAAAAAAGAGTGTAAAATTTAAATAAATATGTCATCAACCTGTATAAATTAATGTAAACTAATCAATACAAACTTACATTAAATTTACATGTATTATTAAATGTCATAAATTAAAAATTAAAATTTTAATTATTACTAGTATTTTATAACTTTTGCAAAATTGTGAGTTTCACATCATTTTACAAAATCAATCCACTTGCAATCTAAAATATATATATATTTCTAGAATTTTTTTAATTGTCTTTTTTTTTTTGCACATACCCAGCCTCACCTACCCTCGTTATCTCACTCCTTACATGGCCTCTTCCGCTTTTTTTCTTCCCATATTTGCTTTTGTCAAGCTCCTAGACGCATCTTGGGACTACAAAAAATGGATTAATATTAAAAGTTTTGATATTTTTTTTAATGAAATAACAAAATATAAAATTAAGGCCACTTTTAATCTTGGGCCCTAAGAAACCGCACTTCTGGGCCTCTGGCCTATGTTCAGGGCCGGTCTGTGCATAGTTAGTCAAAGGTTTTATCTTTGAAAAAAGGAAAAAAAAAATGAATTAAAAATAATTTTGAAAAACAAAATGGAAAACAATTTTGCGGATAAATTAAAATAACAAAATCATTAACAATTTTCTGAACGGTAAGAGGATACAATATTAATAAAAGATTAAACCAACACAAAAACTATTACTACTAGCAAGTTTTTGAAATGAGACCTCGTTGACATATAATTAAGTCATGTTTCACCAACCAACTAGTAGAGAAAATCACATGATGTTTTATTATTATATGTACACATGGTGTTTTATATGAATCAACATTTTCGGGATTCATTTTTCTAGGATCCGTGCGAATCATGCACCTGACCCGGCCCGCTTGAGAAAGAAGCATGCATAACAGAGAAAAACAGAAATTGAAAAGAAAAAAAAGTGGGATCACCTGATGAAGTCCGTTGAGAGGAGAAAGATTGACGCCAATATCAGCAATGCAAGCCATTGTGATGGTATCAGCAGAAGTCAACGCAGCGTATCGTCTCAAGCAACTCTCCATATCAGCTGCAAGTGCTCTTGCAAGAGGGTAGCTCAGCATGAACCCAGCCCCCCCAAACCCTTGCTCGAATGAGAACCAATAACCTGACATCAAGAACTCCGATCTCCCCCCAAGATAGTAGTACTTTCTATGATCCAGTGATCCCAGAACATCAATCATGTTCTCCACCAAGAAAATGGAGTCGTCGTCTCCCATCACTACCCACCTAAGCTTCTCATCGTATTCGTCCCCCATATCTCTCATCACTTCCATTATCCCATGCACCATTCTGATCATTACCGGGGCTTCTGCCTTGGTCTCTTGCAAGAATCTCGTGAGATCGTCCGACACTCTGTAAGGAGGCGAGGCGCGGGACCATGGCAGGAGATCCCTGGTTGGGGCTTTGTCCAAATATAAAGTCCCCAACGTCTCGTTCGGCCTCCACCATGACTCTATGTAGTGTTTTCTATAGTGCCACGCCTTTTCGGACCCCAGAAGCCCGAAAAGGACGTGGCTGAGATTGGTACGGGACCACTCGGTTTGAGCGGGCCCGGGATAAAATGATTTGGAGTTGGAGTTGGAGTTGGAGTTGTGGATGAGACTGGAAAGGAAGATCACATATGTAGAAAGGCCTAAAATGATGAGCTTGTACACAGTGTTTGTACCAAACTTGTTACATGAAAGTGGAAAAGCCATTGAGCTAGCTAGCTCAAGATTGCAGAATGATTGAAACTAAGAATGTCAAAAATAGAGTGTCGATATGAGAAAATATTTTTTTATGGAGCATCAAAGGTTTTTATATGGAATGGAGCGTTAGAGGAATCATTTCTGAATAAGATTAGATCGAATGAGATCATTTATTATCTAACGGTGTTGCATTTTTTATTGCATTAATAAGATCGTGACATGTGACATGATTAGGGTTCAAGATTTATGATATATATAAGGAACAGATATATTTTATATCGTACACAATTAATTATGCCACGTATCACCATCTTATTGATGTAATAGGAAATGTAACACTAATAATAATTAATGCTTACTATTATATGTATATGATCAGCAATATATACATAACATATTTCTGGATGTAGGAAATATGAATTAAGTTGGATCATTAATGATGTAACAAATTTATACATTGAATATATCAAATTAAATGAAACATATTAATTAATGTTTAAAATGTTTATGACATATATCATGCAATATAATAATATTATTATAATTGATGCATCATAATAGAATATAATTAATTCATATGATACCTGTATTCATTTGGGGAATTTAATGTATACACAAATTGATGAATACTTTAATATATTAAATTAATTAATCGTACTCGATCAGAATATTTTAGAGTTGACTTCATTTGTGCCCCCTTTAATTTGTGGTCTTCATCAGATTTTAGTTTAAAATTACTTTTAAGAGTGTCGCTGAAAACAGATTTTAGTAGCATATCAATACCTAGAACGACAAATCAAGAGTCCCTTAATTTTGTTTTAAATTAAAAAAACCTAATACAAATGAAAAATAAATTCGTGGGTAAGAAAAAAAATTAAACATAACTACATAAGAGAGAATGCTGCGGGAATTAAGAAGATGCTAGAAAGGAAGTTGAATTTGTAGGGAAAAGAGGCGACCAAGAAGAAGACGACTTTTGTGTTTGAATCTGTTGGTTTAATTTGATGTTCAAGGTTACAGCTGGGATAAAATTAAATAGAAATATCATTTGAATATGCCAAGTTGTTGTAGAAGTGATTAAAATAAAATCACATTTGGTTGCACGACTAATATACAAATTAGGTAGACACTATAGCAATTAATGTTGATCGACTAGCACAAATGACAAATCTAGGCTTTTCACCCATTCCAATATTTTTAAAAATTAATTAATCGTATTCGTTTTGGTTTTTTGTGCTATTGATATAATTAAGTCATAAGGTTATTCAGCAATCAATAAAATATATTTAATTGAAATAAACTGTTACTTCGACTTGTTTATATCCATATACCATGTGGGTATTGGGTTGAAATTAGTATAAGAACCGAAAATGCACCCCATTAGCTTTGAGAGAAAGAGGAAAGGGGCTGACTAGCAGAGAACGTTGCGATTAGTTAACGTAGACTATACATGATACTCAATACATGACAATTTATATAAACTGTTATCTAATAGTATTAGTATATATGACATTTTAATAAATATTATTATCTATAAAGTAAATATAGTACATTCTGATCCATAGATGACGGTGTTTATAAAAACTGAAAACACGCGCACATACATATTGGTATATAAAACAAATTGTCATGTATATATTGTAATCTATATATGTGTAAATTTGTTGTAATGAATCATGTAATCCATATCCTTTGAGAAATGAAACCGTTTGATGATCACCATTCAAAATACAATTATAAAGCAATAAAATTACAAATGCAGGTTCAAACGTATACATATATAATTGGACATCGATGTGGGAAAGGGTAAGTAAAAAAGATTGGTGTGAAGCCTAGACTTATGTTGGTTTAATAAGATAAGATTATAAGAGCGGAGATAATAGGATTAATGGAGTGGGGTGGCTACCAGGGTATAAGGTCAGCGGAGGGGCCCTCAGTCCAGTTCAAGGTGGTGGTGGTGGTGGTGTGGAAGGGAGGGTGGGGCAGCATGCGGGCGAGTCCATTCAATATCTGGTGGAAAGCGTCTCCTGCCTGAGCTGGCTGAGGGAACAGCATGGCCTGCTTAATGGCTGGTTTAGCAAGCAGCCTTTGTTTGCTCAGAATCTCCGGTGGCGGGATGGAGGTGAGGATGCTGTCCAGCTTCGGAACATCTTTCTCCTCTACAAACACACCGATCTCCTCCCATGGAATAGCATCCCCGAAGGGCAAAACGATGTCGTCTGCTATGATCACCGGTATGCAACCCAGCACCACCGCCTCCACAAGCCTAGGGCTCCAGGGGGCCCACCCCAGCGGGCACAGGCAGAATATCGCCCTCTGCATATCCTCGTAGTAACTCCCCGAGTGCTCCGCCGATATATCGAACAAAGGGTTGTCCTTGAAATTCTCCCACACCGCCGCCCGCGCCCCTCTCGCGTAGTAGCCGCCGTCGGGGTCGTTGGCCGGGTCGTAGAACAAGCCTCGGAAGTAGACGAAGATGGAACGAGGCGTGGAGGGAGGGATCAAATGGGCGTGCATCACCTGAGGAGGCGAGTAGGGTGGGATGATGATGGAAGAGCCCTCTTTCATGCACACGTGATTCCTCTGCCCGAACGTCTGAACCAAGGTGGCCCGCTTCAGCAGCGGGAGAATCCCCCTCTCAACGGCCTTCTGCTCTTGGTAGTGGAAGCAGGCGCCGAAGTCGTGGGGGACGAGGAAGAAGTGGTCGGCGCCTTGAGAGGCGTTCCAGTAGGGCCAGTTGGAGGAGATGAAGCGGAGAGCGCTCCTCATGATGCGAGGAGACTTGAAGGGGAGAGGGAGGCCGCTGGTAGGGGTGAGGTCGCAGGTGGTGTAGACTGGTGTATAGAACCAGTCGGCTTCTTCTGGATTGAGTGTGCGAACGCTGCTGCCTAAGAGGAAGCGGTGCATGTAAATCTCTGCTGCAAACATGTGCTTAAGGCATCTCTCTTCCTTCTCCACTATCCTCTTGTTGTATTTCCCAGGAAGCCTGTAAACGTACACTTTTACCCTTCCCAACGCCTCTTCTTCTAATACAGAATTAGATGATGATGATGATGATGATGATGATGATCCCTTTTTACTTTCTGCTATTTCCATCCTCATGCACACTTGTACTGCAACAAACAACCACATTATCACCACCCATCTCACATGATTATTCCTCATTTTTCTCTAAACAAATTAATATATATGACGCGCGTATTTCATTCAAATATATATAATACTACTAATATACGTGTCTCTCTGTGTGTGTGTGTGCGTGTATCATGCATGTCCTCAACCACCAATTTTAATTAATGAGAATTAATGAGTGATAAAAGGATATGGGTGGAAATTAAATTAAATCCTTTTCTAGTTAGGATGTCATGTAGTTTGCAGCATACACTTCTCTTGCAATCTGTGATTTAATTTCGCAGTGAAAATGGGATAATATTCCTTACACTTACTTTCAAAAGCATGCATGCATAATACCGTAATCAAATAAAAGGTGACGTTAGGAAGTCAAATAGTTGTGATTAAATTTGCAGTTGGGATGTCTTAGAAAAGTTAAGTTCGAATTAATTGTCTGATTTATGATTTATCGTTAAACTATATATATACACGATATATTAAAGAGTTAATTATACAAACTAGCCAAAGAAGACAGTAAAAGACAAATAATAGCCACAAACATAATACTATTTAAATTCTAACCATTTTGAATGTGAATTATCATAAATACCCTTCTACTTAATTGTATGAATGGTACGAATAGTACGAATGGTATGAAAGGTATGAATAATATTCATTCATACGATTCATACGTACATACAATTTAATAAAATTAAGTATCACGTATGAGTGGTAAGATTCGATACAATTCATACGATTCATACGTACATACAGTTTAATAAAATTAAGTTTCACGTATGAATGGTAGAATTCGATACAATTCATACTATTCATACTCAAAAATATAAAATATAATTACAAGGGTATTTTAGTACAAGAAATTTATAAATGGCTAGAATTTAACTATTATTATGTTGGTGGCTATTATTTGTCTTTTATAATCTTTTTTGGCTATTTTATATTTTGCCTCTATATTAAATATGTTTAATGGATAATTAAGTTTGCAGTTGGCATGTCTCAAAAACCTAAATTCGATTTACCCACCCGTCTTTGCTTTGCTGGTTTTTTTTTTAAAAAAAAAAATTAAAAATAGTTTGTAACTCAATCCTACCTCTTTGTTATTTTGGATAAGAACCTCTATAACATAGAGCATGATTCAATATCCCACCTTTCATATTCACAATCAAATTTATTATTTTAATTAATAATTTTTAAAATTATTTTTTTATGATATAATAAGTCATAATTACTAATTACTTATTTGAAGAAAAAAAATCCAATATTAAATATACCTGTTTTTTTTTTTAAATATCAACTTAAAAATTAATTAAAAATTAAATTAAATTTATATGAACCTTAGTAGGATATCTAAAATTAGAAGTATATAAAATTGAAATTAAAATAAATAAATTAAAATTTAATTACGAACACAGAACACAAATTCCATCTCATATAACATGTAATTGCTTTGTTTAAGGAGTAATATGTCAGATTAACTGAAGTTTGATCACTGAATAAAGATTTATGATGTGGGTTGTGGGTTCTAAAGGAAAAGAAATAATTAAATAATGTATGATAAGATCTGGCAAGGGATTCTGCAGATTTCCAAAGAAATAATTGTCCAGTGGGCCGGAAATGGCTTCAGTGAAAATAGTAGATTATTATTAGGAATAATTGTTTAGTGAGCCGAAAAATATCATACTGGACTTATCTCTTATTAATGTTCTGAAAGCTTGATTTTAAGTGCGAAGTTGGTTAGACTAATTATTTTAACAGCAACAGCCCATAATGAACTGAAACATTATATTTTTGAAAGGTTTTTTAAATCCAAAATTATCTTTGGAATATCGGAAAACCAAATAATTATGATTTCTGATTACAGTTAATTGATAGGTTACGTATTTAATCGTAAAGATTCAAAATATTTTTGTAATAATAATAATATGATTTGTGATTTGTTGTGTAATTCCTCCTAATTCGAAATAGGAATGTGTTCTATTTACAGAAGAAAACCCAAATTAATTATTACCAAATAAAAGTCCAACTAAATTTTAAAATAAAATATTTTTGGCACATGATGATTTGTAAACTTGTAGGCCTCATTAATGCAATTAAATGCAAGTTTGATTTCTTAATTTATGACGCCTAGCCTAGATAGTATAACATCACCAATTAACATGCATGCAATAAACACAAACTTGGACATACTGATTATTACATTTAGTTAGGCAAATTAAGCCCTAATGACGTGGGCCCTACCGCACTAGTAGAGTTAGAGAGGGCATATCACATCACATGACTGACTGTATGAGATAGAGCCTACAGGCGTGCACTATATAATCTCTTTATTGCTTCTCCCATTATCTATCACATGCTACTCCTTCCATTCACAAAAAAGGTTTACGGTTTGATCCGACACGAATTTTAATATTGTATTTTAATTTTAATGGAAATATGTAGTGAAGTGAGTGGAGTTAGAGTCTCACTTCATATATATTTTTAAATTAGTTGTGAGTAGTTAGTGGAGTTTGGATTGTGTGTAGTGGATATAGTGGATCCACTTACTATAAAATGAAAATTTCAAATGTAAACCATTTTCGTGGACATTCAAAAATGGAAAAACGTAAACCATTTTGGTGGACGGAGAGACATTTTACTATATTAGTGTCTCAATAATAATAACTCGGTTCTAAGATAAGAAATATTTTACTCTTAAAAGTTATTTAATTTTATTACCTTTCATCATTTTACACAAAAAATCATTTTCTCAATATCAATGACCAAAAGTAACGTGTCGTGAATAATAGGACAAATGCAATATTTGTTTTCAATTAATTAATCACTCAATTTCCTAATACTCTATCTATCCATAAAAGATTATGTTATTTTAATCCGGTACGGATTTTAATAGTGTAATAGTATGTAGTCGTGGAATTGAGACTCACCTAATTTATTATTTTTAAATGATTGTATGCGTTGAGTTAAATTTAAGTTTCATTTATTTTATTATTTTTAATAGAGTTGAGTATATTGAATGTAATGGATCCATTACTATAAATAAAAAATTTAAAATATAAATAATTTAGTGGACGTATAGAGTATTATTCACAAGTTTTCCACAAATTTTTGGGAATTTTGCAAAATATTCAACTGTAAGAATCTCCTAGTTTTAGGGGTGTGTTTAATTTATATATTAAGTAAGTTTGGCCAAAGATCTATGAGTGTTTCAAAGGAATGTGGCGCCTCAATTAAATTAAACTCACGGCATAAAAATGGGAAACGAACTAAAATTTAGTAGAGAAAATGCTAGTTTCCCACCTTTTTATTACAAACTAATTACATTCATTATCTCTTTTGTTTCAAACATAAAAATAAGAGAATACCAGTAAACAAAGTCCTAAAGTTATATAATTTGTAGGTTTAGGTCAAAAATGCATCCAATAAATTGCCATAAATATATCAGTCCACCGTCCACGTGGTCACGAATTACTGGGATTTGGTGTTTGAGATCGTTCTGAATCTATGCCAGCTACTACATCATTGATTAATAGCATATGTTTTGTATAAATTGGTGCATGAGAAAACATTTATTGTAATTTATTAAGCATCCAAAACATTTCGAGCACGTCACTGCAATATACAAATTATTTTGGACTTTTTGCAACCTTACCTTCCCTCCCAACAAGATTAATGCGTGTGTGATGTCTGTGTATTCATGAAGTTCAGGTCAGGCCAATGGGGTGAGAGTCTGTAACGCTATAACAGCACAATATACCCATCAACAACTACTTGGTGTTCGTCTCCACAATTCATACTTTATAGTACGTAGTAGTAATAAGAAATACTCCCTCCGTCCACGAATTTCTTTCCTAGTTTGACCCGGTGCGGGTTTTTATATAGTGCTTTTGATTTTAATGATGATATGTAGTGAGTAGAGTTTGAGTCTCACTTAATATAGTGTTTTAAATTGTGTTGTGTGTAGTTAGTGAATGTTGGGTCCCACTTAATGTATTATATTAAATTGAGTTGTGTGTAGAGAGTGTGGTGGGTCCACTTTCCATAAATGGAAAGTTGAATTAGGAAGCTTTTTTGTGGACGGACTAAAATGGCAAATTAGAAAGAAAATTCGTGGACGGTGGGAGTATCTACATTTTAGTTGTTATGTACACTAAATATATTCATAATATTGAAATATGACATGAAATACTACTTATTTACGAGAGATAACTTGGAGGAAGTTGCATCCCAAATAAAAACACACAAGGAAAAGTAACTCAAATTGAGAAAAGAAAGTAGTCAAGAAATGGGAATTTTCCAACCTTCAAGGCCAAACCACATGATCTTTTTGCCTCCCTTGAGTCTCTACCTCCTCATAATCTAAATTTGTTTCTGCTCATCAATTAATTAATTCTAATTGCTCTAACTAATGTCTTCTAATCTGTGAAGAAATCCAGAAAATTCAGTAAAACTAACACAACTATATATAGATATAGATATGATATCCCTACTCACTACAAAATCTACTAATTCTTGCTTTAAAATCAAAATCCCAGATGGAGAGAAGAACTATGAAGGAGAAAGAAGAAGATGAAATAGTTTACTCTCCTGAGAGAAAGGAGGAGAAAAGGGAAAAAGTTGAAAGCAATGATGATGATGAGAAGAACAAAATTCATCATTTCAGAAACAAAGTTGAAAAGCAAGATCCAGCCT
Source organism: Leonotis leonurus (assembly GCA_026898415.1). Classification (NCBI taxonomy): domain Eukaryota; kingdom Viridiplantae; phylum Streptophyta; class Magnoliopsida; order Lamiales; family Lamiaceae; genus Leonotis; species Leonotis leonurus. The sequence continues at coordinate 3,340,338 of JAPKLX010000009.1, forward strand.
GCAAGGTAATCAATCAACTAACTCTTCAATAATAACGTTCGTAACAGTTCAAGAAATTATAAGTTGCTTGCTTTTTTAGTACTTATAAAATAGTTTCCCTGATGTTGTTGAATCTACATTCTCTTTCAACACAGACATAGATAGACACTATGAGATGATAAAAGAAATGGAATTTTCAGGAATTAGATGACATAACATTGAGAAGATTTCTTCGTGCTCGTGATCTTGACATCGAGAAAGCTTCAACAATGCTGATGAAATACTTGATGTGGAGGCAAGAATTCGTCCCGACAGGGTCGATTCCAGCACCAGAGATTGGCAATCACATAGCACAAAACAAGGTGTTTATGCAAGGGAAAGACAAGAGAGGGTGTCCAGTTGTAATAATTTTTGGTGCTAACCATTTTCCATCCAAAGGAAGCAATGATGCCTTAAAACGTTAGTATCATGTCTAGTGTTTGCAGATCACATTCTACTCTCATATTTCTCTTTTCAATTTTTTCTTTTTTTTTCCAGGTTTTACAGTGTTCTGTTTGGACAAAATATGCTCAAGGTAATCTTATCTATTTTGCTACATGTTTCTGATATTTGTGAATTGTGATCACCTAAGCTAGTAATTTTTTACATGTAGAATTCCTTATGGAGAGGAAAAGTTCATGGCCATTGTAGATCTTAAAGGATATGGCTTCTCTAACAGCGATGTTCGAGGATATATTGCAATACTTTCAATTTTACAGGTACTTGATAGACAACAAATATCATAGACGTTCAGAAAACGGGTACGAATTGAATTGACAACCCGAGTTATACCGTATGTGACAGGACTATTACCCAGAAAGACTCAATAAATTATTCATAGTTCATTCCCCCTACATTTTCATGGCAGCATGGAAGATGATCAGCCCATTCATCGATAAAAATACCTCGAAGAAGGTCACATTTTCAACTTCTCGTCGGTTCTAGAAGGACTCATCTTTCTTTTTCAAGAAATGTATCTCATATTAAAGTGTGTTTATATGCAGATCATATTTGTGGAAAACAAGAATGCCTTGGTTGAGGAAATAGATGTAGATGAGCTTCCAGAGATCTATGGAGGCAAACTGCAATTAATTCCAATTCAAGAGACCTAAATCAAACAAATATGTGTAAACACTAAACGCTATTCAATATGATGAAGTGAGATTCAGATATCATGTAACTAATATGCTACATATATTAATCTTAGTGGTGGTAACACATCATGATCACACCATATCTTTGATAGATAGCTCTTCTAATGTATGCATTTTTTAAATATAATGTCCAGACTTCAGCTGACAAAACCAAATAATTTGTCTCCAAGACTAGATTAAGCCCAATGACTTGCTATAAAGTAGTGACTCAGTAACACATCAAAGTAGCTCAACCACTAACGTGATTATTGTAAAAAAAAAAAAAATAGGTTTAAAAAATATAATTTTGTGGTGAGGATTGTAAAGAACACACCTCTCGTTCGTCAAGGCGAACAAGTAGGATATCTAGATAATATATCGACCCACGTGCTCACACCATCACTCAGTTTCTTAACCACGGACGCCACCTCATCCACATTAACGCGGATCTGTTGCTTGCTATCTCTTTCTCGAATGGTAACTGAGGATGTAGAATCAACTGTAATGGCAAAGGGAACGCCAAGTTCATCTGTTCTAGCATATCTCTTTCCTATGGAAGTACCTGCATATTTACAAATAGAAATAGCCTCTTGAGCTGGATGTTGTTGAACTTGAACTAGCTTAGGGTTTTAGCACAAATTTTGCGCCAATAGATAGCAAGGCAGTTGTAAGCTTTAGCACTTGTTCTAAATCTAATCTAAATCCTCACAATTTGGTGTGCAAGATGAAAGATAACTGTTACATAAGGGCATACCTGTTACATCAATCTTGTACGAAATTCTGGAAGCTGTCAGTGACTTAGCAATTTGCTTAGCAACTTCCTCGTATTGTTGGTTCTGAACAAGAGGAAACACTGTGCACTTGATTGGAGCTACGAGTGGAGGGAAACGGAAGACGTTCACTTGCTCTTCACCATCTTTACTGGACCTTGTATAAAAAGAGTGCTCATAAAGACAATATATGATCCTTCCGATTCCAAAAGATGGCTCGATAACTGATGGTGTGAAAACCCTTTGATGTTCCCTTTTCTTCTCTATGGAGATAGATACCATACTGTTTTTTATAGTGACAACTTTGTTAAGTGTGCAGACATGGAACTTGGCCTCTCCCTTGCCTTCCAAGCTCACTTTCATCTCCAGCGCCTCTTTATTCCCCATCTCCTGATTTCAAGTTGTATCAATTTATGCTTAGACTTGATGGGAACACGTTACACAGAAACAGAGGGAACTAATCTTTCCTATCCTCCGAACAGATCAAGTAAATGATAAAACGTAGAACCAAATATAAAATTGATACCATGTTTAGTAAATAAGTAATGTCAGAGACACGAGATAGTACTGTATTATGATAGAATACCTCTAATGCTTTCACAACCATCTTATGTTCACCCTTAAAGGCAATGCCTAGCTCCTTTTTAACTGGAACTACAACAAGTTTCTGAGAAGATCGAAAGATATTAGAAAGAAATCTCGTAAAGTGAATATTTCATAACAACCATCAATTTAATATCTTCCTGTATATAAAGGTAAGAAAGAGTGAGAAGCGTGAATAATGAGGTGTAGAGTAAACTGAGAAGAGAGGATAGACCTCGACTTCTCTAGGTTGTTGATACTTTTCATATGCCACCATCTGTACGCCACTTTTTTCCTGCAAACTTACAAGTACAATAAATGTTACACCATCTGTAGCATTAAGAGAAATATTATGTCTCTCGCCAATGGTTATACAGACTTCAAGAAAAAATGGAAGATTTTTCTTCTAAAATTTGATTGAAAAAAAAAAAACTGGAATCTTTCCACCCCCAATAAATAGCATAGGCAGGATAAACTATAAAGAATAATAAATGTAGCAAAATTGTTACCGCATGAGCATGCAAATCATATGCAGATCTATCAGCAATTCCGACACACTCAATCCAACCATAAGAGCTTTCTATTTCAGTGTCCCAACAGTCCACAGAATAGTGTGCCATCTCATTTTCCAGATGCTGACGGAAACGTACACGATCTTTACTGATTCCGAGTTGGGTAAGAAACAAGTATACTCTCCCAATATAATAACCGAGTGTTTCATTATCGATGATCCCCTGGGACACGAAAAAGTGTACAGTTTTGCTCAGAGAGAGAGAGAGAATCTCGAGAAGGTCATGCATGCACCAACCTGAGAAACTGCTTCTCCAATGGATATCCTTCTTGCTGGTTGTCCAGACATCTGATCTTCTCTTGGTAGCATAAACAATTCCAAGTTTGAAACGTCGGAAAATTTAGGAAAGGACTTGTCCTCAGGGTCCACAAAATGTTCAATCTCGGCAAGTGTAAATTCACGGACCCTTAAAAGGCCTTGTCTTGGAGAGATCTGCAAAGTTTGCATGTGTCAGTATATGCTTGATCTTTGTGAGGGCCACAACTTCTCAATAACTCAGATTTTTTAGCAGAACAAAGAAAAGGAAGAGAAACTAAGATGGACCATAAGACTTCATATCTTTTTTCGACAAATACTTCTAGAACTTAAGTTGTATAATGGATTTTGGAGCAGAAATGTATTTAATCGTAAGACTGCATATTAGACCTCGTTTCTGAAAGCTTGACCAATCTGTGCAGCTGCAAAAGGAAGCTTGTTGCCATTATAGTAGTATAAGTCCTTAAAGTTTACAAAAATACCTTGAGCAGTCTCTGGACGCATGTACCTGCAAGAAAATTAGCCTAATAAAATAAACTGAAGAACCTTTGTATTCATATAGTAAGTTCACCATATTAGTGGGAATCAGACATGTAGCTGCAAACAGCATTCTCACCCAGGGCTGGATCCAGATGGCCCAATCGATGTCTGAAACATTAGATTAAAAGGATATGGGTTTGAGAGAGTGTTCTTAGTATCCGGAGCAGTAATGCCATACTCCTTGATCTTTGCACAAAGCTCCTCCACGGAGAAATCATCCAAAACAGCGAGAACATGTCTCAGTTCAGCTGCCTCCTCTGAGCTAAGTCTAGGGTCTTTCTCAAGCTTCTCTGTGCAGAAATCCTTGAGCAAATGATCTGCTCGATAACAGCTTCCTGTCTTTTCATCTTTTACCATGAGATCAGTGAACCTATCAACATGCCCAGATGCCTCCAGTACAACACCTGGTGTGACGCACGGGCAGTCAACTTCTAGCATGTTCTCCTCGAGTACAAAATGCTGTTACGTTCCAATTTGAAAAGAAATACCAATTATGTTTTGAGGAACACTAATAACATAGAATAAAGTACGCACACTGACCAAGAAAGGACCATCAGCAATAATTTGAAATACAAAGATTTCAAATAACTCAGCAAAGTATTGCAGTTGCAAAATATTTCACAAGTAAGATTTCAAACACTACTAAGTCAGGCCGTCAGCGCAAAACAAACATTTCAGTATTTCATTATACACAATTATAACATTGATTTTGCTTCAATGATCTTATCGGCTTATCCTATGAGTAATATTGCAGTATTGAATCCTAAGGACCTAAGCATAAAAGGGAATAAGGCAATGAGCATGTATATGTAACTACAACAAGTAATCTGACAAACATCGACAAAAGCATGCATTTTGAAACAAAAGATCTGATAATATCTTGATCAACAACTATCTTAAAAGTATAATCAAAAGCACATTAAACAATGCAAAATAATTAATTGTAATATCTACAAATTAAAACCAACACAATATGAGATCATACGATCATCGAAGGATGAAACAATTTTCAACTAATATATGCCAATCAGCATCAGACAGAACACAAAATCCCTATCTTATTCACTATGAATAAAACTCAAGGATTTGAAAAGAATGGGAAATGTGCTGACCTGACGCCAAAAAGCGAGGATATTGGCCTTGACAGCACAACCAGGTGGGCCATAATCGTAAAGTCCAGCAACACCACCATAAATTTTGAAGGAGGGGATGTAGAACAGACGTCGCTCAAGTGTGTTGACAACAGCTTGCCGGAATGCCTCCTGGTTCTGAGATTCTTACAGAGGATTTAGATTTTCAGCACACAATAATATAGTTTCAGTTCGCCAGTTTCCATCAAGATATTTCTTGACAAGAAAAATGACTAACTGAATCATAAATGATTCAAATTCTAAGTAAATTAAAAAAGATATGTTAACCTCAAAGATAAAAGCTGAATTTATAGTGAACTATAATACATTCATAAACCGTGATAAACCATCATTCTATGTGCATTTACAAGCTACAAAACGCGAGTCCTGATCAGCAGAAAATACTTTTTGCCCCTTTACTCCAATAGAGAATGTACATACCCAAGTAATGAATAACAAAGCCTCGAAGCATAGCTACAGTGAAACCGTAACAAAAGGAACTTAAAAAAGCACAATACGGACGATAGCAATAAAGATATAGTGCAATTTGAGAAATGGGAGGCAAATAACCTGTTCTCGAACAGAGGGATTGCGCTGAAGAAACAGTTGAATAAACCTTGGCGGTGAAGAGAGGTGGGCGGCTCCGATGAAATCGCGGCCATAGAGAAAATGCCTTTCTCGTCAAGACTTCCATTTGTGAAGGGCTTTACTTTGATTGCACAACTTAGCGCGAAGTAACGTAGTACTTACTAGTCGGAGCTGAGCTGTTTGTGGTGATTCTGGTGAATGATGAATCTTTGGTTGGTTGCTTTTTCTTTTCAGAAATTAAATCAATGGGAAGGGGAGGAGAAATTTCTAAGTTTGGGCCCCCGTAAAGGAAAGGAAGAAATACAGCCCATTCTTATTGACACCACACTTGTTTCCTAAATATAGTATCTCTGTCGAAATGCAGCATAAAGAAAGTTCACTTATCATATTAATTATTATATACTTGTTCCTGTAAAATCATCTCATCGAAATTATATTATCACGCGTTTCAGAACAATATATTTTCCATGATGTATAAGTATAGCACTTGTTTAATGATTTCTTCATATTATTCATTTATACCAATAATACAATCTCAGTAAGTAGCATTCATTCCTATTTTATATGGATAATGTTGTTTAGTTTGAAATAAAATGTTTATTAAATGAGTTGTGAATAATACGCAACTTAATTACAGGTCGGGGGTAAGGAATAGGATGACGAATGGGTATGTTAGATAAACAGTGGGTTAGTTACTTTTGTAAATTTTGAAATTACATATAAGAATATGCCTTGTTGAGCATGTGCCATCAATTTGTTAGTTCTGAAATAAGCAAGAACACGAGATAATAACTCTAACACCACAATCTCAAAAAAAGAAAAGAAAAAAAAAGTTGCAGCAAGTACAATACAATAATGATTAATCGAATCCAAGAAGAAGAGGAGGTCAAAGAATTTATCAACAAGTCTTAACAGCAACAAACCAGCAACGTCAAGAAAAGTTGAGTTTAACAATGTTAGTATTAAAGCTCGATAAAACAAAAACCAAAATTGACAAGAGAAATCTTCTTCATAACAAGAGTCAGGCAACATGACCCGACAGGATGTATATAAGTAAAGTTCAAGGGAAGATACTTTTAGCAACTGGGGTGTTGTAAGCAGATATAGGATTGATGATCAGGACGAATGGATTGATGATCAGGACGAATGCGTGGGGTATCTCCACAATACGTCGGGCCATGTGCTAACACCATCAGTTACCTCTTTCATCAAGAATGCCACCTCATCCACGTTTACACGGATTTGTTGCTTGCTGTCTCGTTCACGGACAGTCACCGAAGCTTCAGAGTCCACTGTTATAGCAAAAGGAACTCCAAGTTCATCGGTTCTTGCGTATCTCTTTCCTATCGAAGTACCTGCACAGTAGAACTTACATAAATAGCTGGAAACCACATGCTCATCAAATATAACTATAGTCTTAACATAGCAATTTAAGTTCCCCAACTGCAGAAATAACCTTAATATTTTGAAGTTCTACAACATCAAAGTAATGAAGCTATCTAGCTTACCTGTTATATCGATCTTGTAAGAAATTCCAACAGCAGTTAATGATTTGGCAATGCGTTTGGCGACTTCCTCATATTTTTGGTTTTGGACTAGAGGAAATACTGTACATTTGATTGGAGCTACCAATGGAGGGAAACGGAAGACATTCAACTGTTCATCCCCATCTTTACTAGCCCTCGTATAAAAAGAATGTTCATAGAGACAGTATATGATCCTCCCAATGCCAAAAGAAGGTTCAATTACGGACGGTGTGAAAGTCCTCTGATGTTCCTTTTTAGTTTCTTTCGATATTGACACCATATTTTTCTTTATCGTCACAACTTTGTCAAGAGTACAAACACGAAACTCGGCCTCTAATTTTTCTTCCAAAGTTGTTTTCATCTCCATAGCTTCCTTTTCTTCCATAGCCTAATATTACAGGGTAGAAAATAAGGAAAACTTCAGTAACCTCAAACAAAAATTAAACACAACATACAGACTTCTAATATAAGACATATGCACAACTGAAAAATAAACCAAAACAATTCATATCCTCGGTCTATTCCATGAATCGATAACCCAAATTCTACCATTTACAGGAAGGGAAAATCAACAATTTAGTACTGCAAGAGAAAATAACACTGCTTATATTAAATAAAGAGCCCGCCTTATCCTCAATAAACTCCATACTGAGAGAGACACATCCCCCTCCAGGTACATCCAAGAAGGGAAAAAAAAACTTAATAACAAAAAAGTGAGAAGAATTTTTAAATTTTCAATATGGAATTTAATCACAAGAACAAACAGAAATGAATAGTATGTACCAGTAATGCTTCAACAACCATCTTTTGGTTACCCTTGAAAGCAAGACCAAGGTCCTTCTTGACAGGTGTTATGACAAGTTTCTGAAGAACAAACTAAAGGTATTAGAGGGAAGGATGAGAGAACAATCGAAAAGAACATAGTCAGATGATTAAATAAACGGAGATAACAACAAAGGTCGATGGCCCTGAGTATAACTCCATTAAATTATAAAGAAATTTATCAATGAACCAACCCTCAGATTATATATCATCCAAAAGAATATTCACACATTTTCATGCCATTATACACTAATGTCCTGATTTTGGGAACTTGGGTTATGCTTGGAGTGGTGAATGAACTAGGGGAGGAGCTAAGGGAAAACGGAAGAGAGACCTCCACTTCTTTAGGTTCAGCATACTTCTCATGTGCCACTAGATCTGTACCGCTTTTATCCTGCAAAAGAAAAGGAAGGTCATGCACAAATATAGAGTATGTGATAACTGATAACAAATAATAAATCCAATATAGATATGCAAGTTGATGGACTCCAACCGTGTGTGCATGTAAATCATATGCTGATCTATCAGCAATACCGACACACTCAATCCATCCATAAGAGCATTCAATTTCAGCATCCCAACAATCAGCAGCATAATGTGCCATTTCATTTGCAAGATGTTGACGGAATCTTAGGCGGTCTTTATCAATTCCAAGTGAGGTGAGGAACAAGTATACTCTCCCTATAAAATATCCGAGCGTTTCATTATTGACTATACCCTGAGAAAGTTGACAGTATAGGATGACAAGTTGATGTCAGCAAAACGAAAAAATACTCAAGACATTAAGAAGCAAAATGAGTGGTGTAGACCTGAGAAACTGCTGCGCCAATTCCTATTCTCCTTGCTTGCCGTCCTGACACCTGATCTTCTCTTGGGAACATAAGAAATTCCAATTTAGAAACTTCGGAAAATTTAGGATGAGACTTGTCATCAGGATCTACGAAGTGTTCAATCTCAGCCAGCGTAAATTCGCGAACTCTCAGGAGACCTTGTCGTGGAGAGATCTACAAACACATGAGCAAGTGTAAAAAATTGATGGCATGCTATGTGCCGCATATAATCACAAAAAGTTTGGGGTTTTCTGGCACATATATGGCACCATGTTATAGCAAATCAGCATTTCATAATATGTGAGCCCAAATAGAGCTCCAACATTAGAAATTCCCCAGAGCAAAAAATCCCAAAGTTTCTTATCTGGTCAGTCCTTAAGGACTGACACCCATCAAAAAATTATCTAAGATTCAACTTTTGAGTTCTGGTTGCAGTTGTAAAAGTAGTTCAATACAATTAAATTGATGTTACAGATCGTAAGTTAAAAGGCACGTATACAAAACGTTTCAAAACTTGTACTCGGTCCTCCTGAAATTTGTTGTGCATGCTGCTTAAGTGGACACCCAACTAGACAACTACACATGTAATTAAATTAATTATAAAGTTTTCAGGTGATGTGATAAATAGAGGATATTAAAATCCATCTCTGACATATGCAACAGTGGATGCACTTCAATCCCAAAAAATACATTATGAAGATGTATGAAACCTCATTTCGGAAAGCTTGACCAATTTGTGCAGCTGCAAAAGGAAGCTTGTTGCCATTGTAGTAATACAATTCCTTAAAATTCACAAATATTCCCTGAGCTGTTTCAGGACGCATGTATCTGCACCAAATTGAACATTTGAATACCAAAGTAAAAATGAATCAATACAGAGAACTTGTTTACAGCAATGAAATATATTAGATTCTCACCCAGTGCTTGACCCCGATGGTCCAATTGATGTCTGAAACATTAGATTAAAAGGATAGGGATCAGAGAGGCTGTTTTTAGTATCTGGAGCAGTTATGCCATATTCTTTGATCTTTGCACCAAGTTCATCAGAGGAGAGGTCATCCAGCACTGCAAGTACATGCTTGAGTTCAGCTACCTTCTGTTCGGTCAGCTTAGGATCTTTCTCGAGCTTCTCTTTGCAATAATCCTTGAGCAAATGATCTGCTCGGTAACAGGTTCCAGTCTTTTCATCCTTGACCATAAGGTCTGTGAACTTGTCAACATGGCCAGATGCCTTCAGCACAACCTCCGGGGTAACACAAGGGCAATCAACTTCCAACATGTTCTCTTCAAGAACAAAGTGCTGAAACATTAAAACAAATTTTAAACAGCAAAGCCCACGATCACATACAACACAAGAAAGCAAATTTAAAATGGAAACATAACATCAACTCGGTATAACATGTATACAGTATAAAAATAGCTTTAGCATTCAATTGAGTTGAAAAATAGTCCTTATATATTAATTTTCCCTTTATACGGGAAAATAATTATCCTAGAAATTTAGTTTGCATCTAGCCGTCTACACCATATGAGAGTGTGTTTCCATGTATAATGAAGTGTTTCAGTTATTATTGTCATTCTGCGTCTATCTTTTCAAATTTAAATTTGGATATGATGCCAAAAAAAGTTTGACGTCACTGGCCAACGTGCAGTTTACAAAAAGGAATGCCTACACTAAGGATTTCAAAAAAAAATATCTTTCCAATAAAAAACAAATAGTAAAAAGAGAAAACAGAAAGAAAGATGGAAACACTTAAGTAAATCATGAACGCCTAACTAATAACTATTGCCTGGGGCCCTGGACAATGGACGTTGGAAACTTTTTTTATCTTTTGAAATGTAGTTTATGTTACGTGAAACTTCAGATTTTATTAAAAAAGAAAAAATAAATTATTACTCAAAGGGCAACATATTCCGAACTACAATAGCAATAGCACATCCTTTGGTGGCCTGTAGTAAATCATACTGGATTACTATTGAAGGAGTAACTGATTCGGCTATTAAGTATGTAGCACAGTACTGAAATACCAAATTTCGCAGCTCATAAACACACAAACCCTTGGTGTTTTCTTAGAAAAACTATCATAACCAAAAATCACGAAATTTAATACCATAAACAAAATTCACGAGATGAAAACCAGCTCAGACTCATATTACCAGCATACATCGAAATGCCAAATCCAAAACAATACAAAAAAAATTCTAAGAAACTAACAGCATGCACAAACTGATAGTTTAAATTAAAACAAGCAAAAAATTTATCTAAGTCTTTAAACAGTAAGAAAGGGGGAAATTCGCAGACCTGACGCCAGAAGGCGAGGACATTGGCCTTGATGGCGCAACCAGGGGGACCGTAATCGTAAAGTCCGGCGACGCCGCGGTAGATCTTAAAGGAAGGTATGTAGAACAACCGCCGCTCGAGCGCGTTGACGACGGCATGCCGGAAAGCCTCTCGCCTCTGAGCGTCTTGGGCGGCGTCCATCTTTCGGCTAGTGAAGAAGAAGGTTCCAAAACCCTCAATTTTGAGAAATAAGTGTACTAGTGGGGCGCAAGTAAAGTAATGCAATTAAAGGATAATATGAAAATAACGTCTAGAGATAGCAAATTTTGGACCAAAGGATAAAATGGAACTTTCAAGAATCTTTAGTCTGGCATGAGTCAATTTTTGCTATCTTACTCTTTAGTTATTTATTTATTTATTTATATATAAATTTATTTAAATGGCTGAGAAAAAAAAAAATCATTTTTCACAAAAAAAGGTTGACGAAAAAGGAGAATATGGAATTTTTCTTTGTTGAAAGGATAAAACAGAACTTTCAAGAACCTTAAATCTGGTATTAGTTAATTTTGCTTGTCAGACTCAATCTCTAATTATTTATATATATATTTATTTAAAAGGCTGAAAAAATACATCGAACACCATATTCTGCTGCTCTGCGACGACATAAACTCCTTCCCCAAGAAACAACCTCCTCTTTTTCTTCCTTGCACCCTTTTGCTAAACCCTAATCGTGGAACATCTTCCATTTTTTGGGAACTAATTTATCTGGCTTTTTTGGAATACTAAAGGTTCGGTTTATGCTCTTTCGATACACCTGATTCATTACAATTATTTTCTCTTCTTTTGCCTGTTAATCCATATTAGGACTCTTGATTGCAAATTTGGTTATATAATGTATTTTTTATCTGATTATTTTATAAGAAAACCCTTACATGATTAATTAACTTCGCTGCGTAATTTGCTATTCGATGAATTGAGTTTTATAGATACACGCGTCTATGTGGCGAGGCTGGTTATTTGTTCTGATAAAAGGTGGTTTTTGTTTTTTGGTGGGTGATGTTTATTTTTGAGCAAATGTTTGCTGTTGGATATCACTTCATAGCATTCCCTTTTCGCCTTGAGGGTTATGTTGAACGGCGGCCTTTGGATGTCTGAATTTAGATAGGATTTCTGGCTGGAAGAGTAATTCTGAGGAGCTAATAAGACAAATCATTTTGAAGTAATCACATGCTGGAAACTGAATTGAGAAAGGAATTTATGTATACACTCCCCGTTAATATGATCAGTTTTGAGTTTTGAGGTCATTTGGTGATTGTGATGTAATTGGAGATGGAGTACGTTTGTATTCTATCGTGGCTCACAGAAATCTCCATTTCCAATTAAATTACTGTGGTATTATTAGGGAACTACTGAGTCTGCAGTGGTTTTAATTTATTAACGGATTATATACTTAGACTTGAACTTATTCCTTCTTGTACGTTGAACTATTTAAGTATCGGTTTTAGACTTTAGTTACACCTGTATAATTTTTATTCCTCAAGTCTTATTGATCCTTGTTCTGATGTAGGTTGTTTGTAGTTCATATTCATAATCAATTGGCGATCCTGTTTTGGTCCTCTAGCAATGGTAAGTTCCTCGCTGTAACCTGGTTTTGTTCACAAGTAATGCAAAGTTTGCTGCATACTTGGGTTCTATATAATGTATTCGAATGACTTTTCTTGTTTTCGTATTATTACAAATGTAAAGGGAACTTAAATTACCTGTCTTGAATTCACCAGGATTAGGGAGTTGGCTAACTGATTGGTAGTATATGATATTTAAGTTCCATTCTTCTGTTTCATATCTAACCGTGAAGTTATGTTTAGACCACATAAATTTCACATCTGATTTCTTGAATGTAGTTAAGGAAAACTCATTCTGGTGATTATGTAGCACTTCTGATTTACAGCTCTGCTATTGCGTGTGTTTTTGTTGCTGTCTGTGCTTTATATCTACAGCCCCACACTGTATAAGGCTATTTATCTAAATGTTGATCTACAATATTCTATACAATTGGACATTGTTATGGCGCAATATTCATAATTGGATCACATAATCAAACCTATAAAAAATTCCATCATCTTCTATATGATATTGAAAAGTATTTGGAGAAATATTTAATTGCGAATTCATATCGTTTGTGGGGTTGCAGGCTGCTAGGATTCTTGCTAATTTGATTGTCATGGGTTCTGGAGTAATGATAAGAGCATTTGCTCAGGCATATCGTCAGGCAATTGCAAGTAAGTTCTCATTTTGGGTTATTCAATTTTCCACTTTTTTGTGAGAATGATATAGTCAAGCAAGTCAGGCACTTGCGAGTAAGTTCTCATTCTGGTTGTCATTCAATTTTCTACTTTTTGTGAGAATGATATAGGCTGCTTGTGGAGTAATTGATTCTGATTAGATGTCTAGCAGTGTCCCGTGATTAATCCGTCTTGTTTATTGCCCAGTTTGAGTAACATTTGGGTTGAAGATGTGAGACTAGTACATAGAATAGTTTTAAAATCTGCACCCATAGTATGGAGGAGGATCATAAGAAAATCCTAGTGCTTGTACACAGAGTTGCTATTTTCTTGTGGGTCAGAGAATGTGTTGACTATAAAGCATTGTCATTCAAAACTGATTGAAATTCCCTCAATCTTCTCCAACACTAGTGTTTCATGATGTGTCACAGATGCATCAAAGACTGGCGTTGCTCAAGAAGCAGTGGAGACTATCAAACGAGGTAGTAAAATGATGACCGAGGCTGAGGCTAGGCAAATACTCGGTGTCACTGAGAGTACACCATGGGAAGAGATCGTAAAGGTTTGCCTTTCTCTGGTTCCTTTATACTTTTTTATCCTGTCTTTTATATATAAAATGGTGGGTTTTCATATGCTAATATCTAATTGTAATTTAGTGAATTCTAATATCTCACATAATTTTATTCTCAGAGGTACGACAAACTGTTTGAAAGGAATACTCAGAGTGGCAGTTTCTATCTCCAATCAAAGGTGGTTAGAGCAAAAGAATGCCTAGAAAGTGTTAAGAAACCAAAACAGGTGGACTAGAGTTGAAAAAACGTTGCCTAATGCAGAATTGCACTTTGCGTTGTGGTATGCTTAAGAGCAGCCTCCTGTCCTAAAACCGCTAGGAGATGTCTCGCTATAGATATTTATTTTCTTCTTTTTTCCCTCGTGTCTGGAATATGTGGTACTATTGTACCGAATTAGCTGAGAATTAGTATAAGCCTTTTGATTGTAACAAAGCTCGTATTCAGTGAAAGAAAGATATATGATTCATTGTGTATGAAGAGTTCCTATAAATTGTTTTGCACGAGCTAGTTCATATGCGCCAAGAGGCCACCTAGGCAATTATAAGGTGATGACGGATGCTGATTTTTGCAGCATTAAAAGACAACTGATCATTAGATTTTTTTTCTTCTGATTATTTCATGTTGCATCGTGCAATCCTAATATATCACTTAATAGAGTAGATGATGTGCTTGTGCCTACAAATTTAACTATTGAATATAAGTTCGCGTGTAACTAGTTAGCACAAAGACTTGCTATGAGAAAATGCATTACTGTAGTGGTAAAATGCATCGTTAGTGAATATTCTGCCTTTTCTCTTCTTTGTTTCCTTAATTTGGGTCTTCAAATGCAACTTCAATGGGATACATGTTGGTGATAATCAAGACCAATGCCATCGTAAAATTAAACATCACCAAGTTGAAAGGTTGGTTTATAGATTTCTTCACTCACATTATAAGTGGGTTATATTTTATTCCCCTTTTAAACGTAAAACTGCACCTCATCAAAAATACCTTTACCGACTTACTTAACAGAAGTGTGTTGCTTGCAATCTCCCTCAAAATTAGCTTCTACTCGACTTCACGGCACGGTGGTAATGGCCAATCTACCTAACTAAGCCTTTGAGAAATTGGGAGTAATCAATCCTCCTAATCAATGTAAAAGTTGCATTGAGAAATTATCGCATTCGGGCATTCTTGTCAACACATTCCGGTTCTGGTTCTGGTTGTGGTTGTGGCTCCTCAACATGTTGGTCTGCTTTTTCATTTTGCGCATTTGCAAGTGCTTTCGCTTCTGCTTCTGCTTTCTCGAGTGCAGATTGTCTTTGCATGGTCTCCAGCATCTGTTTCATCATCTTCTCCTCACCTTCAAGTTGAGCCTGCATGATCATCTCTGCTTCCTTATCGATTGGCTTGAAGTAGTCCTCAATGGCTGCCTCCTGCAAATTTTCAGCTTATGTTTAACCAAGTTGCCTGCCAGATAACCAAATATTGCTGGACAAGAGGACGTATAGGAACGGAAAGAGGACGAGCAGTTCATTTAGCATTAGTTGCTATCCAGTAACCTTAGCCTTTAGCTATAAATAAAATTCATGCAACACAACTGAGTGGAAAACCTACTGTTTCCTCTAACTTCTTGTTCAACGTTTGCATTTCCTGAACCATCTTTCGCACCTCTGACAAAATAATTTGTTCGGGAAGCTTATTAAGAGCTTCTTTCTTCACTTGTGCCTGCCAAATGAAGGAATGGAAAAGTAAGAAAGGAGAAGAACCAAAGATATACCTTAGTTAATACATGTATTATACATAGTCATGTAAATGTAATAACAGAAAAAACTGGTTGTTTAAACGCTTTCGGTCATTGAGTTTTAGATGAATATAAACAAGAATCAGCCCATGCTCATGTACAAACACATAACTAAGAACTCAAAAGCACGAGATCCATGATAAATAAAGAACAAACTCCATGAGGGCTATCCTCAGGTTGAACAACTAGCGGAAAGTTGTATCACTAGCAAAGGACCACTTCACAAGATAAATAATTTTGATGAACAACTTCCATTTCAAACTCAACCGATTGAAAATTTACACGCCAAAGGAACAGATTCATCCCCAAAATTCAGTAACCATAGAAAATTAAAATCTTAAATCTTTTCTGTTCTTATTGGTATCTCAACAGACATTTGCAGTTTACACTCATTCGCTCTGTTTATCAAATAATAGCTCCAACAACCAGCCCAGTGTCAATTAAGCAAACCAACGCCAGTTGCATGAGTTCAATACTACTCATCAATCATTCAGATTTAAAAAATTTCTTCACTATAATAAAAATCAAGCATTTGCTCGCCCCAAATGACAACGGTACTACCAGATCGCCGTCAACAACTCCATTTTCGTGTTCTATTCAATTCCAATAATGACAACAGCAAATACTAGTAGAACGCTAGCAATAAAAAGCCCGCTGGTTTGCAACAAATAATGTCGAACTTAACAATTGCTGACAACGCATGCAACACAAAACAAAAAATTAAAAGAACAAAAATTAAATAGAAACCTGCTGGAGGCGCTGCTGAAGCCGCAGTCTGTCAGATCGGATTCGGCGCAACTCGTAACCTGTAAGAACCCTAGCGTAGAACATGGTTTTCCGGAAGAATTCCCTTACTTTGTCCATTTATTACAATCGCCGTTCTCCTTTCTTCGATTATCAAATTCAGAATTATAAGCTACCTTTAGGGTTCAAGACAACAGAGTTTGGATAGATCAATTTAGTGTAATTTAATGGAGAAGACGATTAAGAATTGGGAAGTTTTTCAGCTCAAGAAGAGTGACTACGGTTATGTCGTTGTCCGTAGGTGAAAGAACCTATCAATGTTTTTCCTTTTTCTTTTTAACTTAAAAAAAAATACTACACTTTAAATTTAGACACTTTGAAGGTAAATATTATGGAGAAGTAAATTTTCAAGTCACCCTTCTAAATTATTATTACATGTTTTATCCTTTTATTTTGTATCAAATTAATGAAGAGCATTGCGTCCCAAATTATAAGATATTTTATCTTTCTGATTTTGTTTCAAATTAATAAAGAATATTTATGTCTTCATTAATTTTTATCATTTAAGTTTATAGCATTAGATATATGTGATTAGAGGAAAGGGTCAATTTCACAGAACTATCAATTTTACTCCATTATAGGGAAAACTGCAATGATGTGTGGAAAAGAAATGGTAGCCTTTGCAAAAGTGATTCCAATATCTCAGACTTCAAGAAACTAGATACATGAATGGATGCAGAAAGTAGATATTGTATCACATATCTAAAATCAAATGTACTCCAACGAAAGAAAGAACAAATAAAACTTGATGCTACATAATGAACAAGAAGGATTTCTTTTAGTCATTTGCCAGTTTTATGAACTCTGACAAAATTGATCATGTTTCCGTGGTGAGATTGAAAACCTAACCAGAAACTCGACGAAGATGATTTTGGTACAACTGTCGTAGCTCTGGAAGCAAACTAGGCACAAAAATAACCAGAGAAATTTGTTTGTATTTACAATTGTAGATTTGATTATGCTATTGGGCCAATACCTCGAGCTCGGACATATGCCAAAAACTGTGTGGGTAATTCAGCTAGAAGTGATTGAACAACAGAGCCTTCTTCATCTGCATTTCAATGATACCCGCCATCCACACCAGATTAAAGAAGATTCTCTTTTACTAAAAGTAGATATCTGAATTTTATGAATATGCGACTTACTTTGTACATCACGGAAAGGAACAAACTGGACAATATCGCGTGATGCAACCCGTCCAGATGAGCTTTCGAGCCTCTCCCCTTTGTCTGCATCCAGTATCTGATAAAGGGATGGAAAATTATTATTCGATGTGTGGTAAGGAAGTTAAAGATATTACTAACATCGGTTAGAGGAATATTCCAGTTATGTACAAACCATACAAAAGAGAGAAGCATATACCTCCATTTCTTTGAAGTCAGCTCCCCCAACCCCAACAATAAGTATGGACATTGGCAGATCAGATGCCATGACGAAGGCATCTTTTGTTTCCTGGAGGTCTGTTATCACCCCATCCTAAATTTTCGTAGTACAACAATTTTAATAATACTTGTGTTACTAAAATTGCAAACTTTCATTCAGATTTCCATGCTTTAGCATCATATGGTCAGGTGTACAACAAGGTTGGAATATAGAGACCAGAATAAAAGGTATAGTAGAAAAGGATTCTAAAGAATACAACAAAATTTATAAGTTGAAGTGATATACCGTGATAATCAACAAAACAAAATACTTCCTTTCATTTCTTGCAACAGATTCACTAGCTATCTGTGCAGCATGCCTGACAAAATGTCCGAATAATGTTGGTCCTGCTAATGAGACATTAAAAAGAGCACTTGTATATGCTGTCATAATTCCATGAATTCCTTCGACCTGGAGGGAAGAAAATATATATTTCACCATGACCACGTGTTGAGAATAATATGGAACCTAACAAAAAATACTTGATCAGTAAGTTAACAAGACCCAGGTTCACCTCACAATAGTTACTGCTGCCATTTAAGTTAAAGCAATGGGATACAGGACCATCGATTGGTCGTGCTCCAAAACCCCAAGCAGGAAACTTTTTATCAAAATCATAGAACTGCAGAACTCCTCCAACTTCCAAAATTGCCTAAATTAAGAAATGTCAGATTAGATTTGCCATTCCTTAAAACCAGGAACTCAAGTCGTAATTTGGAATAGGAATACATCTCACTCTCTGATATGTATTTGGCCGCCCTGACGGATCAATATAATGCAATGAATCAGGTAGGCGGGGATTCCCATTTGAAGCTGATATTGATATTGAGAATTAGTTACAACCTATTCAAACTCTTCGAACACTCAATAAAAGAAAAGTATTTTACTTCATGTGTGGATGAGCATACATTCAAGTGTGAAGACAGGAAATAGGAATCTCTTCAAATATTAACAAAAGTTGCCTGAAAAAGCATGCTTATTCATGACACCAGAGTCTCTTCTATTATACTTCTTGTCACATGCTATAAGAAATTTTGATGCAGCAGGAACCATGTGATCTATAGACTTCTAGTACATAGTATTGAGGCCATTTTCTGTTCATTGCATAAAGATCCTAGGCATAACAAATAGTGGCCTGCATGCAGCACCAAGGTAACACATAGAAGCATATTTGATATTTTAATGATATGACCAACTTAGAATGAAAACTTCATTCAGGCTTTGCCGAACCACAAGTTCACTCGACTAAACAGCACAAAACTATTGTTGAAATCTGAATACTTAAGTTGAATATCCGTGAGGCGCTGAGCAATCTCAAATCCAACCGAAAAGCTAATTTAAAAGTATACCAGTGAAATCGATAGCAACCATGAAATTCAGCTCATAGCCTCCAGCCAAGTAATCAAGGAATGTGTGCTGTATGTTCTCTGAATATTTGTCCACAATCAACTGACTCTTTAAGACCTACATGGCGAAAAAAAATTAACTAATAAATTAGTATTCACATGTTGATAACACTCATCTCAAACACACTGTTTCAGTGTTTCTTACCTTGTGTTGTTGATTTTGCCTAACTGATACTGGGATAAACAAATTTTCACCCGTTCCAGCGGAGTGCAGCCTTTCCAAGTCCGCCAGAGACTTCTGAACTTTCCTGAAAATTTGAGGTTGGGAGTAAGAAAGAGCTAGAAAAACAATTATAGAACTGGTCAAATAAAGAAAGTTCTCTTACCCCAATAAATCATGTTTTCCATTGCTATTGAAGTTAAAACACTCAATAAGTAGCGGGCTGTCCTGCAATAGTTAAACCTTGTTAGATTGAAATCCTCAACTAATTTCTTAACTGGAGATATCAGAACTCATTAATCTCATTCATGTTTAGATTTATACCAATGTTTCGCACATAATTAACATCTCAGAGAACATCTAGAATTATAAGCCTTTTGACAACAAGCTTGGATGAGAACTCCAGCTGCTAAGTATTCACTAGAAACAAAAGCTTCTGAATGTTCGAGTGAAATGGTGTAACTTCTAGCACCAAGGTTTTTCTTTACCTTGCTTCCTAGTTGCTGAATACTCAGTGAAATTTGCTTCCACTTGGGATTGAGGTCATTTTTCAAGACTTCTGTTTTACAAAGTGGAACCAATATTCCATGCTCTGTAGGTTTTGATATTACAAGAAACGGATCCTGGAAAATCAAAAAACACAAAGAATTTTAATGAGTTTTTCTGACTTTATATAGAACAGGGTTACGAGAAAAATCAAGAGAAATAATTCTCTTACACTTTTCGAGAACAAATCTTTGGAGTCTAAGTCTGAGCATCTCAATACCAACTCCGCTGTAGTCTTAGATGCAACACTTTCTTCAGCATAAATCATAAGCTGGCCATATTTCCTAGTATAGGATGGGGCAGAAACATCTTCACTTGCTAGATCTAAGGTCACGGTTTTGTATAATTTTGTTGCAATCTAAATAATAAAAGAAGTAATGAGGACAAATAAGATAGATATAGTGATACCAAAACAAATCAGCTCTTAAAAATACAATATATTCATTTTGAAAAGGTTGAAGGACTCATAATTTGCCATCTATCAAGCCTCAGAGTTAAAGGACTCCATTGAATGCACAAGCATCAATAATGTATTCAATCATGGGCAAAATTATAATCAATTCACCATATTCATATAAGATCTCCTCAATCAATCAAAAGACAAAAGAGATGAGGAAAGCATCTCCTTAAGTAATCTATTTTGACTACAGATGTTTGATGAATAAGCATACCTCAGAAACCGTGCAACTAGCCTCACCAAGAAGCTGTTGGTCCTCCAGTTTAAGTGCCTAAGAGAATGAAACGAAAAAAAACAAGTTGTAATAAAAAAATCAACCAGGTGTATCTTGAGCGTTTTAAGCAAGCAATAAAGGTAAGATAGTGACGCATACTGAAATAAAATAATTTAATAAGAGAGAGTGAAGTTTCTACTCTTTGTAATGGGAAGACATAAAACTAAAGCATCCAATGTACCTTCACATCTATGCCATGAAACTGAGTGTCAACATCATAGACACGTAACCTGCAGCAGAGTAAGTTTCTTGAGATACATAAGACCAGCCCATAACAAATATTGGGTACAAAAGTCAGTCCCACAATAAAACTCACACCAAATTCTGCACCATTTCAAATTGGTAGGTAACAGTAAATTTTTTAATCCATTTGGGGCTCAATGAATTCAAAACTACTTCTGTGCGACCAAGCTCTCGTAGCGAACCATCACTTCCTTTGATATACATAACCGCCATGGGATCACTCTGAAATTACACGAGAATGATCAGTGAATGTCGTCACTGTGAATCAATGAAAGATACCCAAACAATGACCAACATATAAGAATAACGGTGTAATGAAAAGGAGGGAATCATCATCCAAAGGAAACAGAACACAACAAAGAAACAGTTCAAGAGATAGTGCCAAAAAAGTAGATCAAAATGAGGTAGATCTTTTTGTGCACACGCATTATTACCTTTATATTTAATTTGGTAAAGTGTCTGTGAGAGTAAAATTATACTACCTCCGTCCCTTATTTACCTACCCATTTTGTCATTTTAGTTCGTCCCTTATTTATCTACCCATTTCCATTTTTGTACACTACCCCACCACTAACTCATATTTTACAATAAATGGAGCCTCCTCTTTCCACTCATCTACACACTTACCTAATATTTATTAAAACTCATGCCAAAAAGCAATGGATAGATAAATGGTGGATGGAGGGAGTATAAAAACAAGTAAAACATTATTGCAATAACTGGACTTACTAGTAAAGGTTTGATTTTGAGTAATAATGTTTATCAACATGAAAAATATGAGGAAATACAAGTTTCTAGATTCGCAAAAACTAAGAAATCTAAATCACTACATTTAAGCTGAATAAAGGTAATCATATGTGCACAACGAATAACAGTGAACAAGAAATGAAATGAACAATCAGAAATGAAATGATTTTCTAAGGTAATAAATGTATAGAATTATTAGTAATTTTTCTGATAAGTGACAACAAACCTTTGAGAGCACATCACGATCACGCAAGTCTGCCGCAGAGAGAGATACCTGTAAAATATGTCAAGTTTGATCACAGATGAAAAATAGGGAATTTTTAGCAATACGGGTTTGCTATAACCTATGGGGCATCAACAGCAGAAAATAAGCAATAAAAATCACTAAAATCAACAATGAAGAAGCCATGAAAGCTGGTCCATGTTCCAGATAACATAAATAGAGGTATTTATAATAATCTAGTTAATATGTTGTAGTCAACTTTGCACTGATAACATGAGGAAGGCAGTTTTGTTTCATTCAGCATATCCATTGCAGCTTGGCACCAACTGTTATCACATGTAATTACTAATAAGGCCAACTAGATGGTACAAATTGTACTAACTCACAAGTCACAATTGAAAGTTAAAAGATGAAAAATGCTAACACCAGAAGTACCAGCCGCAACCCTAACTAGTCTAGCACATGGCAAAAGAGTTCCTAATGGAATGTATAGTGAAGAAAGAAAATATCCAAATCAGTAGGTTAAAATGCATTGGTTCATAAGATGATTGTGTGGTATTGAGAATATATGTTTACAGGTATCGAAGATGTGAGATAAATTTAGGAAGGAAAATAAAACTAGACCCCTACAGCACAATGAGATCATCATCCAGCAAACAGCACTGAATAAGTGCTCAAGACCTTATTCAGGCCCAATATTAAATCAAAAGCTTGGGTAGATGGCATTGGAACCACAGTCCCCACTCTCCCGTGCCTCCAAGGCCAATGTAAATTAAATCAATCAAGGTATGCATTTATTATCACCGACACCTATATTCCACCTCCGGCTACTAATTATTTGGCCAGAGTTCCTAATACACCCAATCATGGCTCTAAAAACCGATTTTCGGAGCCAAATCTGCAGTAAAACTCATTCATTTTGGCAGTTTTAACAAAATCAAACTTCCTCATAGTAGTGTAGAGCAACCACGATAATCTAATCACATTCAAATGGCTCAATCTCACCAATCAATATCCCCAATCTACTAATACCAAACTAAACGACTGCCAAGGAAACTGCTACACATAAAACAGCTTAGCAACACTTCCAATCCAATTGTAGCAATCAAATTCGAATTACCTACAGCAGCATCAAAGCCTAAACAACTACTCACGCGCGAGAGCGAGCGCATACACTCAAAACAGTCAACTCCACAAAGAGTCAAGTATATTCCACGAAGAAAATGCTGAACACATAATTCATGGAAATACGCATAAGTATTAAAAAAAACAATTAAGACGGACCTCGATCTGAGAGTATAGGCCATTATAGCCGCGAGACTTGAAGAAGGCATCAACTGCTTCGTTTGCAGCGTTAGCTGCTTTGTTGGAGTTGGTGCCGCCGACCGCCGACTGCCCTCCGGCAACGTCGGAGCAGCAATTTCCCATCGCTGGCGCCCCTAATTATTGGGAGGGAAAAAGAAGAAAAAATAAAAACAAAATACGTAAAGTTATTTTTGATGACTTGTTGGCAAATATATATAGAGCGTGCGCAGTGAATTTCAAAGTAGGAGAGAGAGAGAGACGAAGAGACCAAGGAAGATAGTCAGAGACAGTGTAGCAGTTGCCAGTTAGATAGGTGGGCCCCACCTGTCTTTGTATTTTCTCGCAGCCGAAATTTTTAACAAAAACAATTATCCTAATCCTTTTAAAAACATAAATCAATTCCAGATATTTTTTAAAAAACTACATCTCGAGTCATATCCTTCGTTTTAATTGGGCCCACACACACTTAGAGCATCCCCAGGAATGGGCTTGGGAGGCTCAACGAGCAGAGGCGAGCAAGGGATTCCGAAGGCCGTGCCGCGAGTCCCCACTGCAGAGAACAGACTTGGGAGTCCAGTCTCTAAATTGAGAGGCTACATTTAACTTTCGGAGATTACTCTATATTTGCTGGTGCAGCTACGGACACCGGAGCTCCACCATTTTCATTTTTTCTTTTAAATTAATATATAATTTTATTTATAAATATACTAAATCTCATATTTTCATTCATTTTTCAATCTTCCAACCATCTCTTTTGAAAAATACATCTTCCAAGTAACAAAAATCAAAAGTATTAAACTAAAAAAATTAAATTAAATTTTAGTTACATATTTATTAATTTAAATTAATAAATTTAATTCATAACAAATATCACAAAAAAAAATACATAAATCATAAAAATACAAAACAAGTGGAGAGCCCCAAGTTGAGAGTCTCTCACTACACAAAACCAACACAAACTCTCTAAAAACTGTGGACCCCACACAAAAAGTTTCATTTATTTACGAAATTGACACCGGGAATCTCTCTTAAGAGACTCTCATTGGGGATGCACTCAAAAATGGGGCTCAGTGGCGGTTTCGTAATTAAATGGAACTTTTTGTGTGGGGTCCATAGTTTTTAGAGAGGTTGTATTAGTTGGTAGCAGTGAGAGGCTCAACATAAGGCTCTCTACTTTAATTTAGAATGATGAGAATTTGGGAAAAATGTTATTAATTTAATTTTTTTATTTTAAATTTGTAATATAAGATAAAAATAAATAAATATGACAATAGATTAAATATTTAATTTTTTATTAACATTTTAATTTATTTAATTAAATAACATTAAAATTGAAATAACAAATTTTACAAATTAAAATTTTATTAATTCTAATTTCAAATACAAAATACAAGAAATTGAAATACGACAATTGAAAACACACGGAATTAAATACAAGAAAAGAAATGAAAAAACACACTTAATCTAAAGAATCGAATCGAGCGTAGATTTCTTCGATTAAATCATGCTCGAGCATCTCGTGAGCACGCCTATCTCGGAGATTGGCCGAACTCTCCATGTAGTCCTTGAATTTATCGTTGACACCGCGAGTTGCTTCTTCGGGTGGAGTGGAGGAGGAGCTTGCTTCGAACTCTGGTGCCCAATTAGTCGCATATGGACCTTCGTTTTCAATAATCATTTTATGCAAAAAAATGCAAGTATACATGATGTCGGATAAATGCTCATGAAACCAAAGACGTATCGAACCTTTAATGATTGCGCATCGAAATTGGAGTACTCCAAATGCTCATTCGACGTCCTTACCTGCCGCTTCTTGCATAACCATGAAACGAGACCATTTTTCGTCAGTGGGCGTCGGCATTGATTTGACGAAAGTCTGCCAACATGGGTAAGTGTCGTCAGCTAAATAATAGTTCATGTTGGATTGTTTGTTGTTGGCCTTGAACGTCACACGAGGCGCTTTCCCATTGAGCACGTCGTTGAACATCGTAAACTGGTTGAGCACGCAAATATCGTTCGCCGATCCGGTCACGCCGAAGAAAGCGTCTCATATCCATAGATCTTGGGACACGACCGCTTCGAGCATGATAGTTGGGTGGCCTTTGTCCTGACGTGTATAATCCTCGTGCCACGTCATTGGACAATTTTTCTACGCTTAATGCATGCAATCGATGCTACCGAGCATACCGGGGAAGTCGTGCTTCTCTTCGTGAAGCTGTATTAGGCGTTGAATATCTTGTTGGTTGGACCGTCTCAAATATTGAGACCCAAAAGTCTCAATAACAGCACGGCAAAAAAATTTGAGGCATTCGATGCCCGTTGACTCGGCAACTCAGAGATACTCGTCGTATTGATCGACGGCACCTCCATTTGCAAGTTGTCGGATTGCAACCGTGCATTTTTTTAGTGGCGCGAACCCTTAACGGCCCGTAGCATCCGTACGTTATCGGAAGTATTCTTCACGATTCTCCAATGTCGTGACGATGCGGATAAATAATTCTCTCCGCATACGAAACCGACGTTGGAAAAAATTGTCGAGGAATGTTGGATTTTGGGAGAATTAGTAGTTGTATAGACGTACGGAGGCCTCCTCTCGATCCCTTTTGATAAAGGTTTTCTTATTTTTTTTTAGACGTTGGGAGTTGGATGTGCCGAGTGATGCTAGATATTGATGACCTGCCTCCATAAAATTATTTGTTAGTTGCAAAAATTGAACATTAATTTTGACGTCGGAATCGGAAGAAGAAGACATTTTGAAGAGAAATATGAGAGATAATATAGATGAAAAGTGGATGAAGATGTATAAAAAATGAAATGAAGTGTGGTATTTATAGATGTAAATAATTTAAATAATTAAAAATTAAAAAATATAATTTAAATAAAAAAACCAAAAAAATAAAATAAAAAAGGGTGGGGACTCAGGGAGTCCCCCACCCTCAGCGTCGTTTTCCACCAGCCTCCGGCGCCCAGCGTCCGACCTCTCTCTCCCCAGTCCAAACGCCCACGCCTCTTCCCTGCACCGGCGGCCTCGCATGGCAACCTTTGGAGACTGCTGTCCGGCCTCCTGCGCTGCACGCTTCGGATGCTCTTAGTAGTCCAATACTTTTATTGCTGACGTGTTCTCGGCTAATAAGTTCATTACATTAGAATTTAGATAAGTTGGATGTCTATTAACCATGAATTTTTAATTGATATTTTAATTATAAACTACATATTACATAAGGTAGTAAGTATATTAATAATGGAAATTATGAATTACATTTCTTGACAAGTTAAATTCACCAAGTTAGCCCATTTTTATTTTATTATTTTTGGAGAAGCAACTTGGCCCACCAAGTTGATCAAATGGAAAATTTGTAGATTCCAAATAAAAATACTAACCATAAAATAACATACTAATTGACTTCTTAGTAGAAACTAATGCAAATGAAGTTGAATAGTTTATGAGCGTATTTATGATTATTTACATCAATTCACTTCTGAATTAAGGTGAGTTGAGTTAATGAATCTTAATACTTATAGATTGTTACTGTCATTTTTTTTAAATAAATAATTTATTAATTGCTATTGTATTTTTTTAATATTTAAACACACACACACACATATATATATTCAACATACACAGCACAGCAACACAGGTGATGGGTTTTAAATGATCACATGACATGTTCATCGTATGCAGCCATGTTAATCTAATAATGTTTAAGATGTATAATCATTTTTAGTGAGTTTGATATAATACTATCATTACGGTTTTTATAAAAATATTTCGATAATTTTAGAGCACTAAATAGGTACAGGGGCTAAATATAATTAATTAGAATAGTTATAAATAATAATTAAAAAAAAAGGTGAAAGAACGATTATACTAATCAGCAACTTTTGCAAATGCTTTAAGAAACATAAAGCACCTTTTTGGCCACTTTTGGTTGCGATTATTTAATTTTGCATGCATTTTCATGCTCTACTTCATGACTTAGGTCTTTGAATTTTTTCCTCTTTTATTTCAATTCATTAAAATTAATAATGTAAGAATTTGATTATTTTTTCTTAATTTAGAAATGAATTGAGAAAAAGAACAAGGAACAAGTATAGTATGGCAACATGGGATCCTGCTGCATGCATGTGACTGTGGGGACTATATAGCTTCAAATATTCAAATTGGACTTCCTTTCATTTATTCTTTTTATATATTTACTGCTATAACAAGGAGCATGGTTGAAGCAAATCTATTATATATATATATAGTCCACTTTAGAAGAAAAAACAAATCTCAATTGTAGTGATCTAACAATAAATTAAATTAATTTGTATATTTGGTTGTCAGAAATGGAGTTTGAATATATATGACCTTATATTGCGCAGTAGCTCTAATATATTGCAAAATCAAATTTATGTGTGCTGCAATAAAGTTATAAAGTTATAAACAAACGACCAGTGGCTAGTAACATGTTCAATTTTATTTTAATATTAAATGAAAATCATAAATCTCGACAGCACTACGCGTTTGATCCCATCTACCCCCACTCGTTTCTAAATGAATTCAATATCTCAATTAAATTTTAATTTTATATTTTTAGTTTAATTTTATGTTTAATACTAGGGTTGATCTTGATCTCACCTAAATAGAGTATACAATTATTTTTTAACATTTAATATCATTTTTAATTAATTTTTAAGGTAAATATATTTTTCACGTAATTGTTAATTATGATTCATTAGATTAGAATAAATTTTTCTTTTAAAAATATTAAATAAAATGATAAATTTAATTACATGACATAAAGTATGAGACACAAAAGTGAGACACTGAATCTCATTCATTCATTTTTCCTCTTGATCAATTCATTATTGCAAGTGGTGAGAAACAAATAGGAGCTGTGCAAATTCTTACACAAAAAAGGCAGATATCGATCTAAATTACTAACCTTCTATATTACAATGACTAACAATTGCATAGCATTAGATGAATGTTTCTGATTAATTTCATAGTTGTCGCAGGGGAAGTTTTAGTTTGATCCTCCCTCTACTCTACGTACATATATTAAGGTTTACATGTGTTGTATATAATTTAGTTGTCAATTTCATAATGCGATGAAATATACAATTTTATTATGTATAGATATGATTAGAAAGTAATGAACATAGATAAGTCAAGGTCAAGACCACCGAGGTCAAGACTCAAGTAGTCAACCACTAGAAGCAAATAAATGTTATAGACAGATGTAGTGGGCCAATAAGGCATTGGATGAATGTGCATAGGGAAGAAGAAAGAAAAGGCTACCTATTTCCTTTTTAGGGTAAATAATGCCCACCTAAGAGATTTGTGGAATCATCCATTCTCAATTGTTTTCACAAGTCATGATGTGGAATTTGATCAGATTAAGTACACCTTAAATATGATAATATTATTAGGTGACCGATATTAGGATGATGGAGTAGCAAGTTTATTGGAGTTTCAGCAATCAAAGAGCTACAACACTGACATTGTTTAATATATAGAATTGGTATACTCGATCATATATTGTTTTACTAATTTAAAAGTATAGTATTAATTGCAAAATGAGCTAAAAACTAATATTGTGAGACGGAAATTGATACTGTCGCTACTGTTTTCATGAAGAAAGTGTAATTATCTCCCACAAGTGTTAATTATTTCCTTTATAAAAATTGTATTTGATGTTTGAACTAGTTTATAAATATGGGTCGTAAATCGAACAAAATGTTCAACTTTTTGCAGTTTCTGCACCAAGTTGAAATCAACAAATGTTTGAATAGATATTCAACGAAGAGCTTCAATTTGCTAATTCGAATGTCTCATTGCAATAGGGCAACTCTAAAACATAGTAATAAAATCTGAGTAACGAGTCTTCAAGCAGTAGTAATCATGCTATATGACCTCCAGCGAAAGGATAATCATTCTTAGTTGTCACTAAATAACACACTTGATTATGAAGGAATAAAAATGTATATTAATAAATTAGTGTTGATGTTTAAAAACAGTGTATATTGGCTAGAAACGTCGAGTTGTAATAAAAGACAGGAATCTTTTCAAATCTATCCTCACCATTATAGCTCAGAAAACTAGATCTACACCAAAGACTCAACAGAAAGTTAGATGAATGTCAATATTCTTGAAATTAGAAACTCAGATAAACAAAGTAAGAGGGAGAATTTTGTTCGTTCCGTAGTTAGCATAGTAGGGCGAAGATTTCCCGAACCTAAGACACCAGATACTTCATCTACGACAGTTTTGAGAGAGCGCCGGCAGCAAATAAAAGGTTTCTTCTTGAAAACTGTTAATGCAAGCAGTCACCACATAAATAAATACTTTGATTTGGTTAGATAAAGACAAGGATTACAGGTTAAAATAATCTTTACCTGCAGAGAATAGACAGGAGTAGATTTGGTTGGTAAAGTTTTCAGTGATCTCAACCTGCTCGTGCTTCCATTTTTGCTACTGAGGAAAAAAAATGAAAATGCGTATTGTATTTGAAATGATAATCATGGTAAAAAATGATTATATAATTTGTAGTTGAACTTGCTTACTTTTCATCTGATTTTGGCAATTTTGAGCTTGTGGCTACATCCCATATTTTTACAGTACAATCAGCAGAACCGGAAGCCAGAAGCGAACCTTCGCAGCTGAAAGGAAGGCAGATAGTTTCATTGTTAAGATTTTTGAGGAGCTAGTGTTATACCTTATGTGTGACCTTATAAATTGAGTAGGAAATGCAGGAGAAGCATTCACTACCTAAAAGCCAGGGACCATATGCAAGAGCCATGCCCAATTAAAGGGGAAACGCAGCGACCAGATGCGAGGTCCCACATCATTATGGTACCATCTTCATCGCCAGATGCCATATAACGACCATCGGGTGACATTGCCAAACTTAAGATCATACTTCTGTGACCGATGAAGATTCTGACGCACTCACCACTCTGGACATCCCATAGGCGCACTGTTTTGTCACTAGATCCTGTAGCAATATAGTTGCAATTTTCATGCCATTGCACACACTGAAAGATGGGAATGAAAGAAGACAATAATAAGTTCTTCATTATAAAGAAAATCATACTAGTTGAACAAGCATGTTAGAAACCAAATGAGATACTTACATCTACATCAGATAAATGACCTGCCATTATCCTTAAAGGCTGTATTATTTCCATCGACCAGATCTTTGCTGTGCGATCGTGCGAAGCACTAGCAAAGTAGTGGCCAAGTGGACTAAACTGCAAAGAGATTATAACAGATTCATTAGTCTGTTGATGCATATAACAAAATTTATATAGAACAGGAATATATTTTATTTTTTGTTTGTTTGTTAAAATGCACAGGTAAAGATTATTAGTTTTCTGCAAGGCTATATGAATAGGAGAAAAGAAGGTTGTCATGACTACTGAAGCTTTTAATTTTTTACTCCTACCTGTACATCCCATACAGGGTAATTGTGACCCTTGTAGCAGACAAGATTTGTATTTAATTTTGAGCTCCAAAGTCGAACTGCAAGTAGAAGTCATTGCTTGCTTATTCGATTAAAGGCAACGAGTACAGAAATAAAGGAAAGTATAGTTGGAACATTAACCTACTTGTAGAATCTGATGATGAAGACAGTATATAATCCCCAAACGGACTAAAAGTGGCAGAATGTACAGGTCCAGCATGACCTCGATATAATGTGTAACTTCTTCCCCCAGCATTTGAGCTAGGCTCACTGGGAGCCAACTCATTTTCACCCTGCAAAGGAGCTGATATTCTAGAGTCAACATCCAAATATACTGATAAAAATATCTACATCAGGTTTTGCCCCAAAAAAGAGAGAAGTTACTGATGCAATTGACCATTAACCCATAGGATGAAAAGAGTAAGAAAATTATCACCTACATTGATTCCACAATAAATAAATAAATAATCTTCACCGAACTGTGCCTAGAATCACACTGACAAGACTGGATGGATCAAACTTATCTATCTAGATGCATGAAAATATCACAAAGCACTAAGCAAACTGAAGGAGGGATAAGATTGACGATAATAGACTAGAAGTCCAAAATCAGACAGGGGAAAGAATTAATCTCCTACTGTATCGAGAGATCAACTTACAGGTTGCATTCTGTTGCCCAAGCTTTGCCATATCCCAAACCTGTCCATTGGATTTAAAGTAGCACATCAATGAGAAAACACAACTGATTTATGAAGAAAGAGTACAAAGAATAGTAAGCAACCTTCAATGATGAATCTGAAAATCCACCGGCCACCATTGACCCATCATGGGATATTGAAGCACAATTCAAGCTGTAGAAATAACAGCTATCCAGTCATCACTATATCCCCACAAGCAGTGTAGACTACCACACATTTAGATAATTACTTCATTATGAATGGCGCACCTGTCATGAGTATTGATAAAAGTATAGAAGCTAATGGAAGGCAATGCCATGCTACTCAACTGCACACGGCTTCTCAAGTCTTCTAGGATAGATTGTTCCACCTCTACTGGTCTAAAACATAAAGAAAATAATCAATCAACCCAAATTGTCTGCCATAACAGCTAGCAGATTCACATATGCTAATATCATTGCAATTATACTCCCTATCATGAAAAGTGGAAAACACTATAGGAATAAATCCCAACTGCACAAGGTTATTATAGATATACATTACTGGCAATGCTAGCTCAGGTTTCACGCGTGGTGCTCCAGATGCAGCAACGGTCTCAGAACGATTAGCTTTTGTTGTAGCACCACCAACCTTATCCTTTTTTGACTTTTTAAGTGTAGTGCCTTGCTTGCTACCATCGACAGATCTTTTCTGAATATGAATTGTATAATATATCGATCAACTAGAGGGAAAATATTTGTAAGCAAAAGAGAGAAGGGAAAAAACAGAAATTTGCTTCTGCCAGTAATACAGTTTGGAAGAGCTGTGAAATATCTATACAGGCAAACAACCTTGTTTTCTTCCAGTTCACCTTCTCTCGCTTCTCCATCTGCTTTTTCAGAATCCATACTAGGAGCGCCCGATTTTTCCAATTTTTCTTCCAGAGAATCTTCAAGCAACTGTTACATTTATATATTAAAAAAATTCAAAAATTAGAGACTCTTCCAGTTTATACATGTTTTGCACCAGAAGGAATTCGAAGGTTCTGCGAAACCCAGGCAAAAAGATTAAAAACCAACTCAATATCTTAATAGTTAACATCAGCTCAAGCACTTCTAATAAAATCATTTATCAACTCTTTGAACCTGTTATCAATATGTACCTCCCCAAAAGTACAGCAAATAGAGACAGGAAAAAACCTCGTTCCTATACTACCAAGTACCAACACTACAGAGCAAAGATTTCATTTAATAATAGCTACACTACACCGACAAATAGGTTCTTGTGTACGAGCCAAATATTTGTTTGCATTTTGAAATTTTATATGTTACATGGATATTAAGATAACAAAAAAAATAACCAAATGAATACAGTGCAATGGAGTGAACAGACTAAAAAACAACTAGATATTGACTTTTCTTAAAGAACTCTAAATAATGGGGATATAACCATTTTATATCACCACGTACACAATAAGTCCAAGATAATAGTATAGCAAGTTACTTCTCTCTTGTAGAGTAACATGATACTCCAAATAGTGCAAACATGAAGTTCTATAGAATTCACTTCGTGGATAATGTGAACTTTGTAGTTACATTAAGGGGACAACTTGCCCAAAAGAACACTTTGTATTATTACTGCTGACTCACCCCCCAGTGAATTTCTTTCCGATTTATCAAATTAGCAGCATCTTGGTCACTTCCAAAAAATGTGACATATTCAGCATCATCAGCAATGGAGCTTGGTTGTCCAGGAGAAACTGCAGATCAGTTCAGCATTTAAATTATTATGCTCACATTAAAAGGAATGTACAATAAGTCGGAACAGATAAAAAGCAACAAGGAAATAATAAAAATCAGGAAGAAGGAACTGCACCTTGAAAATTAATGTGTTCATTGACAATTCCAAGCATTGTAATTGATTGAGATTTGTGCAAGTATTGTAGAAGTAGGTCATAGGAGTACTGAAATGAAAAACGGAAAAGCTAAGTACACATCCAATACACCTCAATTCTCATATGTAAAGCATGCATAACTAATGATCAGAGTGTCACTGAGTTTCTAATATGCATTACTAAAAGGTTATCAGAAACATACTTAGAATTTAGAAACATTAAAAGAATAAAACTCTGCAATAACAATAACAAAGTATGCATTTGATATATTTCCAGAACAAACTCCGATCACAAGTTATTAAACAAAAGCTGATAGTACAATGAGGTTCCCATTATTCTATCAACAAAAGCACAAATCCTCTCTTTATAGCCTTCTCTATATTCTAGATGAGAGATACTCAGCTATTCAGCACACACATGTTACGTTGCTCATCTGAACTGTACATCAATTTCTGATATAATAGTTCTCTTGCTTTGCCACGTGTTATAGCATCTTGCTAATATAAAAGTAATCTTATAAATTAATTGTCAGCCTCTTCGTTAACTTTTGGCCAGACTAGACGAGACGACAGTTCGGTAAGATGAGAAACATTTTTTTTTCCTTGGGGGGGTGGGGGGTGGGGGGTGGGGGAGTGGCAAGAGAAATTACTTGGCATATCTTGATGCCCACTTTGCTCTGCCTTAGAGAATGTGCAAATTCCATCTCCTGCATAAAAAGAAGAGGAAGGTTTTAGGATGGATTGTGCTTGAATGCATCAACTTACAAACTTTGTGTCATCATTCTAGGAAAGTGATGGACCTCCAGATGTGAAGGAGAAAGAACACCTTCTAACTTTTGAAGGTCACGTGTATGCATGACTTCATGGTCTCCTCGAAAGCTATTAAAAAATGAACGAGCTGGAAAGAAAGTGGTAATTTCAAAAGGTTGCACTAATGGTGTTTTTTGGAAGATTAAAGACTGACTCACCTTCCTGAATATGACCCTTTGCAACAAGATCCATAAATGCATGGATAAATACTGGATACAATAATCTGACCAACTCGTGCTGCGTGACAATAGAAAATTCAGTATTATCATAAATCTTGATGCGTTGCTTTTTGTTTGATATCATAAAAAGAGTACGTAATACAACTGCCAAAAAGATAACGAGTCATATTTGCACAGAATAAAGCTGATAAGAGGGCAGACTGTTTGTATAGGAATTATAACTGGTAAAACAATGTAGATGAGAAATCCAATTAATGTTAGTTGGACAGGGCGCAATATGAAGGTAAATCAGCAGCTGCATAGCAACACCATCAATGAGTAGGAGGCACCGGAAAGGGTTGCAGTCCATACATCAGACGGTTGACAGAAGATTATTACTAGCAGCAAAGCAATCAGTAACATGTGAACAGAAGTGTTATTCACCTGGTACTGATCCAGAGAACTGTAAGCCCATGATCTTAGCTTGTTATACCCTTCATGGTATTGAGCAGGACCATCGACTCTGAAAAATATGATATGTATCAATGAAGATGGACGCTCTTCCAAAAATTCAACAGAAACTTAACAGCTCACAAATTTTCAATATTGTTACATGAATACAAATAGAATGCTATAAGTGTAATTAGGACAGCTAATAATTATGAAATTATCAATTTGAAGTTAACACATCCCAGTTGAACTCTCATGAAACTCGAGCTGAACACCAACCCACTAAAACACACACGCACACAAGTGAATCTCCATTGTTTACCAAATAAAAAAAATAAAAAAAAAATCGGTCCTTACTCGGAGAAAGAAAGGATTTGCTTGGTAATGTCAGGATCAATTTGTCCGGTCGATGAGGCATTGCTGCCTTTGTTGTGCTGCTGCTTCTCTTGCTGGAGAGCGAGGCCAGCTTGCTTGAAACCCCTCTTTTCCAAGTACGCCAGAACCACTTTATCTATTTCTTCTTGGTCCATTCTTTCCCTCTCGTTAGCGCGCTCGATCTCTCTCTGCTGTCTGCTGATTGTAAAATCTGTTATGGGTAGAGAACCCTAAAATCCCAAATTTTCCAGTGGTGTAGAAACTTGTAAACATAAGGAGGGAACCATAATACACCCTTTTCTTCTAATTATATTATATTTATACTAGATTGTTCACCGAAATTGATTAATATTTTATAAAAATTATAAAATTATTTGACATCATTTCTTTTATTATTGTTGTGGTAGATATATGTACTATTTATTCGTATACTAAATATATATAGTAAAAATCGTTAATTATGTTAATTTTCTTATGATAAAGTTGCAATCGTTTTAAAATTAATGAAAAAATAAAATTTTATATATATCATAAATATTATATCCTCGTAAACTTGTCGATTAGTAGACTCGTACTAACAACTTTATATTTTTTTTAAATATATTTGAATTTAATTTATATACTTATATTCGTTGTAAAGTAAAGTAAAAATGATTCTAATAGTCATTTATTAGTAGATGTGTTCAAAACAATCGTAATTGGGGGTTTTGAGAATTGAATTTTCAAAGATTATTAAAATTTTGAATCGCAATTATAGTAAAAATGATTCTAATAGTCATTATTAGTAAATGTGTTCAAAAGAATAGTAATTGGGGGTTTTGATAACCGAATCGTCGAAGATTATTAAAATTTTGAATCGCAATTATATATGACGCGGTTCGGTATCAGTTTTAAATGTTTACAATCGTGAACCAATTGATTTTTGTCTTACGCCCATATAATAACATGTGTTATAAATTCGAGTATGTAAAATATATATTATAAATAAAAATAAATTATATTTGAATGTTTATAAAATCAAATCAATTTATTTGAAAAGTTATAAATGTCTTGTTAAACATCACTAATTTTATAAATTATATTTGAATATTTATAAAATATATTATAAAATCAAAATCGATAAATGTCTTGTTACATATCACTAATTTTATAAATGTAGTATTATAAAAGTTAGTAAGTAGGTAATAATAAAGTTGAGTTTCAATATCTAATAATAATATACGACCAAAAATCATTAATTTAATTGAATTATCAAATAGGTATCAAAATATATTCATTAAATATTTTTTATATTAATGAAAATAAACTTGAATTATATAAACTTATTTATTTATATGCATATTTATATATATTCATAATCTGATTAAAAATTAAATATTTATACTTCTTGATTCAAAAATTATATATATATATATATAAATAAATTAGGCATGAAAATTTTATTTAATTATTTATTTGTAATTTAATGTATACATTTACGTCAATGAGTGTAACAATTGTCTAAATTCATAGCTTAATTGTGGAATTGAGAATAAAATGACATGAGTTGAATTCAATAATTGTCCGAACAAACAATACACAAGCTTATGTATCTTTAATTATTATGATAAATAATTTGGAATGTTAATTTTTAGATTAAAGATTAAATAAAATACATGTAAAGTGTAATAATAAAAGCATTTAAAATATATACTCGATAATAGATAACTACGGGGTAATAGTTAAGTTCAATTTCATTCTCTAATAATGATATACGGTAAAAAATCATCAAATTCATCGAATTCTCAAAAATGCATCAAAATATATTCATTAACTATTTGTTTTATATTGATGAAAATGAAACATAAATATGAAATAATATTCAAGTAAGATAGGATATATAAATAAATAAGAATATTATATACTTCTTTATATTTATATATTATTATTTTAATTAAAAAAAATATGATTCTTAAATTTTTATTATCTATATTGAGAATTATGAGTGTTAATTTTTACTATTAAGAATAAAAGAAAATACATATAATTGTAATAATCAAATACATTTAAAATATATATCTTTTAATAGATAATTTAATACGTGATTAATAATGAAGTTCAATTTCATTATATAATAATGATATACCGCCGAAAAATCATCAAATTAATTGAATTATCAAATATGCATCGAAATATATTCATTAACTATTTTTTATATTAATGAAAATGATATTTAGATATGAAATAATAGACAATTAATATAGGATATATAAATAAATAACAAGATTATACACTATAATATATTTATATATTATTATTTTAATAAAAAATATGATTTATTCTATTTTTATTATCTATATTCAAAAATACATGTGGATTGTTCAAATAATAATATAATTAAAAGTATGTTATAATAATCATATATAAAATTATATATATTAAAAAATATTTTCAAATAATGCGAGCTTTATAAATTATTATATAATTTATTTTTATTAGATTTGAAAAAAATATAATGTAATATAGAAATTGTTGGGAAATATTTATATGTGTAATAAGTCCAAAAGTGAAGTCTTCTCACTTGTTAAGGAGTTCAGTTTATA
Source organism: Leonotis leonurus (assembly GCA_026898415.1). NCBI lineage: Eukaryota > Viridiplantae > Streptophyta > Magnoliopsida > Lamiales > Lamiaceae > Leonotis > Leonotis leonurus. Next base: position 3,377,980 of record JAPKLX010000009.1, read on the forward strand.
GGAACAAACTGAAGACACAAGACTAAAGACTGAAGTCAGTAACTGAAGTTTATCTTAGAACTCAGGTTACGTCCCAAAACTGAAGGACCATACCTCTTTGTAAGCAAATGTTCCTTGTCACTGAAGTTCACTCTAAAAATCTGCATCCGAAGTCATATATGAAGATTCTCCACTGAGTTACAAGCTACTCTATAGGAGTTACCATTTTGGGAAAAGATCTCAGTAGGTGAAACTAAATCTTGTTGCAGACACAAAAAATGACAAAAAGGACCACGACTCAAACAGGAAGAATTCAAACGAGCTCTATCTCACAACGGATACATTATGTGAGAGACCTATAAATACCCCACTGCTTCAAAATGCTTCAAGTACCGGTTACCCAATCTTACAATCTGCCATTGCTATCATCGCTCTCAAATTTTCAGATTTTATTCACTAGTGTTCTTAGCAACTTCATTGTAGCCGAAGAATAATCTTAGCATTAGATTAAGTTCGAAGCTAGAAGTGATCAGATATATTGTCTATTTAACCCTTTGTGGTTGATCACTGTAAGATTATTATTACTCCATTAACTTGAAAACCCTCGACTAACATCGAGATTTGTGGACGTAGGAATTTTTATCTCCGAACCACGCAAACCAAATTCTGTCTCTTTCTCTCTTACATTCAGCATTTATCATTCTGTGGTTATCATATTTGAATACTGATTAATTGAAAAGAGAAAAATTGCATTAAGTTTTTGTGAACAAACGAGTAAGATTTAAAACCACCACTTCCGCACGTACACTTAAGATATTAGTCTATCAGTCCAACACAAAGTGTAGACTGAAAGATTGTTATCTAAAGTATTAACTCACTCTTAGTGAAGTCCCTCTTTTCAGTTCAGTAGTTCAGAAAAAGCTTTTAACTTTGAAATTTCAAAAACTGGTGTATTCCCCCATACACACAGTATACTCGTTTCGAGACCAACATAAATCTTAACATTTTCATATGACTTATTAATTTTCATTAAATTTTTAAAAATTATATAATATATATATAAATTATTATTAAATTAGTTATCAAAAAAATATATCACTATATATATTATATTTATTAAAATAATACTTAAATATGCAATAATATATAATACAATCTATAATATACATAGATTTTTTTAAGAAAATAGGACATTGTGGATTTGGATCATAATAATAGGATAATACTAAAATATGCACCATTTTACAATTAGTACGCAGTAACTTTATACATAAAGCAGAGCTCGAAATTAGCTAGCAAAACTTTCAACACATTACAAGATTGAGATGCACAATCTATCTCCCTATACATGATTTGGATACAAGAAGAAAGAGAATAGGTGGAGGGTGTTGCAAGAAAAGCCTTTAAAGACTTTCCATAGTAATTCACAATTTGGCAAGATATCCCAAAACTGAATTTAACCTCACTTTCTGCACTACGCAGGGATGGCCTCAACAATTCTTGAAAAGTAGAATTGCGTGGTAGTTAACCCTCTCTTACGTATCTTCCATCCAACTTTTTGCAGCGCCCTCTCGATATCAGCCTCAGCATGAAGATATGCTCTCGTAGCCTTTGAAGGTCCAGGAAACAACTCACCCACTCTCTTCAACAGATCATAATAGAAGGTTTTTGGGGCAAAGCTTAGGATCAATCGATTCTCAGCCAAAGAGGCGAGATGAGCAATCATGCCATCTGCCTTGCTTTGTGGATAGTGTATCAACACGTCTAAGCAGATAACTGTGTCGTACTTCCCGTTCAAGCTCTCCAAGTCGCTCACTTCAAATCTTGGCAATACTAGTCCAGAAGGCAGCTCGTCTTTGCCTTTCAGAAGCTCGTTTCGTGCCTGCACAAAGGCAGTGATGAGCAAGGGCCTTAGTAATATAATGATGTTTCTTGATTGATCAGACATGTATTTTAACCAAAAGACAAGACTAAATAACTCAATCCTCTGCATCAGCTAATCTCAAATCTCATACAATCCATTAACACATTCTTCTTCACTGCAATATAGAACTAATGAGTAATGGCCCCAAATCCTCATATAATCATGCTCTCTCCCTCCCACCAAATTTACTCAATAAAAGCAAGAGTTGAATACGCATACAACACCAATCATCTACAAATTCAGCACTATCAAGAACAAGAATGCCATACATTCCAAATAACACAACCAAAATGTAAAATTCCCAGCAGCAGCACACAAAGCATTTGAGTTGCTTCAAACGAAAATCGACTAAGAAAACAATAACTAACTATAAAATCAAGAATGCAGTAGTAGCTGGGTTAGCCCTAACCTGTGTCTCAGCCTCAGCAACCATGGCGGCCGAGATATCACTCGCGGCCACCACCGCCCCTTCCTTGGCCAACGGAATAGACAAGCAGCCCGTGCCGCAGCCGGCATCGCAGACCGTAACGCCGCTCAAGGGCCCCTCATCCAGCAACATTTTCATCACATTCTCTACAGTCATGGAGTGGCCGAGCCTGATATCCCTCTGCACCTTGTTCACGTCGTCGCCGTCTCCGTAGATCCTCCGCCACCGCTGGAACCCGTCGTTGTTGAAGTACTCCCTGACCACCTCCTTGTCGCCGCCGCCCACCTCCTCCGCCTGCATCTGCCGCCGCTTCTCGGGGTCGGTCAGGGAGAGCACAGCCGCCAGCGCGGCCACCGACCCACCTCCGATGACGGCGATGGTCGTGCTGTCGAGGGTGTCGGCCACCGCCGCGACGTCGGCGGCGGTGGAGATTAGCGGAGTGGCGGCGGTCACAGTGAGTGGGCGGGCGCGGGGGAGGTGGAAGTGATGCTTTGGGACGGCAAAGTGGATGGGGGAGTATAGAATGGAGGAAAACGCCATTCTTGGTGGTGCTTTGAGAGTGCTTTAACGGGGGATTGCTGCTAATTTGGAGCCGCAGCTATGGGTGTTTGAGAGGGCGGGAGAATGGCAGTTGGGATATATTCTGACGATAGTGTAATCCGAGCTGAGGATAGAATTGCGCTGACGTGTCTTTCCGTGGGTCCCTTTCATGTCTGGACTGAAATGGATAACTTAGCTTCGATTTATTCATTTATAGAATCTAATCAATCTATGCTGTAATCTTTTGTACTGTAATTTATGAGGTTTGGAAAAAATGTGGTTAATTTGATCAGAAATTTAAAATTACAGTCTTCCTCTGTTCTCTTCTCATTCTCCCCTCTCTCGATAGTAACTATATGGTGAAAAACTGTTTACATACAGTGACACTTCGTCAACTTCACTGAGTCCACTCAAGTCTCCAAAGTCCAGTTTTCCACCTTCGTCCACTTCTCCAAGACCAGTTTTCTAAGTCACTACATTACGTCTTTTCTTGGCATTTTCAGCAATCATCATTTACAATTCCATTGACAACCGACGTTTTGTTTTCTGTTACCTACTACTAAATACCTCCGACAATGATAATATGACAAACTTGGTTTCCTATTTCTTCACTGTGTACCTCGAATTAGTGCGTGGGTTGGACAAAATAATCCTTAATCTTGTTCTGGGTTGATTGCAGCGATGACAGCGTTTCGGGTTTTAGCGGTGGTGTTGAGTGTGTTTTGCGAGTGTTTCTTATCGGAGGGGAAGTACATGATTTACAACACTTCTGGAGGTGCTGTCCCTGTGAGGCTCAACGTGCATTTGGTTGCTCATACGCACGATGATGTTGGGTGGTTGAAGACTGTCGATCAATACTATGTTGGATCATTCAACTGGATTCAGGTACCCTTTTTACTTCTTCTATTCATGCGTCGACTTTTGAGTTTCTTGCTCTCAGTTGACTTCATTCTTGAGACATTTGGAGTTCTTGTTTTCTGATTTTGGAGAGAATTTGGTCAGATATCTAAAAGTTTACTACTTGAATAGTTTGTATGGATTGATTGCGTAGCAGAATTGATTCATTATATGTTTGTGTAGGGAGCATGCGTGCAGAACGTGTTGGATTCATTGATTCCAGCGTTGCTTGCTGATAAAAACCGGAAATTCATTTATGTCGAACAGGTACCAGTGTCTGTTCTTGGTTCATTTAGCTAGAAGTTGATGAAATGCTTGCTTATGTAAATAGATGCTTTTATGTTGCAATAGGCATTTTTCCAGCGGTGGTGGAGACAACAGAGCGATGCGATGAAGGAGACAGTCAAGCTGCTAGTTAGCTCGGGTCAACTTGAGTTCATGTACTACACTACTAATTTATATAAATCCTTATGAAAACACTGATTGATGTTTCACTGCGTTTATCACATTGGCCTATAAGGATTTTAGTTGATATATTTCTTTCATGCCTTGTTGTATGTACATATGCAGAAATGGTGGTATGTGCATGCATGATGAGGCAACAACACATTACATTGATATGATAGATCAGACAACACTAGGCCATTGGTACATTAAACGGGACTTCAATGTCACTCCTCGAATTGGTTGGCAGATCGACCCATTCGGGCATTCTGCTGTACAGGCTTACCTTTTGGGAGCAGAGGTACTGCTTTCAGACAAATGCCTAGTTATCATTTTCTTGAGCTTCTGGAAAATATTAAATATCATTACAAGTATAATGTGTTATTACATGATATATTATTGTATGTAAGCAAGTTTCGTGTTTTTATTGGGCTTTAGGTGGGATTCGATGCTCTATACTTTGCTCGTATTGACTACCAAGACAGAGCCAAGAGGAGTGGTGAGAAGAAACTCGAGGTTATCTGGCAGGGATCGAAAAGTCGCGGTTCTTCCTCCCAGGTTTATTCTAAGTTGCAATAATCTCAGCATAATCCTATTTAACAATTCAACAAGTTCCCACACTGATGTTTGAAACAAGAGGTGTTCATAAAGTAGACAATCTTATATTCTAACTTACTTCAGATATTCTCTGATGCTTTCTATGCTGGAAACTATGAGCCTCCAACAGGGTTTTATTTCGAAATCAATGACGATTCCGATGTAGTCCAGGTAAATCTTTAGAGGAATGTATTGTATAACCTGAAGTTTTGCATATACTGATACTGATATTGTGAATGTTTCTCTGGCTCAAGGATGACATCGAGCTATTTGATTACAATGTTCAAGAACGTGTCGATGACTTTGTCGCTGCTGCCTATTTTCAGGTATAGTCTCACTTTTATGGCAGCCATACTCCAGCTCACCGTAGCATTATCATTGATGCCTGTTGAATGTTATCATCACTTTGTTTCATTTGCAGGCTAATGTTACTCGTTCTAATCATATAATGTGGACTATGGGAACGGATTTCAGATATCAATATGCAGAGACATGGTTCCGCAATATGGACAAGCTCATACACTATGCAAATCTAGTTAGTTTAAACTGTCCCTTCCCAATGGCAGATGATTATTAAATTGTCCCTTCACACTGCTGATGGTTACTGTTTTCACTTTCCAGTAATGTATATAAAAAAGTGAGCTTACTTGCAGGATGGCCGTGTCAATGTCTTCTATTCAACTCCATCTATATACACTGATGCGAAATATGCTCTGGACGAGTCATGGCCTCTCAAATCCGATGACTACTTCCCGTGAGCTCAAGATTGAATATCTGCAGTTTCTTTAGTTTCTACTTCAATTTTGCAGTAGCATAATGAAGTTGTGTATCAGGTATGCTGACCGTATAAATGCTTACTGGACTGGATATTTTACAAGTAGACCTGCCATCAAAGGCTATGTCAGAGAGCTGAGTGGCTACTATTTGGTCTGCCAAGAAATTATTTCCTCTATATGGATCATCGGCATTTCCTGCTTCAGTATAAGTTTAAAAGTGAAGTTTCGTGTAATTTTTAGGCAGCAAGACAATTGGAGTTTATTAAAGGAAGAAAAAAATCCGGGCCTACAACCGACTCGTTAGCTGATGCTTTGGCAATAGCACAACATCATGATGCAGTTTCAGGTACTGAAAAGCAACAAGTGGCTGATGACTATGCGAAACGGCTTTCGATAGGTTACGAGGAGGTTAGTTTTTCCACTGCTATTGTTAATAACTCATTAGCAAGGTTCTCCCCTCGATTTTCTTTTTCTAAAACCAATATCTTCTGATTCTGTATTCATGCAGTCCAAGGATGTCGTAGCAGCTTCCCTTGGTTGTCTAACACAGTCATCATCGTCTTCAGAATGCAAAACTCCTGTCACAAACTTCAACCAGGCAAGAATCCATGCACCTTTGCATCCATTTCTTCGGTTTATTAATCTCATGTTTTGGAACTAATGAAATTCATATTTTATCTTCCTTTCAGTGTCCACTGCTGAATATAAGTTACTGTCCAGCAACAGAAGTTGATCTTTCTGTTGGCAAAAAAAAATTAGTACGTATTAATACTGAAATGATAATCACCGGTATTTTTGCAGTGTTTAATTTAACTGCTACTTATCAAACATCTGCAGGCAGTACTTGTTTACAACCCTCTCGGGTGGAAGCGAACAGCTGTCATTAGGATCCCGGTGAGCCTTTCGTGTTTGTTCCATTTTTTTAGTGAAAAAGCTAAAACTCGTTTCTATGTTTCAATCAGATGTGTTCATTAGTATTATCGGTGAATTTGATGCAGGTCATCAACGAGAATCTATCCGTAACAGATTCTACTGGAAAACCAGTTATGTCACAGCTTCTTCCTATAGTTAATGCTTCGGTATCCACAAGAAAATTCTATGCTAGTGCCTATACGGGCCAGTCACCTTCATCCATCCCCAAATATTGGCTCGCTTTCACAGCAGTAGCTCCACCTTTGGGTTTTAGTACTTATGTGATCTCAAGTGGTCAATGTAAGCCTTATTTCTCATCCATGAAGCAATCACCTCGTCAAATTTCCTAATCCAGATATATATAGTGCAATATTGATACTCACCTGTTGAAAATTCAGCCTCTGTCTCGACAAAACTTATACCAACCAAGCTTGATACAAGCCAAACTGGTGGCATTGAAGTCGGGCCAGGAGATTTGAAGCTTATATACTCGGGAAAGAATGGCATGCTTACGCAATATATTAATGGCAGAAACTCTGTAAGCCACATTTATGGACAGCCTCATGTTTGTGGTTTTCATTCGCCTTATATGATATGTCATTCTGTGCACTATATTAAACGATATGCATATCTTTATTCAAGGTCAACATTTCTTTGGAGCAATCCTATAGTTATTATGTTGGGAGTACTGATGAACTTCAGGTAATTCTTATGTGCTCTATAACTTCCCTCTCTCAAAATCGACGCGTTTAGTTTAATCTGTCGAATTATTTACTGCTTGAAGGCTTCTGGGGCTTATATTTTCCGGCCAAATGGAACACATACAGTACAGTCTGAAGAAAAGGTATTTATATTTCGTCAAGTCATATGCCCTTTTTCTGGTTCTAATTTTCATGATCGAGCAATGATTGTCGTCTCGTGTTGTAGATTCCGCTTACGGTGTTTAAAGGACCACTCTATGATGAAGTTCATCAGGCATTTAGTTCATGGGTATATCAGGTATGCTAAAGATTCACTGCATGACACTTTAAAGAGAATGATGATGCTCTTACATATTACAAACTTCCAAATTATGAAACTTAGTATCATGTTTTTAGACTACAAGAGTGTACAAGGAGATGGAACATGCTGAGGTTGAATTTACTGTAAGTTCATATCCTCTCTTTTGTAAATTACAGACTGTTTATTCTTATCTTGCATACCTTATTCTTTTTCATTGATTTCAGATCGGCCCAATACCCATAGATGATGGAAATGGAAAAGAGATTGTGACTCAAATCAAAACCAATATAGGGAACAACAAAACCTTTTACACGGACTCAAACGGACGCGATTTTCTGGAACGGGTATGTATCATCTTCTGATTTCTGCTGGTGACCCTTTGAGAAACATCCCATCCATAATGCTGCTAAGATTTGTACTAACATTTTAACTTTTCGGGTTCTGCTCAGATTCGAGATCACAGAGGTGACTGGGACCTTCAAGTAGACCAACCAATTGCTGGAAATTACTATCCTGTATGTTCTAGTTTCTTTGTGCTAAAACCTGCTTGTCAACGAATTATGATAATTCTTAGAGCACGTTTCTCGTGCCCCTATTTCTGGAAAAGGGATCTGCAATCCACTGAATACAAGTCTCATCAATCGTGGTTAACTGTACGATTTTTTATGTATCTCCGCCTTTTCTTTCAGATCAATCTTGGAATGTACATGAAAGATACGAGCACGGAGATGTCCATTTTGGTGGACAGATCGGTAGGAGGATCGAGCATCATTGATGGTGAAGTGGAGATAATGCTGCACAGGTTGGTTATTCTGCTCCTTAGTGTGTCTCCTGTGCAGGCTTATTTCTAAATTTACTTCTTTTCTTTTGTTTCACCACTCCTTAGTTCCATACTTCCATTTGTTGAAATAGTAATTAGTTCTGATTCCACAAATGCAAGCAGATTCAAAATAGTAACATAAGGCACCTTTTTTTCAGGAGACTGCTGGTTGATGACGGTAGAGGTGTTGACGAGGCTCTGAATGAAACTGTCTGTGCTCTTGATACATGCACAGGTTTAACTGTAAGTAGAATCTATTGCGAAAGAACACTTAAATGAACGCATGCTGCTTTCATTGTGGATTAGATTTTCATCCTTTTGATCTACTCCATCACATGTATACATGTATGGTAACAAAATGAAATCACACAGGTCCAAGGAAAGTACTATCTCAGGTTTGATCCACTTGGAGAGGGATCAAAGTGGCGTCGCTCGTTTGGACAGGAGATATACTCGCCTTTCCTCTTGGCCTTCAGTGAGCACGTAAAGGCCACGACTACGCTGTTACTTTAGTTGATCGTTCGACTCCTTTTATGCTTGATAAATGCATTCATATCCTTGCAGGATGATACATGGACTAATTTCCCAACACCAACATATTCTGCCATGGATCCTTCTTACAGCCTACCCGATAACGTCGCAATAATAACTCTCCAGGTAAAATCTTTACAACGAAGAAATGGCCAAGATTCTTCATCTTTATACCATTACTATAAAACCATGCAAGGGTTATTAATTAGTTATTACTGCTCTTTTGTTGCCTCAGGAGCTTCAAGATGGCACCGCTCTCCTTCGCTTGGCACATTTATACGAGGTTTTGTTCTCTTAAATCATGCATTCAGCTACCTCCTACCTTCTGAAATATAGTATCAATCAATGTTTATCCATAATTTCAAACACAGCCCTCTTCTTCTCTTATTTTACCAGGTTGGAGAGGACAAGGACTTATCTAGCTTGGCAACTGTGGAACTGAAGAGAGTTTTCTCAAATAGGAAGGTAAAGCAATACAATTCAAAACCATAACACTTTCTTGATATATTATTGCTATTTGTACTTGAAAACTATTTCCCATCAGATCAACAAAATCAAGGAAATGAGCCTCTCTGCTAACCAAGAAAGGGAAGAAATGGAGAAGAAAAGACTAACTTGGAAAGTAGAAGGTTCCGGCACGAAACCACGCTCTGATCCCAGAGGTGGCCCTCTAGATCCTGTGAAACTGGTCGTCGAGCTTGCTCCCATGGAAGTACGAACCTTCATCATCGACTTCAGCTGAAATCTCATGCTTTCCTGATACTTGTAAGGTGAGTTGGTTTAATGCAGTTTTCTTGATATCATGGAGCAATGGTGGGAGTAACATTAATCTCATTAACTGCATGTGTCTGTATGGACTAGGTTCGGCTAAATAATGGATCGTAACACGTCGGACGGAATTTTGATTTCTGAGTTCGTGAAGGTAGATACATGAGAAGTGTTGTTGTCTGTCTTCTTCATCACTCTGTGTAGTTGAAGACTTAATTGAGAGAAACATAATAGACCAGTTGGAGTTGGCACTTTCTCTCGTGTTGTAATAAACTAATAATAGCCTTTTGTTGCTTAATTTATAGAGTTAATATGGCAGAGTAAATCTTCTTTTTAAATAAAGATGAAAAGTGGAGTCGTTTTTTGGATAAAAAATAAATAAACAATACTCCATTAAAAAATGTAACGTAATTTATTAAATTAAATGACAATCCAAAATAAAAAAATAAATTCAATCCAAAAAACAATACTATTCTCCTACGTTACAAAATGATTTTAATTTCAAAGCTAAACCCGTCCACACAAATTGGATCCAGCCCGATCCACATGCTCATGACCCGAACCGCTTAAAGATAAACCCGTACGGAATTCTTACAGAGTTACAGTAGAGGTAGATATCAAGTCATCAACTTCGGCGTTTTACACCATTTAGAAAATCAGCCGCCGCACCGTAGAATCCGCCGGAGTATTCCAACATTCCTTCCATTCTCCAATCCAACTTTAAACCGTTCGCCGGATCTCGAATTCAATTGATGGCAAAGGGAGACGACGTCGCCGGGATGGAAATCGATCAGGATTCGTCCGCCTCGGATCAGATTAGTAATCCTAAATTCTCTATAAATGGTGGTTCTCTATCCTTCTGTATGATTCAGTTTGTTTTTGTGGGCGTGGACGAGTTTCCTTAGGTTGGCTGTGTATTTCGCAGTGCTGCAGCTATTGAAATCAGCACAAATGCAGCACGGGTTGCGCTTCAGTGATTACGCTCGTTACAGGTAATGCTAAGTTGTAGCTTATGTGTATAATGTAATGCTAAGTTGTAGCTCAGTGATTACGCTCGTTACAGGTAATGCTAAGTTGTAGCTTATGTGTATAATGTAGCTTATGGTTCAGTGATTACGCTCGTTTCTGAGATATATCGAAATTGAGTTTTCAGGAGGTACTGCACTGCACGACTGCGGAGACTGTATAAGTCTTTGAAATTTACCCATGGCCGTGGAAAATATACCAAGAGATCCATATCTTCATCTACTGTGACTGAAGTCAGGTACGTGCAAATTGAGTTTTCAGGAGTAATTCCTTAACATATGGCTCTCCTTCCGAGCATGTGGATCTTTTTCAATTTTAATTTTTTCTTTTCTTGGCCGAGGAAAGAAAGCATTTTTTTCCGCTGGTAATTGTTCATAACTTTTAATTCAACATTAAGCTAAAGGTATAGCCATGTTATAAAGTATGGATATTTTTCTTGCACGATGTAATATCCAACCTACAAAGTTACAAACAGATGGAATTTCCTTACCAGTCAGGTGGAAAATTATTAGTAATAAAACTAATGGTTAAGAAGCATGAAGATCATACAAGTCAAATCTTCCTTTAACATATCAAATCTTCCTCTAATTTGCTAATGTTCTTGGAACTCGTTCTAGGTTTCTTCATTTGGTTCTATATGCTGCTGAAAGAGCATGGAGCCATGCAATGGAAAAGAAAACTTTACCGGATGGCCCAAATGCACGCCAGAGGAGCTACCTCATTGGCAGGCTAAGGAAGGCAGTGAAGTGGGCCATCCAGTTTCAAGAGTTGTGTGCCATCAAGGGAGATTCGAGAACATCTCTGGAAGCTGAGGTGTGAATCAGATCTTTTACTCTGATGCAACTGTTATATTTTCACACTAAATTTCATATGATGTTTTTGATGACACATGACCTATTGTTTTCCTACTATAATAATTAATATCTTACAACTACTGTACTCCCTATTGGCTTATTAGTATTCAGTTACGTTGTTTCAGTTAAAGGCATTCTATATCTTTTAGTAGCTGATGTTGAAACACGATCTTGCGGTAAACATATCAAGAAGTTATTTTCCCTTTCTATGATCTCTCTTTGTAAAGATAAAATGGCTTTTAGATATCATATAAATAAATATATTTGTTTTTGTGGACCCATTAGCCATTTGAAGAACAATAGCTCAAACAGTTGTAGCTGATATGATTTCTTTCAAGAAGTTAGCACTGGTAGAGGTAGCAGGAGTATGTTTGACTTGTCTTCAGTTATCAGTGTCCTAAGTTTTAAGAAGCATTATTATACTTTTTTTTCAAAGCACCATAGGCCACAGATTCTTTGACAGTATTTTTATTATAATTTATATTTTCTCACAAGGATATAAAATTAATGTGTGTTGGTTGGCATGGTTGCATGGAGTTGTAAAAATGTGATTTCTTATGGAGAATTTTTTGTGTCTGATATTCAGGCTTATGCTTCTTATATGAAAGGGAGTTTGTTATTTGAACAAGATGAACACTGGGACGTTGCGCTAAAGTGCTTTAAAAGTGCCAGGTACATTTTCTTTTTCTCTAAAGAGTTTTTGGATGAAGGGAATATATTAAAGGTTCTTTTTTTGACTAATGAAGTTGATCTTACTGGCATGATTTTTGGCTAGCTATATTTCCACTGCTTATTTATGAAATTTATAATACCCTAAAAAGCAGTAGTTTTCATCATGAAGATTTGTCTTCATTTTGTAAGGGCTGTTTATGAGGAACTTGGGAAGTACGGAGATCTGGAGAACCAAGTTCTATGCCGGGAGCGGGTTGAGGAACTCGAGCCTAGCATAAGATATTGTCTACATAAAGTTGGTGAATCCAATATAAAAACTTCTGAACTAGTCCAGATAGGAGAAATGGAAGGGCCTGCTCTGGACCTTTTTAAAGCTAAACTGGAGGTGAGCTTCTTTCATCAATTATGAAGCGTAGAATATATGTCTAACAACTGCTAGTCTGCTAGTGAAGAACACTTCAATATATCTCAAAGCAAATTTCCAAGTTAATTATGCACATTGCTCATGCCATGGATTGTTATTGATAAATTTTCTTAATATGCCATCATCACCAGGCTGTCATGGCCGAAGCTCGATCTCAGCAGGCTGCATCGTTGACCGAATTTAATTGGCTTGGTCATAAATTTCCCATTTCAAATGCCAAGACTCGGGTTTCTATACTCAAAGGTATAAGTACCATGAGAATGGTTTAGGTGTGGTTCAACCTTTCCGAATTGCGTTCATTCCCAACTTGGTTTGTATTTTTCATTGTAAGTCCTTGTGGACTTGAGAAAATACCCAACTCGGGTTAATTCCCGATTATAACACAATCTTACATCATGCCTTTGGGAAAGAAAAAAAATTCAATATGTACAAGCGACATAGTTTTACTGTTGAAAAAATTGGAGATTTTATTGCAGCTTTTAAAAGGTGAATAGAACATCTACTAGTGCATATTTTAGCCTTATATTTGTGACTTGTATATGCACATGTGAAGCTACTCACACATTTGCTTATCCATGTGTATATCAATTGTTCTGTGTATAGCTCTGATATGTATATGCAGCAAAACCAATTAAATTTTGTTGGGTTTCTATCGCTGCTATGATTAACTCATGAATGCTTAAACTAGATTGCACAAAATCTGAAACTCTTTTGCTTGTACATATATCATCAGCCCAGGAACTGGAGAAAGATATTAATGGTACAGGAGCAGATGCCATACCCGCTGAGAAAAAACTAGCCATATTTGACAAAATATTTGCTGCTTACAGTGAAGCCAGAAGCTGCATAAGGAATGACTTGGTGAGTGCTTATTTTAGTTACGAAAATATTTGATTACACTATGTACTTTTTACATGACCTGTGTTGGCAGAAGGGAGATTTTTTCTCTTTTCTATGAAAAAAAGGAAAAGTATAATGAACATGAATCAGGGTATCCAATGGTGAGTATGATGGAATTATTTCTGCTATAGGCTAACACAGGTAATTCTGAGAGCATTAAGGACGACTTGAGTGGCCTTGATAAAGCTATTGGTGCTGTACTAGGAGAGAGAACAATTGAACGTAACCAGTTGTTGGTGCACATAGCAAAGACTAAGCTCAGTAAGGGCCGTGATGACAAAAATGAAAAAGTTACAAAACCTGAGCAGCTTGTTCGATTATATGATCTCCTGATACAGGTGAGTACCAAGTGACTAGCAATATCTTCATAGTTATATTAACCCTAATTTATATTGAATAAGCTAAGCAACTTCTTTTTGAAACAGAATGCTGCTGATCTTTTCGATCTGGTTAGTTCAGGAAGAGACAAGAAACCAGAAGAAGTGACCCTGAGTGAAGAATGCGAACTGAAAAGTTTAGTTTTCCGAGCAGAAAGGTTTGGCACTTCCAGAGTTTTGCTTCTCCTTATTTCTTGCTTCTCTTTCTGGCAGCTTATGTTTGCTGTTCTTTATTTATTCCGGCATCCAATACTTTTCCTATTCACAAAATTTTCTACCTCCAACTCACAAAATAAAAAATGATACCACCCTCCACTTAGTAGCATTTCAGGTTTGTTGTTTAGGAAACCGTTTCACATTTTTTTAGGAATTTCTTGGATTATGATGTAATTCCAAACTTCATTTACCAGATTAACATTTTCTTATTTTACTTATCTGGTATATCAGTAATTGCCTAGATATTTTGGTTTAGCATCTTGCCATCTTCAAGATACTGATCAACAGGCCTTTTCCTTTTGCTTAGCTTACCTATGTTTCTGAATTGCTTCCTAACATTCGGGGTATTGATGTATTCATCATTTTTCTTTAGGTGCTTTTACTTGGCCAAATCTTATAGTTTGGCTGGAAAGCGGGTAGAAGCATATGCTTTGTTCTGCAGAGCTTGTACCCTAGTGGATGATGCTCTTACGAAGCTTCAGTGTTCGACCCATGCTGATCAGGTGCAATTACATTCCCTACTACATCAGTATACCCTTTTAACTCACCTCACAAATTACAATATTTTTCCTTTATTAGCCATGCTTCAGTTGAACTGGCAATTCCCTTTAATTAAACGAGATATGGTGGCCTATTTGGATAACACCAGTTACTAAAGAATAGGAAGATTTTCTGTTTGCTGTGCCATAATTCATTTGAAGTTTATGTTGCTATTTGACCAGTACAATTTGCTTGAACATAGTAGGCTTTAAATCCTTCTTTGGGTCTCAATTTCTGACCCTAAACCAATAATCGATTCGTGACAGGTTGCTATCAAGGAACTGAAGATGCTTTCCAATGATTGTCGATCAAACATTTGTATAGAACATGCAACAGGAGTTATGGAGGAGGAAAGGGCTCCAGAAAATCTTTCTAAAAAGATCTCAAGTATCTCATTAACGGGAAATGATAAGAAGGTACATAACTTTAGCTTTTCTTTGCCTTCTTTCAATCTGGAAACTAGTAATTTTCAGATTATGGAATATCTTCTGGTGTGCTAGCTTATTGGTGATAAGGGCTTTTATCTTTTGGCCTATGTCTGGTTAAGCGGATTTATTAACTTATATAGTTGATATTCGAAAATTAAACTTACAGCAAATCAGCAACTAGTAGTTTTCAATCAAAAGGGCTTCTCAATTGCATATTTTATTACTCTCCCCGTCTAGTTCTCTTTTTCCTGAACAAAGTTACCTTTTACCAGTGGGCTGTGCGACTAAAATATAATAGGAGCTGTGGAGGAGGTTTTAGTATCTACATTTATTTGATTTGATGACATGTTCATGCTGTGAATTTCAACAAGAAGAAAAAAACTATTTAGCAGTACATTTGGCACAAATTTACAGTAGGTTGAGAACTCTTTGTTTGAGAAGCAGCTGTGTGAAATAAGACTGATAAGTATGATTGCGCATTATGCTTCATTTGCTATCCATATAAGGTCTCCCAAATTCTCTTCTTGATCTCAATATTTGTTTCGCTGTTTCTCTATAACTTTCCTTGTTACTCTAAGATGACTCTTCATCTACTTTTTAACCCCATTCTATTTCAGCTTGAAAAATTGCTGATGGAGAAGCTGGACAATTACGAATCAGCAGTTGGCGACCCTACCACAAAGTCAACCCCGCGCATTGCGGTTTTCCCGCCTGCATTTGAAGCAGTCCCGCGCAATCCAGTTATCATAGATCTCGCCTACAATTCAATCGAGTTCCCATCTCTCGATAATAGAATGAAGAAAGACAAGAAAGGATTACTCAGTAGGTTTTGGGGGTGAATATCTTTTACATTGTCTCTGGATTATAGAGGTCTTCGGAAAAAAATTACTTATTTGTTCCTTCTCTACAATTAGAGTTTTAAATTTGAGCTTCATTTTTAACTTGAAAATTTTGGATTTTGAACTACTGAAACTTGTGCAATTGACAGGTAACTTTTAGATTATTTTACTGAGCTGAATTTTTACAGTATAATTTACTATTTGCTACAAACCCAATCACAAATCAAAACAATATGGTTGCTTTGCTTATTTTAAAGATCAATAAAAGGGATGTACCAAAAGAAAGACAATAGTCAAAGTAGGAAAAATATTCCTCCCATTATTGAACATGGAAAAGATAAGCCCACCTAAATAAAGCCACTTCACGTGACACATTATTTTGGTACTTTTCTTGATACATATGTATGTGTTTGTGTGTGTGAAAGTGAGATAAAAAGAGAGAATTCACCATTGAACATTTATAGTTGATGCAATATATAAAGGATGAGGGTCCATTTGCCATATAAAAGAGTAAGGTTTTCCCACATAAATATTTAGAGTGACCACACAAGCAAGAATGCTTCCTCCTCAAAAAGCAAAATTAATTAGGTTGGAGTTAGATAGAATTATCATTACTTTTTCTGGACCATCAACCAATATATAATGAATTCCAAAAAATGAACCCATTATTCCTTTTCATTTTTCATCAACACTACATACAAATCTCTCTTCTATATTTGACCCAACCAATACCACATTTGGAGCTCTCTTCAACTTTGTAAATTCAGCAAGAATCTTCCAGAAACAACACAGTTAGAGCCCCTAATTAAATCAATTAACCAAAACTGCAAAACCCATGTCATCAAATAACAATAAAATTTTGCAAAACACACTAATTGGTGAAAACTGAAAAATAGACTCTATTGGAAGCAGTATCTACCCCATCTACTCATAGTAATTATATCTTTACCTCTTTCTGTACCATATTAATAAAATTGACAATACATATATTTTTCACAATGGGCACACACACTCTCCTTGTGAATGATATGTCAAGATCAATTGTGATGCAAGAATGTACAACATGTACTGCGCAAGGGACATGTGTTTCTTCATTTCCTTACTATTTTCTGGAAAAGATTGATCAGATTTCTTGGATGTGCAGTGTTGTATTATTGTGCTGTTTCTGTTTGTACACTTTTGATAGTGGCCCTTTAATGGGACTTTGATGAGAAATACAAGAGAAGTTTGGTTTTCGTTCCATCTTCCCAAAATAGGGCTTACTTTATTATTTATCTAATAATTTTTTTATGAAATATTTTATTTAACTGAATTTCAAATTTTTTTTACCAAATAATGATTAATATATTACTAAAAAATGTTATTTAAATAAATAAAATCAAGTCTGCATAGATCAAAATTAACATCAGTATTACTATTTGAGAGTAGCGTTCGCTCGTCCGCGGCAGACACCTCCTCTTAATGTGTCTACAACTGATGTGACTTTATCTATATGGTATGTCAGATTATTCATGGATATATTAACTCCGCCAGCTGCAAACGGGTGAACGTTTTCGTATTAATCTCACTACCACTAGATCAACACACGTAACGTTAGCATCAAATACTACCAACAATACTAGTACTATTTGATGGCGTTTCATAGTCCATAGACAAATACTACCAACAATAGTGGGATATGTGATTAAGCAACCTCACCAACTAGTTTTCTACTAAATTATTAATCATATTTCCGTTAAGATTGAAGCATTTAAGATTAACATCAATAACAAAATATTAGCTCTTTCAATACATTATAACAAATACTACTTTTAGCATTGGAATAAACTAATGCTAGTTGTTGCTTTTAAGATTCAAGTACTTAATATGATAATTTCACCGTTTTAAAATAAAGCTAATCACAATTCAATATTTTTAAAACAAAAGAAGATGACGAAACTTTATGTGTTAATTGAAGTTATTTATTACATAATTAAAAAGTTCTTCGAGTGAGTCTGCAAAGTTAATTGATCTTTTAATAACCTAAATATATTATATTCCACATAAACTTTTTTTCCTCCTTTAGGATATTTAAAAGTCTCAGCATATTGACTTCTTTAAAATTAACAATTAATAATTACTATGACGAGAAATTGATCAAATATAAATAATCCTTATATACAAATTAGGAATCAACTTGTATCATTTATCTTTGTATGATATGCGATTCAAATTAATTATACATCAAATTTATATATATCTATAATGTATTGGAATTATGATATATTAATTAATGAACAAAAATAAATTATCTATATAAAAATAATATATAACATCCATAAATTTTTAATTGATTTCAATCTAAGACCTGACGGGATCATACCTCTACTATGATATTAGTATATATCACTCGTTAATTTAAGTGAAATATGTGAGTTAACAAATCATAATTTCCAACTTTTATTTAAATTTAGCAATATAGTCAAACTGAATATGTAATATCAGTTCTACACCACAAATTAACATAAACATAGGGCATCTTGAATTCTTGATAACCTATAAATATATCAAAATCATTACCACAAAGTAGTTGACACTTGAACATAAAAACTTTATATTTAAGGAGTTAGAAAGGTCCAAATCATCATGTAAGAGTGGTTTCGTCCCAAATATTTAAGATTATCATGTAAATGGGAGCTGAGAGCTGTCTCCAATTATGTGGTCTAATCTTGTGGAGTTTAAGAATTAACTAAACATGATTAAATCATCTTTGAATATAATACGTATATCTCCTTAACAACTGGTTACTGAATTTATTTAATGCTCAATTGCTTTTCAAATGGGAAAATGTTGGGTACAATTACAAACCTATAATATCATATAAAATGTGAAAGTCACGAATTTTGGGAATTTAATAGAACCGACTATGCTAACATTCAAGCTTGGATAGAGTCTTAATTGCAATTATATACACAAATTCCAATCAATTACTCAAATTGATGACTATCTAATGAAAATGTCTTAACTATTAATAATTGCTCATATACCAATATATTCAAATCAACAACCTAACCAAAATGCATGCCCTGAATTTCAATTTTTGACATGGATATGGAACAAATATACTCCTTCCGTTTTTTAATAAGTGTCCAATTTTACTAAATCACACATCTATATAATATATAAATTTTATTTATATACCCTTTATTGAATAGCATAATAAATACATTCATACAAATAATATCAAATTCCAATAAGTATTAAATAAGGGCAAAATTGAAAGATTGTCATAAATATACTCTAGAATTTTGAAATAGGACACTTATTTAGAAACAAGAAAAAAAGTGAAATATAACACTTATTAAAAAATGGAGGGAGTACTGTATACATGTGTGTGTGTATATATATATAGAACATATCAAATGAGAATATAATTTAAATTAAAAATTAATATTGAACAGTTGATATTTGTAAATTAATAAAGTATAAGTCAAATAATTGTGTATCAAAATTATGCATAAATTAATTGAAATAATTAATAATGTGTTGATTAAGAAATAAAAATAAACTATCACGTGACATAATAAATAATAAATGTAATGTATATCAAAATACATAAAATTTTATGTATATAAAAAAGATTATTATCATTGTATCATGTATATATATGTCTTTATTATTGAGTATATAAAAGTTTAGTACATATTTTCTGCATGGTTTCCATAAATTATGGATATTCTAATGAACAAACATATATTTCTACTCTATAAGAAAATATACATTTAATGACAGTAAAAATTGCATTGAATCGTCATTATTGACATTTAATTAGAGAAATAATTAATAACGAGAGGTGATAACGAACAAAAAAAAAATTGTCATTAAAAGTTATTAGTGATGAAATTTGAACTTTTAACTATAAAGTTTACTTTCACTAAAACTATTTTCTTATAATTAGTGAGAGTATATCTTCATTCGTTAATACTTCAGTCATTCAATCTCTATGTTCTCTTTGTGGGACAAATTTATCTATTGAAAATGTGGGATAAGAGTATAATTAGTTTTTAAATCCTTCTTTTTTATCCATCCCTCCTACCAAAATTATAAATTTATCATTGTTTTTCTCATTCATCTCACTCTAAGGAGGGATAATTTTATCAATCAAAATATGGAGTGATAATATTATCCCTCCTTAGAGTGGGATGAAGGAGAAAAACAATGATGAATTTATAATTTACATAGGAGGAGTGGATAAAAAAGAAGAATTTTAAAGGCTAATTATATTTTTATTTCACATTTTCAAGGGATAAATTATCCCTTAACGAGAACACAACCGTAGTGTAAGATATATGTAATCTAAAGACAAAGAGTACAGAACATTTTAATATCACTCATCATTTCTGTCTGAGAAATATTACTTAGACTTTAAAGTTTGAACTAATCCAAAAAGAAAATAAAAGTGCAATTAATATTTATTAATTATATTTTTATTATCATTTAACACCAATACTTCCTTTCGAAATAACATTTTAAAATTGATTACGTTTTCCTCTACAAAGCACGGAGAATAGATAGAGTGAGAAACTCGGAATACATGGAAAATAGAACCTAGGACTAAGTTTATTTTTTTATTTTTTTTTAAAGCCATCACAAAAAATTCAATATTAAAAATTAGAAAAAGTAAAGAATTGAATATACGTATTATTTTAAGATAATTTATTTTTCTTTTTAAAAAGATAATTACTTTTATTGAAACAATCTAAAAACTGAAATGTAACCACATCTAAAATACTAATATATCAATAAAAAAAATTTCCATAAACAATGCCTACCAAACAAAATTATCAACAAAAAAATTGTATTAAAAAAAGGCTTAATATATAAGATTCTGCAAACCAAATTTATACTTTAATCATATGTTTCATTATAAAATTAGGAAAACCGACCTTATTGTTTGATTTATTTATAAATATAACACACAAGAACAGCAAAAAATCCATTCAATACACGTTGTATTTATTTTTAACTTCCATTTATATTTGTATTAAATACCTGCATGATTTCATATTCAATATAGTGAATTAAAAATTCGATTTTGCAGTAATTGAATATTATATCTCGAGGGGTATAATTGTATAACTATAGAGTAATTTCAAGTACATTCGAAAATAACATATCATATTAATTGAACTTCACTTAATGCACAATATATTTTAGGTTAATTTATTCATACCAAATTAAAAAAAAATGTATAACAAATGAGTGTAGTAATAAAGTATAACAACTGAAATAATATAATTTATGAGTTCGTGAAAGAGGGCATCCATGAATTTTATAAGCATGCATCTACTTCCAAATTGATTTCTATTAACATAGAAAAATATCCTCTCACACGTCTATCACGTATTGTTAGACATAAATAATCTTGATTTGGTCAAGAAAAATCTAACTCAATATATTAACATTAAATTTTGTTTATTCCTAACACTGACAACATAAAGTGTAACTAATGGAGACAGGTCAAGATGGGCCCCATCATTGTCCTCTAATCAGGAAGCACTAAACGAGTAATACGGCGCCGTTCTAAATACACACGCTCGCATACTCTCTCTCTGCAATTAATCTCGCAACCAAAGTTATGAATGTGAAATATACTTTTCGATTTAAAATTATTATTCTTTTTTAAAATTAATTGATACACTATTAATTTTTAAAAACTAAGCAGCAGATAATTAGAATTTGAAATATTTAACCTCGAACATAATAATACCTTATATATATTGAATTAAAATACGGTAATTCCCTTATAAATACATAACATTTTTATAATTTCTGTTTTTCAACACGAATTTGAAATTGTAACACAACTACATAAATATTTTTAGAATACGATTTAAAAAATCCTTAATGTTTTGGCTACTTAAATATCGAATTTGAGGACATCATGATCGTTTATTGTCTGGATATCATATCAATTCTAATATCCACATAGCCAGAAAAATGAAATAATTTTCTATAGCATGCTAAAAACAAATAATGGTTAAGTTTATGTATTTATGAGCATAAAGAAAAATCATTTATGTCATCCACAGGCAAATAAGCAATTGAAATATCAATACAGTGTTTTATGTTTTGTTTAAGTATTATCTTTGTAAGCAACATAAATAAGATTCCACTAGTATAAATATTTATATAGATTATATATTGAAGTAAAGAATCTCAAATATTTATGTTAAAGCTAATTAGGTATGTATGTATATTATTAATTACTAACCTTTTTCTATGCATAATTAGGTATGATAATTATTTGCTAGTATCATTTTCTTACATCCGTATCTTGTGTAACTTAGCGCGAATCTATAAAGATCCTCAACCAAATTGAAAACCTTTGAATTCAAGAAATATTTTCCTAAAATGTGATTGAATTAGAGATGCAAAGGTGAAAAAAAAAGTAGACAACACAAATGCTACGTGCATGAGTGGAGGGGCATTCCTTTCCTTTATTTCGCGCAATCTAGTTTTTTATGTTTATCCCAAAATGGCTAAATCAAGCCTTTGCTGATGCTGCATTGGACTATTTGCAAAGTGTTTTTTTGACTAGATTAATATATTCTTAATTACTTTTATCTTCTCATTTTTATTTGCATTAAGGTCCTTTTTCTAGGGGTTGAAATTACTAAAGATTAAGGGCTAACGACACACGACGATGCACTGACCCTGTACTACTATAGTTTTGGCAGCCAAGTACTCCTCCGTCCCACTATTTCCGTCCTCTTTCATTAAAATAATACACGTATCTCAATATAAAAGAGGACGGAAATAGTGGGACGGAGGGAATACATGATATAGCTCATTATCGCTCCCTCGGTTTCATTAAATTTGACACTTTTTTTCCGGTACCGTTATTAAGGATATTGTATAAAATAGTATAATGATAAAGGTAGTAAGGTCCACAACTTTTTGAAGATACTACTTTTACTATTTTTGGAAGGTGTCAAGCTTAGTGAGACATCTCAATAAGAAAAGTGTGTCAAACTTAGTAGGACGAAGTGAGTACAATTTAATATGTATACGACTGATATGATAATGTTATGTATTGTCACATTAGTGTACGAATTACTATAATTTTGTCCTACTATTAGTTACTCCAACAATCAATAAAACATTTACAGTTTTGGTCAAACGAAGCCAAAAATAATGGCCGGATGGAGTATTGAACTATACCATAATTGTAAAGTGAGAATTCATAAACTTTATTAAAAAATTAATATTTACTTACGAAATATGTCACGTTGTTCGCAAGCATATTAAGCCACCGACCAATATTTTTGTGTAATATATATGCACATATACTATAATCAGTAATGATGCATAAGTTCTCCAATTAACAAATCCCCGGTGTAATAAGTTTTTGGTTCGAATAATCTGTATGTGAATTTGTTATTTAAATTTAATATAATTTGATTTATAAAAAAACAAATGCATAAGTTTTATTACCATATTAATATCGAGCATAGTAAAATCTCAACTATGACATTGCACTATGCAAAGCATTTGTGCAGACGTAATATTAGGTGTATTTTGGTCTAATAGTAGAATTATTACTATTAAGACATATTTAATTTAAATATTTATTTTACAAAATAATAATATTAGCGCATTATAATACTTTTAAGCACCTTAATGTTTTTAACTTTTTTTTTCTCTCTCTTTTGGATGATATAACGCCTTTAATGGCTTGAGTGGCTTGTGATGTGGAACTTTCTCCTTTTTGAATATTACAGTGTTACTTTACTTCTGTTTCCCGTTATAAACCTAAAGATGGAACACGTCTTGAAAGGAATTTTTGCCTCCACTAATTTATTATTCATTTTATTATTATAATCAGTTAATAAATTTGTTACGTAATTATCCTTTTCACTTTTAAAGTGGACTTCTCGTCTAAATAATTTAATTAAATATAATAAATTAAATAAAATTGATCAAATTTTAATTAATATACAGTACATTTTAAATCAAATTATTTTTTTAAACACGAATCAAAATGTGATATTATCTAAGCATGTAATAAATTGGTGGACAGAAAGAGTAACACTCCATTATCATTAATAGTTGGATTTGCCACTTGTTTAGAAATCATAGACGTCTAATTTCGCCCAATTAGATACTCGGACATTTTTAATGAAATTTGACAAGTCACAATGAATAATGATAATTGTGAAAATAAAAGGTTCATTTCGATAATGATAATTAGCGAGTCTTATTCATGATTTTAGTGATTACTAAATGAACAACTATTTAAAATGAAAAATTATAATTGAAAATGAAAATAATAATGATCATTCATTTCCTACTTAACAATCAAGGTCAAATTGGGGACTAGCCTAATTAGCTTTTAGGTACTCCAATTTTAATTAATACGTTGACTAATTTGGTTTAAAATACAATTAGTTAAATGTCGCAGTTCGTAGTGACACTGAAGGGTAAAACCGTAATAACTCCGAGATATTTGTCTACTGCCTTAATATTTGCTCATCATTTTCGAAAAATATAACGGAAAAAAAATCAAATCATTTTTCACATCATTATTACAAGTCCGAAAAGCGCGAAAACGAGTCTTAACTTTTATTTATTTATAAATATGATCAATTATTTATTAATATTATTATATGCTACATATGACATTAACTTCTTGTATGATGTACAAATATGATCATCTAAATAAAAACAATAATATAGTTAGTGTAATTACACGCTTAGACATATATTTATTTGAAAATATTATGATAAAGTTCGAATATTAGGTAGTTCCCTCAAATGTGCTTGTCCATAATTATTCTTAAGTGAAAGGACTTTCATACCCTCGAATTTAACCATGTCATTAATTACTATTTACCACTATAGGTTGTGGTGGTAAAAGCGTCAAAAACCTATCCAATTTCTACTCTACCTAAATCTCTAAATAGAAAATTTGAAAATGGGGACCAATGAATGTCAAATTTTCAATTGTATGATTAGTATTGTGAGGTCACAATTCAAAGTTTTTCCACGTGTCGGCCTCTAGCCTTTTTATTTCCAAAATTAAAGTAATAT
Organism: Leonotis leonurus; assembly: GCA_026898415.1. Lineage (NCBI taxonomy): Eukaryota > Viridiplantae > Streptophyta > Magnoliopsida > Lamiales > Lamiaceae > Leonotis > Leonotis leonurus. Next base: position 3,402,945 of record JAPKLX010000009.1, read on the forward strand.
AAAAATTTACAAAAATAACAGTAAATTCGTGATTTATTATGCGATAAATTTAATTCACTTATTAAGTAATTATTTAATTTTATTTTATTCACAATACACATATTTAAATAATGAATAGTATAAGATTTTTATTTTAGTAATAACACATTCAATTCTTCAATTAAATTTATTCATATAGCCATCAAAAAGAACCAGTCGATTTGAAAATAGACATGTATGGACTATGAAGATAAATATCTGATTGATTTTTAGACTGGCCCGACCCGATTCAAAATGACATCAAACGCGATGGGTCAACTCAATGCAATTTGATCATTTTACACTAAAAATTATGCTTTAGACATGTATAAGTTGTGAAAAAGTATAACTACGTAATTTTATTATGATTAGGTAGTTTATTATAACTAAATTTATAATAAATAAATTAATTATTATTCTTCTTATAGTAATAATTATTTGATCTACCAATAATACGTTCTTATTATCCGTTTGAATCGTCAACTAAAAATATGTTATTTCATTTTTTGAACATGATTATACAAAGCACTCAATATTAACACAACTTTTATGATTATAAAGAATATTAATTATCTATTATTGATTACTTTTTAAAGTACTCCCTTCATTCCGGTTAAGACGTCACTTTTGGACACAATATTTTAGGAGAGTTGAAAAATAGTGTGAAGTAGTGACAAATGATATAAATATAAACTTCCTCCGTCCCACTAAGCTCGACACACTTCTTTTATTGGGACGTTCCACTAAATTTGGCACATTCAAAAAATAGTAAAAATTATCCTTTAAAAAAAGTGTGGATCCCACCACATTTATGACTCTTATACTACTTTATACATTCTTCTTAATAATCGTGCCGAAAAATAATGTGTCATGTTTAATCGGACGAAGAGAATATTATTTAAATTCATGTACGTAAAAAGTATACTAAAAAGAAAATACCTCAACTTATATGGAATGGAAAAAAAAAAGATTCATTTTAGTTAGAGTGGTAGTATTATATATCGATATCCAGTAGAGATAAAATAAAAGTAACAGTAGTAATTTGTAGTGGGGAAATATATGCTAGTCTAATATATAGACACGGTCACACAGCATCTTTTTCTAAAGGTGATGGGAAGTGGTAGACTTGATAAATCTTGACCCTTCATTGCCACAATGTTATTAATCTTGTCTTGTGTTGACAAAAAGTGGATCAATAAAAAGCAAATGTATTTCTTCAAAAAGTGGTGCAATCCCAGATTCTTAATTCCCTCTATAACTCTATCAAATTGAGTGTGCTTTTATGTGGCCCTTAAATTTGTTTCTGATTTAGGCTAAAATTTACTCCCTCAATTTTTTTTAAGTGTTATATTTCACTTTTTTTCTTGTTTCTAAATAAATGTCATATTTCAAAATTCTATAGTATATTTATGACAATCTTCCAATTTTATCCTTATTTAATATTTATTGAAATTTAATATTATTTGTATGAATGTATTTAATATGCTATTCAATAAATGATATATAAGTAAAATTTTCATTTTATTGGTACGTGTAATTTAGTAAAATTGGACACTTATTAAAAAATGGAGGGAGTATTTTTTACCAGTCCAAATTGTATTAGTTTGATGAAAATTAAAAGCCACTTTATCTGTATCACATTTGTTAATTGAAGGGCTATTACAACTTTTACACATTCACATTTTTTCGGCTTGTTTATAGTAATTAAAAACATTTTTATATGATCATTGATATGGACACTATTCATGTTTTGTTTTTATAATATTATTTATTATATTTATATTTCATCATGGCCTTTTGTAACTATATTACGATTATTAAATTTACAAAATATACAAAAATTGAAATCAATTTGTTCGATTATTAATTTTTCGAACGTAAAGGAGAAAATAATAGATTGAACTTTTTTATTTTTTGTATAATTTGTAAATTAAATAATCCTAATTCCTAACATAATTTACAATATGCTAGAATACAAGTTATATAAGAATGAAACAAAATAAGTTGACAAGAAAAAAATGTGAATAATTATCACAAAGTACGTAGCATAATATTTCTCAATTGATATTTTGCTTGAGACACACATACACTATAATTTTTAATATATTTCAAGTTACATTTAGACTTGATCGGGAATTAAAGGGAAATGACTAAATATAAAACAATGTTGAGTTTTATCTTTCATTTTCTTAAGAAATAAGATGGAAAAATAAACACAACCCCAATTTTTTCTAAAAAAATAAATATTAAAATATAAATTGATCAATAAATTATACTCCCTCCATCCCGTCTAGCTTGAGGCATACTTTTTGGGCATGATAACTAAGGAGTGTATGTTGAGTATATGTTTAAAGTATAAAATGATTATATAAATATATATTATTTAAATTTGTGTTCGTGTAATAAAAATGTCCTAACAATTAAATGACTCAAGTTAGTTAAGACGATCCGAAAAATAACACGACTCAAACTAGTTGGGACAGAAAGAGTAATTAATATTTTTTATTAAAAATTATTATTTATTTGTATGACATGTCATATCAAAATTGCAAATATACTAACTTCAATCACAAACGGGTGATCATATTTGCGTAGTTGTACCTTCTTTTCAATTTCTACTATTGAAATAAAACAAATGTGATTTTGTTTTTAGTGCACTTTCATGGTTTCACTATTATCAATTATTATAATTATATTTAGTTTGATAGTTGCCACAACATTTTAATCAACATCAACTCTTGTCAAAAGGGTATAAGAACAATTCACACAATAAGAGTTTGGATGTATTTCTACTAATTTATTCTCCTAGCATCTTTGTTCAATTTGAAAGCAAAAATTAAGAAATTCCTCGGACCTTCTATTTGTTTTATTTTGTTGCTTCCTTTTTCCGTTTTTAAATTAAAACTATCACATTTAGATATAGATTGACTCGTAATTAGGACCACATCGCCAAGAAAAGGTAATAGGAAAAAAGAGGTGAATAATTAAATTAGGCAGCAAAGAAAAAAACTATATATATTTAGTTATTAACTAGCTAGCCATTAGCCAACCAAACCTACTAATGAAAAAGTTCCATTTCAATTAATTTATGATACTAATAAATGTTTATGCGTCTTTATTCAAATATTACATAATACTATGATCTATTATTGAATGTATATTTCCTAGTATTTATTTATAGATGTCTTATACATACACTGATTTTCATGAATATACCATACACAAATAGGAGTAGTACAATTGAGAAGAGATTGTACGTGGGGTTTAAGAAAAATTTTATTTAAACATTTCTTCAAATACCGTTATAAAGTATTGTTAATACACTGATTATTACAGTACATTATTTTTGATAGTCAGTTAAAAAAAGGTCAAAAAACAGTTTATGGTAATAATAATAAGTAAAAAAAGGAAAAAGCAATTTAACCGCTGTGGTTGTCCTCAAGCTCAAGCATCAACTGAAGCCCATCTCTTCCTTTCTCTCTCATCAACTATCAACAAACGAGCACTGCTTCCCACACCTTTTAACCTCCCCATGCTTCAACCTATATCTTCACTACTGCTACTACTATACCTCCACCCACACACCAACTCCACTCTAAATATCTCCTCCCCAATTTCTCTCAACGTTTCCTTTCCATAATCCTCACTGCTACCGTATAATTGCTCGGATTTTCTTGCCTTTTTTTTCTCAGCTTTGCTTCTCGCTGCAAAATTTCCTTTTTGTTCTGGGTTTGTTTGGGAGATGAGAGATCTGTCTTGAATTTTATGCGACTGTACAAATGGATGCTTCTGAGGTTTTAAGCAAAGGTTACAACGACGTCGGCGGGTGCGATCCCGCGGCGGGAAACAGAAATTCCGGAGCCGGGAGAGGTAATTCTTCCCACAGCATCGACGATTTTATTGGCGCGTAGCTCGTGTTTTTTCGCCCTCTGAATTTTGGTCTTTCTTTTTGGTAGTGGATGCTGAGAGAGCGTTGTACACAGAGCTGTGGAAGGCGTGCGCTGGCCCGCTGGTGACGGTTCCGCGTGAAAATGAGCTTGTATTCTACTTTCCACAGGGTCACATAGAGCAGGTTTTCTCCGTTTTGCTCCGTTCCTTGTTCTACTTCTTTTCTGGGGAATTATTTTATATTCCGAATGCATGATTGGCTAGGTTGGGGGTTCTTACAACTTCAGATGATCTAATTAAGTCATGATTTTAGTTAATTTAACTTCAATTATATGATTTGATATTCACATGTGAAATTCAGTTATTTGCAGATGGATTTTGAACTGAATTTATTAGTCAAATTGAAAACATCCTTAGGGGTTTGTAATAATAAGGGGTTTCCTGTCATCTTTTCATTATTTCTGTATTTCAGTTTTTCCCAATTGGAAATGTATTTTGGGTTTATCTTTTTGCTCATAGTTTGTGGGCTATTGGTTGAGTAGGTGGAGGCGTCGACTAATCAAAGGTCAGACCAGCAGATGCCAGTGTACAATCTTCCTCCTAAGATCCTTTGCCGAGTGGTTAATGTCCAGTTGAAGGTACTTCGAAAATTTCCTATTCTTTTGTGTGATATTAAATTGAGCTAATGGGTTCTCGGGTTTTTAAAGGTTATTGTGTTTCATGTCTTACTGTGATCTTGTGCTTGTTTGGTGATTAGGCCGAAGCTGATACTGATGAAGTGTTTGCTCAGCTGACCTTGATGCCCGAGGCTAATGTATGCTGATATTTGTTGTACTCTGTACATGATATGTTTTTATATATTTTAGTTATAATGTTACTCGGGTTATTTTGTAATTAGATTTTCTATTGCAGCAAGATGATAGTGCAGAGAGGAAAGAGCCACCACTGCCTCCTCCACCACACTTCCGTGTTTATTCTTTTTGCAAAACTCTAACTGCATCAGATACAAGCACTCATGGCGGGTTCTCTGTGCTCAGACGACATGCTGACGAATGTTTGCCACCACTGGTTAGTTCTCACGTTCAGAGAGTTCATTATGATGTTAGACTGTTAGTAATAAGGTTTTATCTTTATCATAGGACATGTCAAGGCAACCTCCAACACAGGAGTTAGTAGCCAAAGATTTGCATGGAACTGAGTGGAGGTTCAGGCACATATTTCGGGGTACACAAATTTGCAACAATCTCAGCTAACAAAATTAAATGCAACAATCATGTCTTATAAGTTCACTGATAATGTCTTATAAGTTCACTGATATAACTTTCAGTTTGGATTACAATGTTTACTTGTGTGTGTCAATAACACTTATTTTAATTATTTCCGGAATGCCAGGTCAACCTCGGAGGCACCTTCTTCAGAGTGGTTGGAGTGTCTTTGTTAGTTCAAAGAGGCTGGTTGCTGGGGATGCCTTCATATTTCTGAGGTTGATTGATGCTACTCTAATGTTGCTAGATATATTTGCACTAATAATCACAGTTCTAAAAAAGAGTGATAAATTTCCAGAGGTGAGAATGGAGAACTGCGTGCTGGAGTGAGGCGTGCCATGAGACAACAGGGTAATGTTCCATCATCAGTCATTTCTAGCCACAGCATGCATCTTGGTGTCCTTGCAACGGCTTGGCATGCTATTCAGACCAATACGATGTTCACCGTATATTACAAGCCCAGGTACGAGAAACGTCTCTCTTGTCTTATTCAGTTTGATGACGGCTCTTAATTAACTTTTAGAAAACATTCACCTGCTATATATTGGTGAATCTCATTTGGGTGTTGCTGTGCTAGAAGCCACAGATGACTTTATTTTTCAGTCTTCTTCTTTTTGTGACTGGTTATCTATCTCGTTCGGCTATTGAGTGTCAATTGAGACTTGATTTATTGTGTTTTGTATGATCACTCAGGATGCTGACCAACATCGTTAATGATGATTTTGTTAACAGGACAAGCCCGGCTGAATTTATAGTTCCTTATGATCAATACATGGAGTCTATTAAAAACAATTATTCAATAGGAATGAGATTTAAAATGAGATTTGAAGGTGAAGAAGCTCCAGAACAGAGGTACGGAAAATCTCAATATTATATAGCAATAATAATGTATTGAACCGGTCAAGAGTGAATTTTTTATCTGATGTTTTTTGTAGGTTCACCGGAACTATTGTTGGTATTGAGGATGCAGATCCAAATAGGTGGCAAGATTCTAAATGGAGATGCCTTAAGGTATACAATTTCTCCTCTAAAAAGGACTAGGGTAAAAGGCTCCTGCCACCCCATTAATTTTTTAACCCATCATTTTAATAATCATCTCTTATTATTCTTTGTTAAGGTGCGGTGGGATGAAACTTCGGCAATCATTCGACCTGACAGAGTTTCACCCTGGAAAATAGAACACACTCTTTCTCCTCCAACGCTGAATCCTGTTCCAGTGTCCAGAACAAAAAGGCCTCGACCAAGCACCCTACCCTCATCATCTGAATCCTCTGTGCTTACTAGGGAAGGTCGGTTACTTTTTTCATGATAAAAATAAGTTTTTCCGTTTCTCTCTATTTGAGGATCTTTTTATAAATCTATATAATGTTATGTCAGTTGTTGAGTGGATATTTTACTCGATCATCTGTTCTACAATATAGGTCCTATAAAGATGACTGCAGACCCTGCACCTGCTAATAATGGATTCGCAAGGGTCTTGCAAGGTCAAGAATCCTCGACCTTGAGAGGGAATTTTTGTGAGAGCAGTGAGTTGGACTCTTCTGAAAAGTCATATTTGTGGAAGCCGTCAATAGATGACGAGAAGATTGATATTTCTGCTTCAAGAAGATATGGATCAGATAACTGGCCACCTTTAGGGCGCCCTGACTCATCATTTACAGATCTGTTATCAGGGTTTGGCTCCAAAAATAATGCGTCCCATGATTTTTGTATGCCTCTTGGCAGTCAAGCAACGTCTAAGCGACAAACGCAGGAGTGCAATTCAAAGTTTAGCTTAATGGAGAATATTTGGTCTATGATGCCTTCTGGTCTCTCACTTAATCTGATGGATTCTAGTATGAAGAATCATGCAGAAGGCACAGAGTCTTCTTATCTGACTCGCGGAGATGGTAAACATGGAGGCTTAGGAGACTTTTCCGTGATTACTGATCGTAGAGATGACGGCCAGCGAGCAAACTGGTTGATGCCCCCACCTGTTTCAACATACCTTCAAATGAGACCTTCTCAGACTAGAGAGCTGATACCGAGGTCTGTGTTTGCACAACATGATGCTATGAAACCAAATGAAGGGAACTGCAAGCTCTTTGGTATTCCGCTCATAAGTAAATCTGCATCACTAGAGCCAGAGATCACACATAGAAATATACTACCTGGTTTGACTCAAAATTTGGCACATTCTCATCAACTCTCTTCAATGGAATTGGATCAAAGGTCCGATCAATCAAAAGCGGGAGATCAAGGATTTGCTTCTAGTGAGCAAGAGAATCAATTCCAACCCTTCCCCCCTTCAGGTTCAGAGAGAGAGAGCAAAGGTTATTCTGGTTCCACAAGGAGTTGCACCAAGGTTTTTATCAGCAAATTACAAATTTTCTATTTCGGGCATACTGTTATTTGTTTCTCTTTCCCTTAACAGTTTCACTATTTCAGGTTCATAAGCAAGGGTCTGCTCTTGGTAGGTCCTTGGATCTGGCCAAATTCAACAACTATGATGAATTGATCTCTGAATTGGATGATCTGTTCGAGTTCAAGGGTGAACTCAAGGCTAGGAACAAGAATTGGTTAGTTGTATATACTGATGATGAGGATGACATGATGCTTGTTGGAGATGATCCTTGGATGTGAGATATTACCTGGAACATTTCATACAAATTTAAATTTCTCTGTTTTCATTATAATGCCTTCTATATTGTTGCATGTTCTTATTTATGGCCTCTTGTTGAATACAGGGAATTTTGTTGTATGGTTCGCAAGCTCTTAATCCTTACTAAAGATGAAGTCCAACGCATGAACCCAGGGACCTTAAATTCAAAAGGAGATGAGACTTTGTCAATTGCCGATGGTGTAGATGCTAATATCTTGAATTTGCCGTCATCAAGCCCAGGCTAATAATGATATATTCTGGTAATTTCTTTTTCTTCTTCCATTTGTCAATCCTGTTGTACAGCATGTTAGGAACGTGAAAGGGGATGAGTGTATTTTATTGATGATATGTTTTCTGATGCTCCATATCTACTTTTGTTGTCTATTGATGATGAATTTATGAATGCTGGTGAGGCATGTTATTCGGAGAGTGCTAATTATAGCAGTTATGTGATTTCGCAGGTATGTCCATTGTGGGCTGTACAGTCCATCTAACCGTTGAATTTTGGGAACATTGAATGGTGAGATGGGAATGTAGTCCCTTGAGCACACGATGGGAGATGATCCTATATATATATATATATAGATTTAAGAATTTGCAATTTTGGACCCCTGTTTGCATGATATGCATGACGTTATATAAGATTGGCATGTGCCACGGGATACTCAGACCGCTGTAAATAGATGTCAGTCACTCCATAGCATGGATGTAATGCAGAAGAATAATATGGCTTTGTACTCGGCTTAATGTGTAGGAGTATATATATATAGTGTGTGTTTCCGGCATTAGTATAAATCGGGTTCATGTACGAGGTACGTATTATTTCTGCACTCGTGTACAGGTAAGTTATTGATGCAAGTAGATTGTGGTCTTTTGCTCCACCTTTCAACGTTGAAGTTTTGAGGTATTTGTATGAATGGGCTTTTGTGTATAAGTTAATAATCTCTTGCCTTTTTTTTTTTTTCCTTCTAAAAGATACAAAGGTTGTAGCAATAAATGAGTAATTAAAATTTCTGACAGGACACTAGAAAGCAAGTCTATTAAAATTGGATACTTTTGCTTGGTCTATTTGATTTAAGTGTCAAAGTTCCAGTAAGGAATTCTGTTTTGGCTTGACTTTAATTGGTGAGTTAATTAGCGGTAACCGACTTTGTTGGTGACGGGAATTATAACTTATTTGGAGAGAACAAAGGGAAAGGAATAAAGGGAATAAGAATGAATATTTATATAAGCAGAGTTTGATACAAAATGAATTCATATAGTCCTTCCTATAGTAAGAGAATCTTATCGAATTAAGTTTCCTTTGGTGTGATACTCCTCCACGTTCCAAAGTGGACAAAATAAATCCCAAGAAAACATGTTGTGAAATATCAATCAAGACCAAATGAAATATCCGAGGAGAGGAGAGGAAAGAAAGGATACTTTCCCCTCAAATTCGTTTTCACTAATCCATCCATCCATCTAAAATAGTTGACAAATTGTGGTTGCGTATAAAACTACTCCTTTTCTTTTATCTCAACAAAACAAAATATCGTAGGCCCATATTTCCTTGATATTTTCACTTCCATCCCATTTTTTTTGGGAGAAAAATATTAAAACTTGTGGCACCACTAATTCCAGAAGTCCTCGCTCTCTTCCTTTTTTCTTTAAAAAAAATAATTTCACAATAAAATCAGAAAACTCGTCAAGGTTATTGTTCAAGCATAATATGTCAAATCAGCAAAGGGAACATAAAACAAATGGAATCTTATATATATTGTTTAATTTATATGTTGCTTACGATACGACATTCAATGTGGGAAAAAATAACAAGTAGGTTGTGCTGTAATATAAATGCACTCGCACACATATTAAATGAAAATGGAACGATTGGAATATGATTCCACGTTTAGTCGCCGGAGTACACAATAAAAAGGAAAACCCATAATTTGTCCTCTTTTTTTATGCATATATATTTTCCACGTTTTAATTCCAACATATGAAAAAGCAACCAATAAAATATTGGGAAGCAGGGGCGAAAGAGGTAAATCAATGCTACTCTTGAGTTTTGACCTCCTTTTTTTGTCCTTCCAATAATCCTATTTACTGAAGTAGCTAGATCCACGCATAAAGACTTCGTACAATTTTTACAATAATACCCTCTGCTTCCAAGTTAATGTACAAGTACCGAAAGCACGTAAGAAGACCGCTATCAAGAAAATGCAGACCAAGATAAACGGAGTGAGACCGTTAGATCTGCTGACATTTTAATCCGACGGAGGAAAACACATTTCGAGATAATACTGTGTGTGGCGGTGATTTGTAGAAAATGGTGGCAGCGTATAAGAAAGCATAGTGAGACGTTGAAGTCAGTAAATAATAAATAAAAGAGGAGAGAGAGTGAGAGAGAGAGGGGGACTGGGAGAGGCTAATATCGATTTATCATCCACAATTTATCTATATATCTCTTGCACATCGGCACTCAGCCCGTCAAAATCCGGCGACTAAATTTAGGGTGTCTCTTCGTTCTTTCTCTTGAAAACGGAAGGGGCCCTTTCCCTAACCCCCTTAACAATTTTATCCTTTTTTCTTTTGGTTCTTGAATTAGTGTTATCTGGGATTGCGTTTCTGGTTCGTTTAGGTGAGGTATCCTTCTTCTTCACCTGATTTATTGATGTGGGTTCCAATTTCACTCATGGGTTTTTGTGTCCTTCAATTCATTCGAGGTCTTGTTGGAAAAACGTGGTCTTTTTTCTTATGTTTACGTTGCTTGCGAGTGGTGGAAGTTTGTAATTGGAGATTAGTGTTTTTTGGTTGGAGATTAGTGTTGTTTGGTCAATCGATTATATGCAATGGGAATATCTCTTTTTGGATAGGATTTTATGGGATTTTCGCAGTATTGCTTACTATTGCTACGAATCTGTAATTAAATTATGTATTACTGCTTGTTGCTAAACACTTGAGCTTTCGTGCTTGTATTTGTGTGTGGATATATATTGTTCTCAATTCAGTTGCAGGCAGACTCCAAGTATATTCTATGTGTGTGGAAAATATTGTTCATCAATATCTTTCTTGAATATCAATTGTGGAATTTTGTTGTCTGCACCAATATATATTCTTCGAGTATTAATTGCATAACGATCCATCAAGCCTTTTTGGAGTTGCAAAACTCTGCTGGAGCGACCTTTTTAACTGCTTGTGGTGCTTTATCTGCAGATCTTTGGAGGTAGCTATGGCTCGTGTCTTAGTTCAATCAACCAATTTGCCATCTTCAGTTGGTTTGGGAAATAATGGGCAGTTTGAGGGATCGAACAAGAGCAAAAAAGCAACTACGATGCTCTGCTCTACAAAGTTGGTTACTACAAGAATAAGGAGTTTCTCAGGACTTCGAGGAGCTAATGCCTTGGACATGTTGGTGAGGAAAAGTGACCAGACACTTCAATCAAAGGTTGCATCAGCAGCCACCAGCAAGCGGGGGAAGAAACCACAACGAATGGCTCCACGAGCAATGTTTGAGCGCTTCACAGAAAAAGCAATTAAAGTTATTATGCTTGCACAAGAGGAGGCGAGGCGGCTTGGCCACAACTTTGTTGGAACAGAGCAGATATTGCTTGGACTTATTGGTGAGGGCACTGGTATTGCTGCGAAGGTCCTTAAGTCCATGGGGATAAATCTCAAGGATGCTCGTGTAGAGGTTGAGAAAATCATTGGACGAGGTAGTGGGTTTGTGGCAGTGGAGATACCGTTTACACCCCGTGCAAAGCGTGTTTTAGAACTTTCTTTAGAGGAAGCACGTCAGCTTGGTAATTCTTTCTCACTTTTTTGGTACCATTTTGTAATACTTTCCCTTATTGATTGTTGGTCTATGTATCTTTTTTTACATCTCGTAATGGATATAACTATCCCAGCAATAATGGCTGTGCTCTTTTTGTTTCTAAGATTTAGCCTTTTTGATTGTGAAAATGAATCCAGTCGTTGCATTTAGCCCGTTCATTTGGTCTAGTCTAAGTTTTCATGCTCGTGCTTCCTGTTGATTTAGGTCACAATTACATTGGATCGGAGCACTTGTTGTTGGGATTGCTCCGTGAAGGTGAAGGCGTGGCAGCTCGTGTCCTTGAGAACCTAGGTGCTGACCCCAGCAACATTAGAACACAGGCAAATATCTCTTCGTCTTCTGTACTATTCACATTTTCTGTAATTTGGAAACTAAATGAATTTTGTGTGTGAGTAGGTCATTAGGATGGTGGGTGAAAGTGCTGAGGCTGTTGGAGCTGGTGTTGGAGGTGGGAGCTCAGGCAACAAGATGCCTACACTAGAGGAGTATGGTACAAATCTGACCAAGCTAGCTGAGGAGGTAATAATTTCTCCAGTTCTGTATATCTTATTTTAAAGTATTATTTAGGAATTGCTGGACTAATCCTCTTTTGATTATTTTAGGGTAAGCTGGACCCAGTTGTCGGAAGACAGGAGCAAATTGAGCGTGTTACTCAAATTTTGGGACGTCGAACAAAAAATAACCCGTGTCTCATTGGAGAGCCAGGAGTTGGCAAAACAGCTATTGCTGAGGGCCTTGCACAGAGAATCGCCACTGGTGATGTTCCAGAGACAATTGAGGGGAAAAAGGTTAACTACTTGAAGATCTCATTGTTTGCTGAATAGTTATCGTGGAAGGGAAAATCCATGCACATTCTCAAAATTTGGATATTTATTTAGTGGTGATGATGGAACATGGATATTATTTGCAGGGTGGATTTAATATCTTTTTTGCTTCACATTTTTTTTCATTTTGTGGTTTGAATGAATGGTGCTGTTGTATTGGAACTACTATTTCAGTATTTTGAGAAGAAGGTCGCCAACTGTTCCTTCCATGGTTTTTGTTTACGCATTAAATGTTGGTTTTGTATATCAGGTCATAACTCTGGATATGGGCCTTCTTGTTGCTGGGACTAAGTACCGTGGTGAATTTGAAGAAAGATTGAAGAAGCTGATGGAGGAAATCAAGCAAAGTGATGAAATTATTCTCTTCATCGATGAGGTGCACACATTGATTGGAGCAGGTGCTGCAGAAGGCGCGATTGATGCTGCAAACATATTGAAGCCTGCATTAGCTCGTGGTGAATTACAGGTAAGCTAACAATGTTATGTGAAAATGAGAGCATAATCTTTTATCACATTTGTTTTTTTAGGGTCTAGATATTGGATGTGAACCGGAAGTTGGATGCATGATATTATAACAGTTACTTCTCTCTGTCTTGTTCACCTTAGCATCGTTGTACTTGCAGCTACTTTTTTCTTCAATCACAATGAATTTTCTGGTAGCAATTGCAGTGTTAGGATCCAAATGTAACACAACACTTATTAAAGCTAAATTGATGTAAAGGCTACCTGAACTGATTTCATGTTTCCTCAGATCCATTGCTTGAAGCTTACTTTTCATAAAAAGGGATGATTGTTATTTAATGCCAACTGTGATCTACTTGCAGTGTATAGGTGCCACTACTCTAGATGAGTACCGGAAACACATTGAGAAGGATCCTGCACTAGAAAGAAGGTTTCAACCTGTCAAGGTCCCTGAACCAACTGTGGATGAAACTATTCAGATTCTTAAAGGGCTTCGAGAACGCTACGAGATCCATCACAAGCTTCGTTACACTGATGAAGCTTTAGTTGCTGCAGCACAGTTGTCATATCAGTATATCAGGTATCAAATTTTAAGCCTTCTCACGATTAGTATGTACACTCTGCTGCTTGCTTATAAAGTGTGTATAGGATTTAAAGAATTTGATTTCTTGTATCACTTATGAGTGCTAATATCATGTATGTTTGTTTGTTCCTCATTTCATTCAAATTACTAGTTCTCTTCCAGTCGAGATACAGTTGGCACTGAGCCTCTGTACTTACCGTTGGTTTAACCGTTTCAGTGATCGCTTTTTGCCTGATAAGGCAATTGACTTGGTTGATGAAGCTGGCTCCCGGGTCCGACTCCGCCATGCACAGGTAGGCCCCTTTCTTGAAAGTATCACATACTGTTTCTTGGTGTTGTACAACAGTTGTAACATATGGTGATTTATCATCTGCAGCTACCTGAGGAAGCTAGAGAGCTTGAGAGAGAACTCAGGCAGATAACAAAGGAGAAGAACGAGGCTGTCAGAGGCCAAGATTTTGAGAAGGTGAGTATTATTTTCTGTGATTTATGGTATATTGGCTATAGTAAAAATTCTCTACGTGCTGATTATACACTGGTTCCTGAATTAAATCATTTCCATCTAATTTGCTAGGCTGGGGAGCTTCGTGATAGAGAAATGGATCTAAAGGCACAGATATCGACTCTTGTAGACAAAAACAAGGAGATGACCAAGGCAGAAAGTGAGGCTGGGGATGGAGGTCCCATAGTCACAGAAGTCGACATTCAACACATTGTTTCTTCTTGGACTGGCATCCCTGTGGAGAAGGTGTCGACAGACGAATCTAATCGTCTCCTCAAGATGGAGGAGACCCTCCACAAGAGGGTTGTCGGGCAAGATGAAGCCGTCAAAGCCATTAGTCGTGCAATTCGCCGTGCCCGTGTTGGTCTCAAGAATCCGAACCGCCCTATTGCTAGCTTCATCTTCTCCGGTCCAACTGGTGTGGGGAAATCAGAACTAGCAAAAGCATTGGCCGCCTACTACTTTGGATCCGAAGAGGCCATGATCCGCCTGGATATGAGTGAGTTCATGGAGAGACACACTGTATCAAAGCTTATCGGCTCACCTCCTGGTTACGTTGGTTACACTGAAGGTGGGCAGCTAACTGAGGCTGTGCGTCGCCGTCCATATACTGTTGTCCTCTTCGATGAAATCGAAAAGGCCCATCCAGATGTCTTCAACATGATGCTTCAAATCCTTGAAGATGGAAGATTGACCGACAGCAAAGGTCGGACCGTTGACTTCAAAAACACACTGCTTATCATGACATCGAACGTAGGAAGCAGCGTGATTGAGAAGGGAGGTCGGCGTATAGGTTTCGATCTTGACTACGACGAGAAGGATAGCAGCTACAACCGGATTAAGAGTTTGGTGACGGAAGAGCTTAAACAGTACTTCCGTCCTGAGTTCTTGAATAGATTGGATGAAATGATCGTGTTCAGGCAGCTCACGAAGCTTGAGGTCAAGGAAATTGCAGATATCATGCTGAAAGAGGTCTTTGAGAGACTCAAGAACAAGGAAATCGAGCTTCAAGTGACGGAGAGGTTCAGAGATAGGGTGGTTGATGAAGGATACAACCCGAGCTACGGAGCTAGGCCTCTTCGAAGAGCCATCATGAGACTCTTGGAGGACAGCATGGCAGAGAAGATGCTCGCACGTGAGATCAAGGAAGGAGATTCAGTTATTGTCGACGTGGATTCCGATGGCAATGTGATAGTTCTCAATGGGAGCAGCGGGTCTCCTCCCGAACCAGCAGCACCTGAGCCCCTGGCAGTTTAGGCTTGATCCCTATTGTTTTCATCGTGTTGTGTGTACTACAGAGTCTTCCGGCTCGACTGTGCTAAACATCAGCTGGTTTATGGTGGTTTGTCGATCATCACCGATGCTTTTAGAGGCACCATCGTCGACAAAATCCAAGTGTTCAGCTTATATTTTCCACAACTACACTACACTGATGGGATTGTATGAAAATTGTAGCCTTTTACTATGGATGGATTTGATTTTTACTTGCCTTTTCAGGCTCCAGAAGTCTCTTCATATTCTTAAGTTTATTTTGGTGGCTGTATCAAACTGTTAGCATAAATACTAGTAATATTTGCATTTTTCAGCCTAAAAAATAATTTACTAATTTGATGATTAATCCTTGCTGTAAGATCTCTTGATTTATGTATGTGGCGTGCAAGTATTTTAGTTAACCTAGACATAGAAATAACAAGTGTAGAAAACTAAACAAACTTGTTACAATAGAGTGAATTGAGAAAGATGTAAAACTGTTTTAAAATCGCAATTTGATTTCAGCAACTCAACCAAATAGAAAAATCCCCAGCTACAACATTCAAAACAGGAAATTCCAAAATAATGCAAGCAAAGAAAGAGAAAGCAGAAGAAATGAAGAGAAAGAATCCCCATGAAACAATCTGATGATAAATCCTAGTAACATGTGATTAATTAAGAATGAATCATGATTTGGTAGCAATGAGTTGTTCGATGAGATCAGCAGCTTCTTGAATGCAGGTGATGTTGTCTTGGTTGTCTTCTTGCACAGTGATGTCGAACTCTTCTTCAAGCCCCATTACTATTTCCACCTGCACATTCATTCACACCCTTCTTCATATCATGCCATTATTATCAAATTCATATACATATGAACTCAGCTCTATATATATTCAAAGTGAAGGTGATAAATATACATACAGTGTCGAGGGAGTCAGCGCCAAGATCAGAGAAAGTAGTGAGAGGGGTGATTTCTTTCTCAGGAGGCAGTGCCAATTGCTTTCTTACTATCTCACACACCTTCTCCACTGTTTCTTGCTTTGCCTATTCATCCATACCAAATCTAATTATCTTAAGTTGAGAGATCTATACTGCTAATAGAGTAGATAGTTATTATGCTTACAGCACAAGAAATTTGGAGACGCGACGTTCTGAGACGCGGGAAAGCACCCGACTTTTGCCCCCACCCCATGCTTGTCATTCCTAAACTACTCTTGCTCCTCAGCACCATCTGCATTACATTAGAGTAATGCCAGCATTATTAGTGAATGCATCAACAAATGCAGATAACATTCTATAATCCATGCAATGATAGTTTGCTGCATTTCACTTGTTTTTTACTTTTACTACTACTCTTCTACATGTCATAAAATAAACTAAAGTAAGAATCACGGACTGTATTAAAGCAGAAAATTTAACAAGAGTACAATAACACAGTCTGATTGGTAGTAAAGAGTATCGTTAATGGTTTTCACCTTGCTAACAGGAAATCCAACCGATGTTCTTGAGCAAAGAAAAGTTGCTGAAACAGAAGCCATTGTTTGAGCCCAGAATTGGTCGAAAATGAATAAGTTAATGTTGTGTGGGTTTGAAGTTTAGTAAGGAAGAAGTGAAGGAGTACGAGTGGTGAATATTCACTCTTATCGACTGCACCACCCTATCTAAATATTTGTTGTTTTGTGCCATCGACTTGTTGGATTCATGCATACTCATACTTGGGCTTGGGGCCCCCTATTTTACAAGTTGATTGATGATGCACAACCTAAACAGCTTCTATCATTATTTTATGTGGCCACTACTTTCAAATAACCCAAATCATGTTCAGAAACTGTAAAAATTTGATAATCTGAGTTACTTCTGTGTATTACTGATAGTTGTTGTTTAAGACTTTAAGTTAGTTATACAAACGTACTTCTTCCTAATTGGTCTGTCTCAATGTAATAAGGCTCAAAATATAAGATTTGTTAACCGAAATTAAAATATACTACTATCTGATTTGAAAAATAATATATCTAGCCACATTAACAAATACATCCAAATATAACAATCTCACATTCAAACTTCAAACTTCAAACTTTAAACTTTAAACTTAACTGCAGTTTAATTCTACAAATCCTCTCAACTTCCACCACTAGCAATTTACAATGGTTTCCCAGTAAGTCTTCATCACCATCTAGTAATCAAACACGCTACATTCTGCAGTTGACATAAGAGCATGTGCAAGCAGCTTGAATTTGCTTGAGCACCAAAAAAGATGAAACAATCACGCGACCATAGAGTTGATGCTACCATTAGTTAATTTGGTAACTTTGAATGAGGAACATATTCCAGCAGTATCAGCATTCATGAGTGGAGCGATGACCTCGTCTGGAAATTTTCCTCGTCTCAGATATACGTATTATATCAAATACAACACCGGACAATTGTTTGATGAAGACAGTATACTCTGGTAGATCAAGATTGCCACTTTCTTTTATTTAGAGGATATTTCTATATAAGAACGTGTATTTAATAGAAGGAGGCGATGACTGGGCAAGAAATCCAAACAACTAGGCCTAGATATAGGGGATCACAGCAGTCATCTAATGATAAACTTTATTGCATTCTTGTAAACATGTGGCAAGAATGTTAGTAGATAAAACTTAAAAGCACAAGAAAAGTCCTAATGAAAAGAAAACAACTGAGCCAACATCAATCACTACATTCATTAATCAAACCAAAAGCTGCAAGATGCAAATAGACAGCACGCATCTAAGTTCTAACAATCAAGATCTCAAAAGATCCTGCACTAGTTCGATATTGGATATCTGCATTACTACAAAACCTTAACAACAAATCAAAGACAAATTCATCAACAACAAAGTGAACGAGTCACCATTATATACATGTTAAGGCATCCAAAGTTTTTCCACTCCTTCAACGAAAATGAAATCAACAAACCTTATAATAAATAAGGTGTCGCATGAAACATGTATCGCCAAGCAGCTGGTTAAGTTCTAGTTTTTACTCGATTCAGTATGTCTACATTGTATCATATGAATATGATCATGTCAGTTAACACTTAACAACATTAAGACTAAACTTGAAAAAAAAGGATACTGAAACAAGAAATAACAGAGAAAGCAAATGAGCAAAGCAGAAACCTCACATTCTACTCGACCCAATCTGCAATCATCTTATCCAGCAAATGCACGACCTTCTCCGAACCAGAAGTACCTACATCACTCGCCGTCGTAGAACTTCCCAATGCAGCATTCAACTTCAATGCTTCCCTAACCCTAGCCTCCCTCAATAAACCCCTGTAAACACATATCCTAATCTCATCTCCTATCACCAAATTCTCACTCGCCATCACTCTCAAAACACGAAGGCTCTCCAGAACCATTACATTCTTGCAAAACCCATCAACCAAAACATGGTAGAGATCCAATCCCGCCGCCGCCGCACCACCGGGAAAATCGGGCCGCGCCACCCACTGGAAAATCTTGACGGCTTTCTTCGGCTGGCCGTTTTTGAAGAATGAGGATAAGAGCATTTTCAAAATGGGGATTAGAATGGCGGGATTCGAGGCGTTAGGATTGTATTTGAGGGTGTTGAGCAGGTGCATGGGGTGGGTGAGGTCGGGTTCGCAAGCGAGGCGGGTGATGAGAGAGGGGAGAGGGAGTGAAGCAAGAGGAGGTGTGACAGTGGAGAGGGCGGCAGATATGAGGTCAGCAGCTTCTTTGAGGTGGTTTGAGTCGCATAGTCGGGGGATTACAGCGTTGATTTGGTTCACTTCTTCCTCAGTTAAGGCGGCGCCGGTGTTGGTAGCGGCGGACGTTGTGTATGTATTCAATTTTGTGGGTGCTGATGGAGGATAGAAGATATTGAGGGATCGATTCCGGTGGAAGAACCGGAGCTTCTCCCCCGCTGATTTCATGGCGGTGGCGGTGGCAAAGAAAGGAGATAATTATTATTATTTACTTTGGTTTGAGTTGCAGAGATAATTAAAATTTACTTAATTGCTAAAAAGGGTTAGCTAATAATTAATTATTGAATTAAAGCATAACAAAAGAAAGTGCCATTTATTTATTTAATTTAATTTAGAAGAAGATATTCTCATTTTATTTTCCAAAATAAATGTCACGCAAACACAGGTGTTCACGGATTTGCTGCTGTGTGAATGCTGACTATAATTGCAATATCCCTTTTTCTTTTCTTATGGTTTAAACCCTTTCTTTTGATTTGTTTTTTGGATACACAAATTATCAACAAACACACTCTATAGTCTATATAAATTGTGGGAAAACGACCACACCAATTTAGATGCGAATCCAATCCAACTATGCTAATAAAGGAAAGGCCCAAAGAACAATATTTTTTCTAAACTCTCTCTTATAGTGAAACTTCTTTTATTCTCTTTTACCTTTTTTCATGGAATATAATACTACAGGTGATTTATTCGTATCTACTCACTCTAGTTGATTGTGTGCATGTGACAAATTCTAAATTACTATTACATTCTATGCTTAATATATATAGTGAGTCATACGATACTACAAAACTGGAGGTAGGTTTGTGCAATTGTGCTATATCATAAACCCTAACAACTTGGTTGGACAAAATCCTATCCATTTCTTCGTACTTTTGGATTATTGCATTTAACTACTTTATCTTCGCGCATCTATTCCTCCATCACACTTCCAAATTACTCCAAAATTAAATAAAAGGATTGATATAACAACATTAAACAAACAAAAATAGAACCATTTTGTAACATTTTCATTATAGTTGTTGAGTTGTGCAGATTGAACTGATTGAAATATGAATCAGCTGTTTATCTTATTTGATCTATGATGATGGATGGTGATATTTGATTTGTTATGATATTATACAAAATTTAATTCTAACTACTTTTAAGAATATATTTGTTTCAAATTTGACACGCGTTGTAAAAACAAGTCAACCATGAATCGAAACTGAAAGTTCAACAATAAAAATAAAATTATACTTTTCATCACACTAATGCTTATTTTGTTTGTGGTGTCAACTTTTTATCACCATAAAAAATGCAAATGAAATAAAAATAAATAATGGAATGAATCAACAGAAACAACAAAGATTGGTTAGTGAGTGAAGTGATGAATGGTCCAACAAAGGTTGCCGGCTTCAAGAAGAAGAACCCTAATAATGCAAAGTTGGTGGAAAAGGACAAAAATGCCATTGCTTTGTGGCTTTGGTGGCCTAAGTTAAATTACCAAGAAAAAAAAATATATAGGATATATCAACCAACAAGAAGGCCAGCCCTATTAAATAATACTATTAAATTATATTATTTAATTGCATCAAACTTATTTAAATATTGTCGTGTTTCTTACTCATTTAAATTTGTTTACAAGTTTTTGCTTGCATTGTTATAATATTAGTATTTTATTTATTTTTAGGTCGCGCTATATCATTTTCTTTGGGCCCTCTATGAGTTGTATCTTTAATGTGATAAATTAAAGTTGTAATAATTTCTTTAAAATTAGACTCGTGATTGAGTTTCCAACTCTCCACATTTATTGAAATGATCCTATATATATATAAAGTTTAATGCATTCAATATATGATTTAAATCAATGCAAGTCAAATTGAGGTGGGACGAAGATAAAGATTGATAACCAAATTTTAAAGAAATTTAAAAGCATATTTTCCATCATGAATCCTACTCGGATTCATTGGATTAATGAGTCAAATTTCCACAAAAACAAAGAATCTAAAGATTCTCTCTCTAGAATTTGGAATCTTGTACTTATTCTTCTTCTACCCTTAGACATTTTATTTTAGTAATGTGAAAACATTGAAGAATAATTATTGGAAACTTCCTCTAAGTGCATATCTTCAACTGATTTCCGTCTTTCACACGATCTTTAATAGAAGAATTTATTCTTTATTTAAGGAATCTACGGATTATTGCAAATTTCGGAATAGTAGAGTATCTAATTCGTTGAAGATTTTGTTGAGTGAAAATGAAATTAGACATGCAATTTAATAAAGGGAAAGTTAGAAATTAAGAATAGAGAAAATTTGGAAGATTTTAATTATTACTCAAAAAAAGAATTAATAATACCCTAATTTATACGAAAAAAAAAATACATTAATGGAAAAAGGATGTAATCAAATTTGCTACCATTAACTAACTAATCCAAAAAAATAAATAACATCATAAATTAGGGAAGAAGAGTTGTACGGATGAATATAAAATAAAAAAGGATAATACAGTCATTTCAGTTGCATGGTTAGTTGAGCCTTTAGTGTCACAACTTGCTCCACAATAATTCATTCCTTGTCAACGTAGTAATAATAAATAATAATAATAAGAAGAAGAAGAAGAAAATAGGGAAGAAAAAGGTCGTAAATTAAAGGAGATAAAAAACTGGTTAGAGCTGGCGTGAAATTGGGGAGTCCTAGTCTATGCAAATCAAATGAATATTCCAAAAAAAGAAAGAAATGTAAAAAAAGAAAGAATAATAGCGTAAATTCCAACGCCAATATTAATTAATAATAATATTAAATAATGCTTGCGGAGTGGTTTGTCCATAAATACTGACTAATGTACGAGAAAAGGAGGCTCAGAATTAGGAATTAGCAAAGCAAAGCAAAGCTACTTACTTTCACTTCATTCTCTTTCTCTGAATTCTGATATTTGTAAGAAATTATTAGAATTAAAAGTAGATTGATAATATAGAAATGGCTCTGCTTACCGATCTCATCAACTTGAATCTCTCCGATGTTACTGACAAAGTCATCGCCGAGTATATCTGGTCATCACTCCCTTCTTCCTTCCTTTATTCTTCTTCTTCTTCTCTTTACTTGTGGATCATCTGTAATATACTTGTGATGCATTTCCTTCCAATATATTATACATATATATGTATATTGATCGATGTATGTTTTGTTGATGATTGATTAGGATTGGAGGGAGTGGCCTAGATCTGCGAAGCAAAGCCAGAGTACGATTGACTACTTTCTTCATCTACTCACTCCAACAACTTGTTATTTTTTTCTACTATTAATGCTTTCTTTCCTATTAACTATTAATTTGGTGGTTAATATATATCGATGTGTGTGTGTTATTACAACAAATCAGACACTCTCCGGCCCCGTCACCGATCCATCGAAGCTGCCAAAATGGAACTACGACGGCTCAAGCACAGGCCAAGCCCCCGGGGAAGACTCCGAAGTCATCATCTAGTATGCCACAATTCTTTCTTTTTTTCCTTTTTCTTTTTCTAAGAATTAGTAGCTAGCTAGCATGCCATAATTGCAATTCAATCTTTACTTTGTTTTCTTTTGCAGTCCTCAAGCAATTTTCCCTGATCCTTTCAGGAGAGGAAACAACATTCTGGTAATTAAGATCTTTTCTTACATCAAAAGAACATAAGTTGACCAATTTTTCTTTTTTAAAAAATTGGGGATTATTAATTGTGTTTATTTGTATTAAGGTGATGTGTGATGCATACACTCCAGCAGGGGAGCCTATTCCTACGAACAAGAGGCATAATGCTGCAAAGATCTTTAGCCAGCCTGAAGTAGTGGCTGAGGTGCCTTGGTATGGAATTGAACAGGAGTACACTTTACTTCAAAAGGAAGTCAAGTGGCCCCTCGGCTGGCCCCTTGGGGGCTTCCCGGGACCCCAGGTAACACCACCTTACCTTACGTCGATGGATGGATGGATGGATAAAAATAATATAGGCTCATCTATCACCACATATATTTTCATAGTTTCATCAATTTCCATCACCTATATACTTGTCTAAATTAACACTCGATCGATCCTACGTATTGTCAATCTAACGTAGGGCCCCTACTACTGCGGCATTGGTGCCGACAAGGCTTTTGGGCGCGACATCGTCGACTCTCACTACAAAGCATGCCTCTACGCCGGCATCAACATCAGCGGCATTAACGGCGAGGTTATGCCCGGCCAGGTATGACCATACCATCGTGCTAAAATAATACTTCATCCGTCTCAATTATTTAGTTTGTTGGTCACAAATGCATATTAGGTAATTTATGAGTTGTATTGAATACATATTATGTGTGATGGAAATTAAACTATTCAAGCTTTATATAATATATGCTATTATTATTATGTGATGGTGGTTTTTTATATTCCTTAATTATTAGTGGGAGTTCCAAGTGGGACCTTCTGTCGGAATCTCTGCTGCCGATCAGGTGTGGGTTGCTCGTTACATTCTAGAGGTATTGTACGATAATCCTATGTTCTTATTTAAAATTTCAAGTTTTGTTTTTTCAGATTGAGATTTTAACATAATGTTTTTGTCTTTGACAGAGGATTACAGAGATTGCTGGGGTGGTTCTGTCCTTCGACCCAAAGCCTATCCAGGTTTGGCCTTTGATCATTTTCCAAAATAAAAATTAATATTAAAAGAAAAAAGAAAAAAGACTTTCTATAGTCATATTGTAGTAGTGGATATCAAATCATCATAGAATGTGTGTGTGTGTTTTTTTTTTCTTTAGGGAGATTGGAATGGGGCAGGTGCTCATACAAATTACAGGTTGGTCTATGTTTTGTTTGTTGTTTTGACAAATTAAATAGCGTTGACATAACAATCATGTGTAGTAAATGACTAATGACAAGTGAAAATTGTTTAGTACTAAGTCTATGAGGGAAGATGGAGGATATGAAGTGATCAAGAAGGCGATTGATAAGCTGGGCTTGAAGCACAAGGAGCATATTGCCGCTTACGGCGAGGGCAACGAGCGTCGTCTAACGGGAAGGCACGAAACAGCCGACATTAACACCTTCCTATGGGTATGTTTACTTCAAATCGATGGTTAGATCAATTGTTTTGATATAAGGTCGAATATGATAAAATTAAGAGAGTCCACAAGTCAAAATTCAAATCTTAATACAACCAAACATGTTGAAATATTTTGTAAATAATTTCAACCTGATCCAACCCGATTATATTGGTGGGCCTAAAATATTTGTTGATGAATGGCAGGGTGTGGCAAACCGCGGAGCCTCAATTAGGGTTGGACGGGAGACGGAGCAGGAGGGTAAAGGATATTTTGAAGACAGGAGGCCGGCATCGAACATGGACCCTTATGTTGTGACATCGATGATTGCGGAGACAACTATTCTTTGGAAGCCCTAGGGATGGTGTTGCTGTGTTTGATTATTATAGGTGTATCAATTTCATTTGAAGAAATGCTTTAATTTGGAGAAGTATGTGTAATAAGAGTTTGAAGATGATTCTGATTTATTGGTCCAGCTTGATATTTTCTGCTTAATTTGGCATTAGTTACCTCAGCAGTTTATGGTTTGTTGTATATGAACCTCAAATAACCTTTCATAACTATGGTTAGTGTGTACTCAATTTGGGCCTTGCTCTTATTCTTATGTTTATATGATATGATTATATTGCATTGAGCACTGAGTTTTATTTTGTAGACTAAATGTTTGGCAACTGTAATTGTAAATATACTTCAAAACTTCACGTGTTTAAATGTTAAGTTACGGTAATCTGTGAACAAAAGGCTTACAAATTACATAAAATATTATTAAGTTCACGTAATTTTCTTATTTATTTATTTTTCACTTTTATTATCAAACAAAGTTTGGTGTCCAACCAAACAAAGTATTAGGTTGAGACGGTGGAAATACCAATTAAAGATCTGGTACCATTATAAAAATGAATGTGCTCGTCTACTTGCAGGCACTATTTACAATGTTAATGAACCAAAATACAACTTCATTATGACTCAAATCATTCAGTCATCTACACTATCACTGTAGCTAATGAGCTTTTTTTAGCACCAAGTCTTGTTTGAATCTTGTTTGAATCAATTATATCCAAGTCCAAAAATTCATCAGCAGCTCCTCTTGCTTCAAACGGGTAAGACCGAAGTAAGAAAAACTACATGGGGAGGGTTCAAAGACAATCTCTAGCCCTCTCTTATCTCCTTTTTCGCTAAATGAGCTCCTGTCGATCTCTCAGTCGTTCCTCAATATATATCAAATGCACATCTTACCCATATGTGAGATGTACCTTATATTTCTGACCTATGCAAGTGGTCATTAAAAGTTTCATGTCGTTGGGCGTGTCATCGTTGATGAACCCCGTCCCACTGGAATTACATTCTGGAGGCCCTCGAGTACTACTTCATCTTCGGGGGAAACTGCAGAAAAAATGGTTGACAAGGGTTTATAATTGCTATGGAAATATGCAAGGGTTTTAAAAGCAGTAGTTTGCAAATAAATAAATTTCACACATTCGACTTAACCTGTAGTAAGTTCTCCAGCCTGAGACCCAGCAACTCCAATGCAAGAGAACAAGCAATTTTCATCTATCTTCAATTGCTCATATGCAGCATACACATCTTCGATGGTAGCCGCTTCATATAGAGATATCATCTCTTTGATGCAAGATAAATCCTGACAGTAAGAACAAATGCATACTGTCATCCTCACAGACACGTAAAAAAGATATTGTCAAATATGTTTGATTCGCACCAACGCTGCCAGGTCTCACAAGGACACCAAACACAAAGATTACATTGAGGTTCCTGGTCGTGCATACTAATTATCTATCATAGATTTCCCTTTGAAAACTAAAAGTAAGAAAAGAATTCCAGTTCCACCTTTCTTGGGACAGAAGTTGCTTGTAAATGTGCCATCAATCCTAGCCAATACGCATTTGACTTTATTTCAGCTTCATGACGCATAAGCAGTGTCCGTCTTGCCTGTGGGTAAAGAGAGTAATTTACCAAAATCAAGTCCTTAGACAAGAAAGAGAACCATCGGAACTGATTTATAAGATGGTTTTCTTAGCATTGTATATTTTGAGTTATTCAGATATTTTGTTCAAAGAAGCCAGGTATTCTGGCCTCCTGTTTTTCAAGAACTAACCTCTTACACACTGTTCTTTCATAACATCCAGAAGATATGTCCAATAAACTTATAATTCACTGGCAATATTCTATCTCATGAGAACAGTGTTCAAGGAAACAACCAACAAATGTAATTGTATCATCACACAACTCACCCTGTCCAACTCCCTTGGGGCAATCTGGCTACTGTGCAGACCTCTGAGGACATTCTTGCAAGCATCAACAGCTTTGTGTACCTGTATATTTTTTGTTAAGACTGAAATAATAAGACAATCAGGATGCACATGAAAAATCATCATAGAAAGCAACATCAATGAAAGGCACGGACCTTTTCAGGGGTTGATGTCACTGAAACTACATACCACCCGAGTTTCAACCGATCAAACAGGTTCAGTTCAAATGATACATCGTATGTCAATCCAAGAGAATCCCGGACTGTTGTAAAAAGCCTATAAGAAGAAACGAATCACAAGACATACAAGAAATATTCTAAGTAATGCTTGACAATGTCTAAATGAATGTGTGTAGATCAAAAAACCCGGAGAAAACTAACAAAAGAGTGGGGCGGGAGTAATATTACTCACACACTACCATCAGGAGAATTGGGAATTGGATAAGAATTTTTTCTGAAATCTTCATATACAGATAGCAAAGGAAGAAATAATCCATTTGAAGCATGACCATTAAAGAAAATTATGGAAAACAAAAGAAAATAATAATACTTTCTTCTACAATCTCACACAGTAAAAAAAAAAAAATATATATATATATATATACCACATTGTGAAAATTATTTTGGTATATAATTTTTCCTGCAGCCCTGCAAACTATAATCAAATTAATTTGTGGAGAATGCTCCATAAGAGCAACAAAATATAGGGGAGAAAGAGAAGAGGGGGAAAGCTGGATCAAGATTAGATAGAACATAATCTCTTTAAGTCTTAAGTCTGATATATGATATAGAAGGAGCATGATTACCTATACATGAAATTTCAAACTAAAGTTCCTATATAACGAAACATGCACATGCGAACAAGAAATTTCCACTGTATCATAATATCCACTCTGTATAAGGTAATATTCAGCTCATACAGTTGAAGCTCAAGTTTAATGAAGATAGAGAACTACTGCTGTACTGATAGAAGGGTGCATAGTTGCAAAATAGTACATATGTTAAACAACCACTGTGGTCTATTTCCAGAGACATAGACTACCTGGAATTTATGATCTCTTGCAGCAATCCCATAGTGATGGCATAAAACAATGGGTGAGCACGTAATTTCCTATGCATGTCCTTGTCAGCATTTTCCAACTTGCTAGGCTGTTCTTCAGATTTTAGATCTTCACCTGGAGAACAAGAATCAATTATTGATATGTAGATGTTCATGTTAAATCTAGATTTTTATAGAAGTGTTCATCAGGCACACTACAAATATATCATCATGAATTCATGATAACTAAAAGCAAAATAGAAGAGCCATTTATATTTACATATAACATGATAACACCCGGTTGTAGGAAATAGGAATGACACAGTCAAATCAGTTACCAAGAGTTTTCAATGAAGGGAAGGATATTCAATGAGTTCCCCATCCCAATTCATTCAAGTATAATACAGTTTCCAAATCATTAGCTCAGCATTCAATAAAGCAAACCCATTATATACTTTGTTAGTAAGTTATCATAGTTAGTAAAATGATGGCCATAACCAACATCCTCAAGCAATAAATGCTGTAGACAATAGACAGAAAGGTAGTCATCCTTCAAAGGTCATGCATATGGATATGAACGTTAGAAACATACATCAGTTACAGAACAATTCACTACCAATATACAGTTCACATTATATGAACAAGAATACGTGTAGTTTCCTTTCTTGCATAAAGTAGTGTAAACTGATATACTTAAATACATCAGAACACACTTACTAAATGCAGAGACATTGATGAATGAATGAAAATGTGATAATTCTGTACAGAACACACTTACCAAATGCAGAGACATTGATGACTGAATGAAGAAGATCCTTTCCCTGAAAAGTAAATCCCCAGCGATTTGGAGCAGGGCCTGCAATATACGCACATGCTCGCTCATCTGTGTCCTTCAAGAACACCTATGAAGCAGCCAGTGAACAGAAAATAAAAAGATTAGGATATGCACAGATTTTGATTAGCATAAGAAAATTAGCATCCATAACTAGCTATTGGGATCATACAGTTACAGCCTTGAAAAGTTAACAATGAATCCTTGACCCATTATTATTCGCCTATTTCGTCCAAAAAGTGCTCACAATTTTGGTGAAATTAGGTCAATGATTATGGGAGGGAGTAATAGTGGTAGCCATCTTGCACTGGTGAAAACACATATACCCGTACTAATCTTTTCTTACTTGTTGGTGCTGCAGATCAGCAGAGAATGGCCGAAATATGATTGGGCTGTATTTTTGTAATCCCTCAGAACCTCTTCTTTCTCTCACGGTACCTAAGTACTCCAAAATACAAGACTCGATATCCTCTTCAGTGAAGTCTCCAACAATACTAACCTGTCAGAAGGGGAAAAAATGAATCAAAAAACAAATCCCTTACCGGTGAGATAAGACATTTATTATGTTCAAATAACGATTACAAGAAAGTCACAAGGATCATCTTAACAAAATGGAAGGATGCTAACCTCCATATTGCTACTAACAAATTGACTCATCACTGCCTCCTTCACTTGTTCTAGTGTCAACTGTTGCAATGAATTTGGAGTGGGCTCAACAAACCTTTCATCTCCATCCAGCATGGCAAGCATGAGCTTATGAGCAGTAGAACGCTCTAAACTTTTTGGGATTGAACGGTAATAAGACATGTATAACTGTTTTGCTCTATCAAATGCATCTTCCAACCAAACACTTTGCTGCAACAAAAAGTCATGCATAGAGACTCAGAATATTTCTTTAAGTGCTTCCAGACGATCAATTAACTGCTCCCAGTGGAGCAATATGACAAGCCTAAAAGCAGTTAGTAGCAGGAATGTCGACATTATCTAGAATATAATTATCTTTTCAGTACGAATAATGTTGCCGACTTAACAATCCATCAAATGAACTTAACAAACAAAGTCCATGTTCCCTGAGATAAACCAGAAAGAGTAACTCTATAGATCTTTATCCCTCTCAAGGATGATTACAAAATTTTGCATGATCAGCCATACTATATCTCTTCTCCATTCCCAATACATCAGCCTCTTAACTAAACAAACAGGAAAGGTAAAAGTAGCAGTAATAGACAATATAAAAAGAAACAAATATCTTGCAGCTGCATGACTTATCAAATCACACAAGGACTAACCGTCTAACCCATTATATCAATAAACTTAAATGATAATTTACATATGATAAAAGACTTCACAATACCTCCAGAACCATATGAAGCAACTGGAAAGCAGCACGCATTCCATCATCTCTTAAAGTAAAGCGGAACTCCATGCTTATAAATTCCTCAGTTGACTCAAGGGAGCAATTGATCAGATGATTCACACAGAATAATTCTACCTGAAATTTTTTATTATAGTTAGGGTGCGTTTGATATGGGTGATAAGATGAAGAAGGATACAAAAATCTAGACTATTAGTGTGAATAGTGTAGTGATTATTAATATGAATATGTTTAATAATTTGTTTGGTAGGTTCTTCTAAAAAGTAAGATGAAGAAGGATAACAAATAATCCTTAGCTACTATTCAAGCCACACAAATAATCACACCAAAGTGGTGTGATTATTAATATGGGTTCAATAGTAAAACAGTGGCGGGCCTAGAATTTATCTCGGGCCCTTAAGATAACTCACTTTTTCTACCAAACATTAGATGAAGGCATATTATTTATCTTATCTACCTTCATCTCATGACCCAAACGCACCCTTATAATTATTCCATGGAACAATGCACTGAAAAAATATAATGTTTTCACATGTTTAATATCAAAAGCAGTTGCACATGAACCGACTTCAAATTGTGATCAATTGATCATTTATTAACATCGCATGTAGTGGAAAAAAAATAGCATACAAATATTGTATTAGAATATACAATCAATGTAGTCTTGGAGAAAAGCTCAAATCTGAAGCAAAAGGGATAATTAATTCTTTTCTGCCTAACCTGTTCTCTGGAGAAGTTCCCCACACGGCCACCTTCGCTCAGTGTCCGAACACCCACAATAACCGCCCCCTTAGCTTCAGCAGTTTCAGCTGCCCGTCCACCACCAACAATGAGCCGCATTACACCACAATTGGCTTCGTTTTTGGATATCTGGTAGTATAATAACAAGATTTACATAAGAGATTGATTAATAAAATAATCATGAAAACCCATTATCAGTTACCTTATAATTGACTGGAATTCCATTAGAAAGACGCCTCTGAACTATTCCTGTATCCTTATCAAAAATCTTTGTCATTTTTTTTTCTTGGTCAACAGGAACGAAGGCCGGGCACTGCCGCAAGAGTAATTCTTGCAGCTTTTCTGATGATATTAACTCTTTTGGTATCTCAAGCTGCAATTATAGAACAGAGAGAAGTTAGAGATATAAACCCTTCGATAATTACTTTCTTGATGCATAATTTTATATAGTATGAAAACATAAAACATTTCTCCAAATGGAAGACAGTTGCATTCGGCCACGCCAGTCTTTTCTTTATGAAAGTGATTATTAAAGATAAAAGTTTTTCAGGAAAATACCTCAGGTTCAGCCTCTATGGGTTCATTCAAACCAGCTTCAACAGCAGACAAGATCTCTTCTGGTTCTATCTTGAATTCAGTTTCACCAATTCCATCAATATGCACTTTCTTTGGAACACATGCAACAATTGCTGCAGGGGACGGTGCAGATGGTCTACCAAAATCCGATATAAACTCCAACACCTCTGCACCAACAGAGTTGACCTAAGATGCATCAAAAAATTCCAGGTAATCATTAGTCTACATATATGATTGCATGAATATTCATAATTATGTCACAATTTTTCTGCATATAACCTTTTTATAGGAATATAGAAACTGATTAATCGGAAAATGTATAGATCTATGTCCTGACAACCATCTGATACGTATCTAACATAAAATATATAAAGCTCTCCCTGATAGGAAATAATTATGCTTCCACGACAAGGCAATAATTACCTCCTCAAGGGTAACTGTGCTAGCAATAGCAACCAAACTCTCATGTCCTTGTCTCTGATCCATCACAGTATGACCAAGTGCATCACTTTCCATAATGAAGTCTAAATTATCCACTGATGACACATTATCAATCATAGCAGCCAACTGTTCACTGTCTTTCAATAGGGCATCTAAGTACCGTGCTAATTCACCATTAGTCACGCCAAATTCTTTAAGCCTTCTAACCTGAATAAATGCAAAAAAGAACAAATATATCTCAAATAGAGAATTGGGAAAACTATACCAAATAAACTGTAAGAAGATAACGATCATGAGAACTG
The DNA here is from genome assembly GCA_026898415.1 of Leonotis leonurus. Taxonomy (NCBI): domain Eukaryota; kingdom Viridiplantae; phylum Streptophyta; class Magnoliopsida; order Lamiales; family Lamiaceae; genus Leonotis; species Leonotis leonurus. The sequence goes on from JAPKLX010000009.1 coordinate 3,434,552, forward strand.
CAGGAAACAAATGATATCCCATTCTACTCATAAATGTACAGGCAACTAGGCAAGTTGGATATGTGCATATAAACATATACAGCGCGTGCACATGCGGACTCTCTCATGTATGTAGAAACATGTGTACATACGAATACATATATGTATAATTGTCCACTGAGAGCATAGATGATACAGGAAAAACTAACCTCCTGCACAGCAACTTTGATTGCATTTTGCCAGTTCTGAGGTTCCGCAGTCACGGTAAGTGTTGTGACAGTACAGCCTTCTCTTCCCGAGTCACTGTGGTCCAATTCGACCGAGGTAAATGGGGGATTGGAACTCTGGAAAATTGTTGAAATTAGCTCAAATGCCACTAATTATGATGTAAATTACAAGAGCAGACTGTTCAGAAAATAGCACATGATAATTGAACTTGTAACCACGGGTAGTTGCTAAATGATACAATATGTATCTGGTTGCGCAATTAATGTACTGTCAGAACCTTGCAGAAACAAAAGGCCATACTTCTATGCACATGGCATTCAAAGTTCCACAAGCAAGACTAAAAATCATAAATTAGCAAGGTACTTTCAACCATCATACATTCCTCCAACAAAAGTTTTACCGATTTTTTTTTTTTTTTGAATATATCCATATTCAAAGTACCAGCTTACAAGCAGCTAAAGTTAATTGATGAATTAGAATATAACAAAAATGTCATCAAAACAGGAGAAAACATGACTCTTGACACTACTAAATACTTGCCCTTTTAATAATCTTGAAATAAAAAAATCCTCCCAATTTAAAAGCAGGAAATGGATTTCAAGCTTGAGCACATGTACCATCGTACATCATGATCTACACCAGACAGATATACGCACTGCTAGTTGACTTCCTATATGGAATCATTGCAGAGGGGAGTAGCCAATGCACCTGGTATCTTGTATTAATGCGAAAATGCAAAGCAGAAAGAAATATCCTCTTCATCAGCACATTCCGCAAATCACCAAATGTACGGACCTTGTTGACTGGGATCTGGATAAGAAATAACAATAGTCTGTCAAGAAAAATATACTAAAAGAAGAATGATTATTAAAGCCTCTGAAGGAAAATGATTCCTCCAATTGCAAAACAGTTGGTACATTCAAAAGCATTGAAAATTGCACACAAACAACATATAAAACTGAAAACAGTTTGTTTCAAAAACATGCATAAAATGTAAATATAACCTTGCAGAACATATTTATTGAGAAATTCTGAAGCAACTCGTGCTGAAATATCTGGGGACGCTTATCTTCTGTGTAGCCCCCAGGAATGGACCAATCATGCTTAACTGGAGGGCGAACAGCGTGCCTCTCCCTCCGGAGATTTTTGGATTGCTCCAGGGGAACAGATGACCTTTCCTGGGACAAAGCACCAGACAGTCCTGCTGTCAGCTTAGGAACAAGGAAACTGGCCATTGCACCAAAAGCACTTGGTGTAGGTGGGGCAGGTGCCACATTTTCCATGCCATTCTGTCCAAAAACTGCCTACAAAAGTTTAGAAAATTATTTACTAATTCAGCTAGAGTTATAATAGTGAAACAACTCAGAAAATAAAGAGTTAACTAAAGTTCTATGTCGATATCATCTCCAGGTCAATTATAAATTAACAGACACATACTTCAATGTGGTTAACTGTCTTTGGAATGTCGTCAATGTCCCCAACAATATACAATGTGGCATTTGCTGGGAAGTACCACCGCTCATGGAACTTTCGGATTTTATCAGCATCCCATTTTTTAATTTGTTCCTCCAATCCAATAGGAAATCTCTTGCTCAACTTGTTCTCGGAATGCAAGTATTGCAACAACTGTACCGAAAAAGATGAAAAGAAAGGAATAACTGGGTAAAAGGCAGGTATGAAATAAGGGAGACTATTTTGGTAAGAGATGGATGATATAACAAACAACAAAAAGCCATTAAAGCTGTTCACTTGTTCTAAATACCTGACAATCAACACGGTACTCTATAGTGTTCATCATTTGTAGTTCTGACAAAATTGCCCGTCTTTCTTTCTCAACTCGAGAAACGAGAAACTTGGGGTGAAATGCAATCTATAGCCATTAATAATGCATCATTTTTCAAACACCAAAACACAGACAAGTACAAAAGGGAAACAACAAAATCTGAGAGTGGAGAGCTATCGACTTAAATAGAATGAATAAATAGTTTAATAGTTTTGAAGCATTAGACCAAAAGGAATTGATATACCTCATTAAGAGCATCCAGGACAACTGGCAGCAAATTACCTTCAGAGTCCTAGGGATCAAAACTTCCATTAGACTAAGTAGTGAGTTGTAATGCTGAACGAAAACCAAAAGAAGGAACAAATGGTAAAACTAATATCACATTACATCTATATATTTGCTCATAAACTAATCACACTATGACAATTGGTTATTCATTATAATTTTCTTCAACAAGTCAATCATCTTCACATGTTTATGCATTTAATTAATTTCTTGTTTCTCCCTTCTTTTCTTTGTCATCCAAAGAGGAGCAGGAGTAGAAAAACTTGGTTGTGTCTTCTTTCTTTCTCCTCAATTTCATGACCATCCCCTGCTTCATTTAGTTTGATCGTCTTTTTCACACATCAAAAAATGAGGTACACATAACCAAAGTAAATAAGGCACACATCGGCATGGTTTATAAATCCAACATTGTAAGGAAATTACGAAGACACCACAAACCTTTGTACTAGTTGGTGAATGGATATGAAACACGGTATGATGGAAGTCTGTATAAGCATTAGACCTTGCCCCAGTTCCAAGAAGTTTCTCACGCTTCTTACTCCCAAGGAATGCAACATGTTCAATCATATGAGCAATTCCTTGCTCATCATCTTCCTCATCAATCGATCCAGCATGGACTTCCATGTGAGCTTCAAACCTATAGTTCAAAGGTAGAACAATATTAAGGAGTAGAAGGATGAAACAAAATCACTACTTGTTCGGATATAGTACTAATTGAAGTGCAAAGTATTTTGCACGAGATAATTGCAATATATTTCAGCACCCTTTATCTGTGTCAAGAGTCGTCACTCAAGACTGTCCAAGTGTAACAGGTGAAGAGAGAGCTTCAAATTACTGAATTACTCTGTAAATTCTAATGTTGCCTATGTACACAATTTATAAATCATTCAGGTCGGAAAGAGCAATATTCGCTAGAAATTAGAGGCACTCAGCCATATTGGCAGGTTATTCGTACACATTAAAGTTCACACTTCTTTTCTGAATCCCCAAAAAGAAGCAGTCAGTACCTGTTGGGGACAGCAATTAAGTCTGTATGATGAAATAAACTTGCTTTGTTTCATATGATCATATCAACATTATACAATTCTCAACAACAAAGAGGCAGTTGAGACTGCTTGATGATAAAATTTTCTAATCTAATTCAAAGTTTGTCCTGACCAGATTCATTCATCTCGTTAAATGTGGTCATTTGATTCCAATATGACTTAGTTCACAAACTTCAATTAATGCTTCTGTCTGCTGTATCCCCCAATTTGCATTCATGTTTAGATAATATTTATTCGCAAGCATGTAAGTAGTCATTTATTAACATTATCATATTTTTATGTTTTATCCAAAAGTTATTGTTTCAAATTTTTTCGATCCTAGTTGGAGACTATCTTCACCTATAAGTCATGTTTATAAAAAGAACCACCTAAAAATGAATTTCATCATGTTCATGAGAGTTGTTATAGAAGAAGTGGGGTACCTATTAGGAGGGACTTTGTTTGGCAGAATAAGATAGCGGAGCCCATTTTTCAGTTGTCCTCTGTGCAATTTTGGGTGAGAAGGAAGCTCGAACCTTAAGAAATTCGCAAATTCTATTCTCTCAGCTTCAGTGTCTAATGAATCCAAACCAGATTTCTCCGTAAAACCATCAGGCCAGGTGGTACTTGCAGCATGTGGCTCTTCAGGACCCGCAGAGGCACTTGGAACTTTAACTTTTCTAACCTGAATATCAAATTGATAGGAGAAACCAGATAGATATCAATTTGAACTATCAACAAAAAATTTTAAAATTCCATACAAGTAGTGCCTCTTTTTCAAGGTAAACGCTGAAAAGGTTAAATTCGCCAACTACTGGATATGGGCCACAGAATGGAACATTATATAATAAGCATGATAGATCGCCTACTAAATTTTCCTTCATTCACCTTGCTGGATATTATTCCCTCCAATAAGAGCAAAAGATAGATAATAGCTTTCATAAAAGCAACACCAGAATATAATATTTGCTTGGAAATGACGACTACAGAATGCAGAATGATCCTCAGATAATTAAAAAGGATTACAAACATAGTGGAATAACCAAGAGTCATAGAAATATGATCAACTTATAAAATCTATCACTAACAGGAATCGATGGACATTTGAAGCTGACCACAAAAGAAAATGTTGAGATGCATAAGTTGAAGAAGAAGGTTTAAAAATTATAAATCACAATTTTCAAATGAAATACATCGTATTGAACTGAAGTCGAAATATATTCACAATCAGTGTACTTTGAAAATTAAAACTATTTTTAATAATGTCTTACTGCCTCATTGTCATGTAGGTTCTTTGCCAGGTGAAAGGTTGACTTGTCAGTAAGGAATCCAGAGGTGAACCTCTTCACTCCAATTTGCTTTCTGTTGTAAGAATGGAAGCAAGATACTCGCTGAATATTAGCTGGCGGGAGTGAATGAGGTGGCAATTCTTTGAACTCAGAAGAAAATCTCCTATTTGTCTGTAACAAGGGACAACATGAGCCTTACGTTATAAGCAAACAAAGTGGAGCATAACTTTGCACAAGGGACTGAAAACACGAATTTCCTTTCAAACAAAATAAAATGATTTATAGTGTTGCAATCCAGAGAAAGGCAAATCTTAGAGATTTCAGATAGAATGTAGACAATTTTACATGCTCGATATTAATGAGTAAAGCACCACCCTTTTGGAAGCCTCAAATTGGCTTTCAGACTTAAGGATAGATGTTAGCTCACAGAGACATTTTTTACATTACTGGGCTACATTAATATCTAAAATACACAAATAAAATATCTATCTAAAGAAAAGACTTCAGTGGCGGAGGAAGGTTCGAACTTATGTATTCTTATCCTACAAGCAAGGACATTATTGCTAAAGCTTGAAGCAATGACTCAAAGAATCAAAACTTGTCCTTCTAGCAATAACCTTTAACCACAATACAATCCGTTGGAGCAGATCATAAACATCCATTAATCCAAAATGAATGACGAAAGTAAAATTTTAAGACAAGTGAAGAGTCACTCTACAGGTAAGAGGCACATGTTAAGCTTAACAAGGTAGAATAACAAGAGATGGAGACAATGTAGCATTTATATATATATATATATATATAGTATCATTACGTTAAGGGTAGAATCAGATTGAGCGGAAAATTAACGCTCCAAAATAAGGGAGACCACTCCAAACATATATTTTCGAACTTCAACTTCATAAAAACATATTGTTTCGTTGGTACACTCGTTCGTCATCAAATCACAATACAAGAAGATCAATCGATAGAGATTATTGAACTAGAGATGAATCAAAGAGGATATGTATTGATATGAATTTCTGGAAAAGGTTTACAATCTTGAATGCCTCATCTCTCTTAGCTAATGCCATTTTATAGGTTTATCTACATCTAACTACCTCTAATAACTACTTCTAATAACCGCCTCATCTCCATTCTATCATAAATACCTCTGATTCCAATTGTTATGTTGGTACACTCGTTCATCATCAAATCATAATACAACAAACTAAATTGATAGAGATTATTGAACTGGAGACGAATCAAAGAGGATATGTATTGATATGAATTTCTGGAAAAGGTTTACAATCTTAAATGCCTCCTCTCTCTTAGCTAATGCCATTTTATAGGTTAATCTACGTATAACTAACTCTAATAACTACTTCCAATAACCGCCTCATTCCCATTTTATCATAACACATACACTCTTTTGTTTACCACAGGCCATACTGCCCAATACAGTAAAAATAATAATAATAATACTATTCTACAGGCTAGTAAAGCTGCTAAAGCAATTAAGTAATTTCACAAAGACAACAGCTACTACCATAAAACGAAGCACAAAATTCAGTTACACGGTCAACCGAAGCAGCTCCCCAATTAGTTATCCATTATCTTCAAATTCTCACTCCACGTCATAAAATCCACATAACGCCCAAAAAAAGTCCTTGCCTCAAACATGAATATCAACAAATTTGACCGAATTGAAACAGAAGTCGGACTATCTCCCCAACATACCTTACTGATAGTGGAGCGAAAGCGGCTACGACAACCATTCTGCGGCGGCCGCAGAGTAATGACCTTGTTTGCTTGTATCCGATTAAATTTGGCTGTAACCGGATGAGAATTAGAGCTTTTTTTACTATGATTACAGCTACTACTAGCATGAATCGACGCCAGAATCGGCTTTGTGTTGAATAAGATGGATGAGCTCTGCATATTGGGAAATTAGGGAGAACCAAAAGTTCGCGAACGGGGTGGAGCTGAAGATATTAAGAGAGAATTAGAGAAGAAAGAAATTGTTGGAAAAACGAAAATATTTTTTGTACGTATATTAGCTGATAGTATTATATATATATATATATATATTTAAATATTATTTAAGTCTGATTTTGAAGAGTAGAGTTGGGTGGGGCGGAGTCGGCGGTGTAAGTGGTGGCTGTTTGGCCAGCTTGGCCTTGCCTCAGATTTTTTATATTTTTCCTTTTTCTACCAAAATTAAAATGATTAATCCAAATTTAGGTTATTTGTAGTCATTTCTCCGTAACTAACATTTGTGCTCAAAATAGAAAATTATATGTAGTATCTTGAAACGACACGATTATTATCGTAGAGCGTTTAAAAAAATAAAAACAGTTATGGAAGACCAAAAGTTGTACAACTGAACTGAGAGTATAACTTAGTAATGGACTGAGCCGGCCCATCGATTATTTGGGCTTACAAAATGTGGCTGAACAATATATATATGATAAAGTGATGTATCTGTCTGTTGTATTTGAGTTTTCATAAAACTGAAAGAAAATCAATTTGTATATGTACTCACATGGGGTTTTACTTTTTAATAATGTATACTGAAATTAAGTATGACGAAAATAGTACTCCGTTCCCAACAATTATTACTTTTTTTTTTATCAAAAGTGACGGTAGACAGACCCTAACCACAGCTCCCACTATTATTACATAATAAGATAACAAAAAATAGATAAAGGTACAGGAAAAACAAGTTAAGCAAAAAAAAAAAAGAAAAAGGCTTATTCGCCAATCAATTAAATTCACAATATTTATTGGCTTTGTTACACCAACTATATTTCATTGTCTGTTGCAATATTTAGTTGCAATTTTGTGCATACTTGTCTCTATCTTAAGAAAATGCCTGTCCGGGTCAATAAATAATATATTATATATTGGGGCGATTTTGGATTGTGAAAAAAATATATATATATATATATATGTATATAAAATTATATTAAAATATTTTTATTCAAGAGTTGTAATGTAGATTGTAAATTCCTTGGCTTTTATATCACATTACCAGAATCAAATCCCTTTAACAACATTTTTTTTTTTTGTTTTTAACATGTGAAAAGTTTATTTCTCTTAAAGAATTGAAATTTCGTGTCACACTAAAATTTGGATCCTTTCGATTTTTCATATATTTACAAAGTTATTCCAATAAAGAAAAAGATATTAAAAAAGAAGAGCGAGATACAACAAGGAGAGAAAGAGATATAAAAAGAAAATATATTATTTATTTAAAAAGAAAACTTGTATTGAAAATATAATATTAATAAATTACATGAATGTTGTATTTATACACATCATTAGCTAAACTATAGAGTAAACATCATTAGCTAAACTAGAGAGTAAACAACTACCTAGCAACAATACAAAACAAACTAATTATTTTATTAACAAAATAACTACTCTCTTTAACATCTTAAATAATCTTTGGTTGAAATTAAACTTTCACTTCTTGCATCTCATTTGCTTCACTCTTGCTTAGCTCATAGCTCGTACTGTATGTGCAATAATTTAAAGCATAAACGAAATTATAAACTTAATTAAAGGGTCCTATATCCGAAAGCAAATTTTTTTTGGTTAATTAAAAGGTCGTGATCCACTCAATTAAGGACTTTTATTTTTAAAATGGGAATATGATTGAGTGATAATCAAATATAAGCGCATGTATATATATATGAAAATGGTGATATGATTTTGTGATAATTAAATGTAATGATAAAATAATAACTTTATTAAAATCGAGAACCGGAGATACAATGCTTGGAGATTACAAAAGTAAAACGGAAAAAGTCGAATCGAGGAAGGCCTCTTTCCGCAAGACGAGATACACCCCGGCTAGTGCTCACGGTCCGGCGTATCGTCTCCAAAGATAAAACGACTTCGTCCTTTAGAGTAATAGCACCACAAACTATAAAGACCCCGGCGAACTTGACGAGGAAAAGAACTGAGCTACTAATGAAGCTCTAAATACTAAAATGAGAATGAGATATAAACTAGAGAGAAGATAGCAAAATGAGTTGGTGTGCAGAAAAATGCTCCCAAGTCTCCCTTTTATAGTACTCATAAGGGAACTCATAGTAGCCAAAAGGTTGGCTCTTCAAGAGTCAAAAGGTTGGCTCTCGGTTAGTAGCCAAAAGGTTGGCTCTTCAAGAGTCACATGGCTATCATAAAAGCCATGCAAGGTCATGCAACATTCGAATTTTTCATGTGTGATTAATTGGGCTTAGAAACAAATTCTCAATTAATTATTCTCTAAATATGGCCCAAGAGCCATATCAAAGCCCAAAAAATACTTTCAAAATCTAAACATAATATAAATCATCGAGAAAATCAATTTTGAAGCATGCCTCGACTATTTAATTTTCAAAGAATTAAATATAAATCAATCAAATTAATTAAGAACCCAACAAGTTCAAAATAAATTTTTTCCAACATTAAATTCAATCATAAGCAAAATCAATATATTTTATATATTATATTTTTTATGTATTGCATATAATATATTATTATATCACGTAATAATGCCTTTATATACATTAGTCAATATATGCATTGACATTTTAATGTTATAATTTATGTATAAATTTAATATATAATTAATCTATATTATAAATTATATAGTTATCAATATTATTCAAAATTGGTAACTATTTCGTAATTAAAGGAGTTGTTCTTATTTCATCCATTCCCTGTGACATACACAGTGTGCATGATTATATTAACATAGTAAACAGAAGTATATAATAAAATGACAAAAGCTTAACGTTGACATAGTGAAGATAGACGAATTAGAAAAATGCATTCGAACTTGCGTCCACGTCTCTGCTTTAATTGGTGAAAGTGTCATTCCAACTACTAATGAGTTATCACTCAATAAATAAAATTATGTGAACATATTTTGATATATCACTCTTTTTGTTAAATTTGATTTGATGAAAACAATAATTTATAAATTGATTGGATCAACTAATTGATGCATATATGACGGATATGATACATCATCAGTTAAAGGGATAGTAATCGGGGATAACAATCCAGTATGGCGGTATGAATAGTAACTATCAATACATTACATACTTGCAGCCGCGAATTAAATGGGACCTAATGGATACTGAATAAGCGGATTTTTTCACAGATATATGATGGGTATTTTATAATGTTTTGCGGGTATATGAGTTCCGCGAGTATGAATAGTAATTGTTCATACTCATATCCACAAATTAAATGGATAGTGAATTACATTCACGAACTTATCCATAAATATCAAACATCTCCCAAACCCACAATTATTAGAATTGAATACCCGCGAGTACCGGATATTTGCAAATAAATGTCATCCCTAATTAATTTCTTATTTACGTTTTGTGCTTTATAATATAGGGCACAAAAGCTCACATAGTCACATGCTTGTAAGAAACAGGATTGATGCGTGTGACAATTTTGGCCAATGTTTGTTAATTATCAATTTTAAATTATTTATGGATTTGTTCAAATACGTGACTTCCTTCTTATATTATATAATGAGAATCAAGATTCAAATGGCATTCGTTTATGTCCACAAATTAATCCCTCATCCAAAAGCAAAGGAGGAAAACAAAGAAGCAACAGCCACTGAACTTGTCAAATATCGAATAGCATCATATTCATTGAAGCATATCACTTAGCATTTAGCAAGCAAGCAGCATATATAATTTTCTACAATTGGAAAATTTATAATCATTCGTCACTTTCAATTATACAGGATTCTTTCATTTTATGCAATATTCATATACTCGCGAATTAGCATATTTAATGTGTCCACGGAATCACGAATACATGTTCAATGTGTCATGGGATAATGTCTAATACATGTTCGATAAAACTTTATTAATTATATATTTATTTTTATTTTTTTATCTAAGATTCATCTATTAATGTAATATGTTTTGATATTAATTAAATAATTTTACTAACTCACATACTTATGTATAAGTGACATTGACACTACATGTTGGAAAATGTAAATGTAATATTTACTCCTCTCCTGTTAAGATTTATTAACCCTTGAAGTCCAATTTGGATAAATATAATTATATGTAATTCTCAATATTGAAATTCATGATAACACCTATAATTATAAATATGACTACGTACGCACCCCTCCAAATTAGTTTTATGAATTCATGAATTTTATATACATACTTCACATATCCCTAGCTACATAGTTTGTTTGGATATCGTGATTCGTCATATATTACATACTAGTAGTATAATATTTCGGATTGTGTGAAATTACGTCAAATTTGTGACCTTTTCCTTTATGCTGAATGATCTCATTCTCTGAATCTAATGTATATATGTGAATCAATATACATAGATACATTGCTTCTGCCTTCTGAACCATAAATATTGATAGTTTCAACCAACTATTTTTTTCATCAACGGAATTCAATGGATTTAATTTACAATTTGAAGGAATTGGTACAAGTTGTGTAAACACAGAATATGTTGAATTGTTGATTCATGGTAAATGTGGATAATTCCAAGTCAGTAACATGTATGTTAGTATGAATCCGTTTTGGAAATAATGCAGAAACAGAGTAATTAAATAGGAGAGAGAAAATAGTGTAAGAGCGATAGAGGTGGTACGGTCTCACACTTTTTTAAAAATGTAATTTTTACTATTTTAAAAATGTGTCAAGTTTAGCGCGACGTCCAAATAAAAAAATTATACGGTAGATTTGAAATTAATAAAACGTTTTAAAAAGGGTGTTTGGTTGCACCGCGCGTGGCCTGACTTTGAATTTTATCCACCCTATCGGCCTATCCTATCTAATTCAAGCAATTTTGAAATATTCAAATCAAGACATAAATATGTTAATTCTATACCGATCCCTTAGCTGTCAAAATTTGCATTTAAGTCTTGAAATTTGCCTCTTAATTTATATGGATATTGCGAGCTAGTTAGTGACAGACTGTATGAAAGCATGGCTCACTTTATGCGCACACAATAGTAACGAGGACAGATTCATTTTGTTATTATAAAATACAGACAACCATATGCACATTTTATACATATATTTGACCAAACTATGTGGTTTGTTTTATATATGTTCTAATTTGTAAAACGACGCACATGGCTTTCAATTTTTCTACACAATATTAGAAAGTCTAAACTCTTACACAATCTTAATTTTATAGACTTCCTTACCGAATGTGTTGGAACAATATTAATTTGTTGCAATAATTATTAGATCTCACTTTATTTTCACATGCATTATTATTAATACTTAACAGGAGTATCCCTATGACCCAAGTCAGCGCACCAAACACATACTCTTCTAACTCATTTTATTATTATTATACATTTAAGTAATAAAAAGTGGGCTAATGCAAATAAATCGGAGCGAGTAAAATGAATGGATTAATAAAAAGTGAGAAAATATTTTGTTGGTCCTTATACGAGTATATAAAATTTTTGAAATGCGAAATTTAGTAATTTATCAAACTTGTTTTCAAATAAAATCAAATTTTTTATTTGAGAGCCAAGTGTTCTTTCTATTGAACAAGTTTTTACAATGAGTATGAAATCTATGATAACTTACTCGATTTTTAAGCTTTATATATATGAAAATAATTAAGACATTGAGCTTGAATATGAGTTGAATTCTTATAGTTCTTGAATCTTCTCGTAAGTTTTTCAAGTGATGAATGATCTTCATTTATAGTTGATGTAGATTCAAACTAGCCGTTGTGTGTAGCCGTTTGAATTTTAAATCTTATCTAACCCTTGAATTCTTCTCATTGAAGTTGTCGTCATTTTTTCTATTTTTGGTGTTTGTGTTTCTGAACAAATTATGCAATTTTGCTGCTTTTCATGAATGAAGTATTGACTTTCAGGCTGAACTTTATGATAGAAGTTTCATGCTGGACTTCAGATCATAATCTTCAGATTTGACTTCAGGACATAATCTTCAGACTGACCTTCAGACTGATTTTTAAGACAAACTTCACTTTCAAAGTTGGTCTTTAGGACATACTTCAGGCTGACTTCATGCTGAGTTTTTTCAGGCAGGTTTGGTAGATTTGCCCTTATGACTTGGTTTTACAGGCCTGCCCTACACAAAATCAAATTTTGGAACAAAATCAAAACATAATAAATATCGATCTCAACATATTTTAACTATCTATTTTAATAAAATCAATGATTCATGTGATTTTATCTACGAATTAAATTCATTTAAAAAAATCAACTTCAACATTATTCCTACAGTATTAAAAAACATATTTAAATCTAATTTAATCGATTATAAATAAAATAATAATATAAATGCACTTTCATTTTTAACATGATCTTTTTCTCATACGAATCTAACCATGTATATGTATATATAATAATTTGCTACACAACTGACTATTATACGATTAATGATCATGCACAATGAGATTATTCAAACTTTCGTGTGAAAATAAATACAGTAAAATACTCGTGTTGCGATCGTGCATGCAAATAAATGCCCAATTTTTAGTTAATAGTATTATATTGATTTTATAATGAAAATTTATGGACTACATTATTATTTTGCAGTTGATACATTTGCATGTTATAACACGGATTATTTCACAATTATTATTATTTTCAGATATATAATATAACAAGGCTACTATTATAATAATTCTCAATGTTTTTTTTATAGACAAGTGTGCTATAGATAGAGTCGGTAAATAACAGGAACGTTATAGCACGAACGTAAGCGAACGAGTGGGAGGAAATATAATATATTTATTCTGGCATATTCTCATTACCAATTTTTAGGAGTTTATTGTGGATCTTTTATGAACTCACAATAACATGCACTTTTTATTGCATGGTTAGAAAATTAGTGGCAACTGAGTCCAAATATTAAGAAAAGTGTTCCATCTTTTTCAGTAAATTAGACTCATTACCTCCGAATAACTTTATGCTATGGAAAAGATGTGTATAATTTAATGAAATAAAAAGAAGTAATATATACGATAAATATTGGGCATCTTTATCAGGAAAAGAAAGAATATGAAAATAATTAGTTGAAAATTGAAGGAGTGAAGAGTAAAATAGAGAGCAAAATAATTCCCCATCGCTATCGCAAACGTGGCAGTGAAGGAGTGGACACACGCATACGACATATATGATATATCACACAAGTACTGATCGACATTTCTTGCAACCTTCGATAACGATGGCAAACGCGTCCTTACTATAGGCCTAACTCTTTGAAATCAAAACCTCTCACTAATCACTATTTTAAACATATTGTTTGTATGTATATTATCAGTATTTTATTCATACTCTGCTGAATTTATGGTTTAAACGGATCATAGTAGTACATATAACAAATTTGAACAAGTACAAGTAAATATAAATGGATCACATTTAGCTATGCATTTGCTTTAGATTGTTGCTAAATTGTTGTATTATTAGAACGATTTTATTTCTAAAATATTATTGAATGAAACTATATCTCATACTGACTCTTCGAATTCAATACCATATATTTTCAAGATTATGCTGTGAATATTTTATTTTACATGAAAAGAGCATAACAAATGCATTTATATTTCAATAAATGTATGAAAATACACCTAAGTCGACATTATCGTACTTGATACAAAAATATCGTATGCTTGCTTTGCTTGCGATGGAAGTGGTAGGGAATTGGATCCCTTACATAAAGTTATTTGGGACCATTATAATTGTTCTTTATTTATTTATTTATTAAAAAAAAAACCACCCACCTCGTGCCCGCCATTAAGAGAGAGAGAGAGAGAGAGAGCCTCGCTTTCTATATAAGCAGTGGATGGACTTGCTTAACCATTTCAGTTATCCACAGAACCTTCAATTTCAATTATTGCCTTCCATTTCTCATCTTTCAACAGCAGAGGGAGGGGCAATCAATAATTACAGCTTACTATTATTTCTCAAGCGTTACAGATTGCTTTTTAATTCTTGGACATAGCCAATCCCAAATTAATCGTATTTCCCACACACAGATTGTCGCCATTGCCGATTTTTCTGGAGCTACTCGCAACTGTTTTAATCGATATCTTGCCCTTCTTTACTTAGTGGGTCTTTGATTTTCTCTGGAGGGAGTTTTTTTCTCTCCTTAGGAAAAAGATTCTACTTTTCCTTTGTCCTTTTTTTAATCTGAATTACCCTAGAAAAACAAGGGTTTCTGCCTTCAATTTCGTCTGTTATCATGCAAATCAAGAAGCTTGTTACTTTGCCGTCCCGCACTGGGAGGCATTTGCAGCGTTATAATAAGGGATTTCGTCAAGTTGTTGGGTATGTATTTGCTCCCTCATTCTGGATTACGATTCCGAATTTTTGTTTTATTTGTTGGAATTTTTTTCTGATCTGGGGATATTATCTGCTTTGCCCATCACCTGTTTGTTGAATTATTCTCCTTTATTTTTACGAAATTGTGCCTAATTTTTCTTACAATTCTATGCAGATGTATTCCATATAGAATTAGAGACACCACAAAGGAACCTTTGATCGATGAAATCACACTCGATGATTTGGAGATCCTCTTAATCAGCTCTCAAAAGAGTTCTAGACTCATGTTCCCTAAGGTAAAATATGATGAGCAAACTTACCTTATTTGATTAAAAAAGCTAAATCTCAACTTCAAACATTCCAAAACATATACGTTCCTGTGATTAACATTCTTGGATTTACAATTAAACTCATCAGGGTGGATGGGAACTCGATGAAGATATCGAATTGGCAGCTTCTCGAGAGACCTTAGAGGAAGCCGGCGTTGTTGGCCTTCTTGGGGTAAGTTCTTGCTCAATTTTACCCTTTCCATTGCATTCACACCTCAAGATCATCGGCTAAACTTGTTATTTCTTCATTAATCGCAGGAAAAATTGGGTGAATGGATTTTCAAGAGCAAAAGCCAAGAGAAGTATCACGAGGGATCCATGTTTCCCTTATATGTCACTGAGGAATTGGATGTATGGCCAGAGAAAAACCTTCGCCGTCGAGTTTGGGTATGCCCTCACACCTCATTATATGTATATTCTTCTAAAAAACGCAAACTTTAATGATCTTGATGCTGTTATATGTATATACGGTGCTAGTTCTGATGTGGGATCGGATCATTTTTGTGCAGATGAGTGTGAACGAAGCTAGGGAAGCCTGCGCAGCCGTGTGGATGAAAGAAGCGTTGCAGGAATTCGTTTGCCAGTTCACTTATCAATCATCGACACAAGTACTAGAGGAGGAAGAGGCCCTCACATCTTGTTTATTAGATGCATTGTGTGAAGGTGATGACTTATGTTTCACAATTGGAGCTCAAACTGCAGATGACCGTGATGTTGATTGCTACTAATTAGTTAAAAGAGTCGAAGCGCTCATTCTCGTGCTCGATCCCTCCAGCGCGTGCCATTCGAGCAAAACTGCAACAGGAGCTGCTTGAAGATGAGGAGTTTAACCCCTGAATAGGCAAGAAAGTGGCAAGTCAATTGTACAAATTGCTCACACCTTGATTTATTCTTTCATTCATGGAAATAACTGAAACTAAATTAAATCCTTTGATTCTTCAAGCTGTGTTCCATTCTGGTAGTTGTTGGGAAATAGGAGATATCTGCAATCAACTTCTGTGTCTGTAAATGAGATCTGTGATGAGGAAATTCATGCTATCATGGATTTAGGCCACTGTATTAATCGATGTCTAATATTATAAAATCCTTTGTACATGCGCTTGGATTATATACTAAATTAATATAAGTATTTTTGTTTCTTGGGCACAAGTTATGGTACCTCTTATCTCTTTCACCCACTTTTTAGTGTGATTGCCTATGTTATGGCTAGAAACACTTGTTTCTATACCACACGTTTCTCATCTAGAAGGAAAATATCTTAGGGCAACGTTTGATCTTCTAATCAGATTGGTATATGCAAGGATTGTTAAAATTAGTTAATACTATTATGCAAACGGTTGTAAGATTTGAACTCCAATCAAATTTGTCCTAACAATAATAATTCTGTTATCAGACAATTTTATTTAATTTTTTCTTGATAGATCAAGATACAAATTGTTATGTATTTTGGTCTGAGTGATTAATAATAAGATAAATAACATATATCTCACAATTTATTTTTCTAAAGACATTAAAATATGCGTAAATTTGTTTCCAATAAACGCTTCCTTTGTTGGTGAATGTGTACTTTTCAAGTTCTGTACATTTCAATGTGTGTGTACGTGTCATATAAATCATTATACGATTGCCACATATATCACATGAGTTACAAATCTTTGGTGATTCATGGGCACTAACTTTAGTTGTTCATGAATCATGATAGAAACATAAACAACACTACTATAATTTACAAAAAGTTTGCTATAATAGTGGGATATATTATTTAAAATTAAAAATGGTAATGGGCTAGAGTTTAGAATCCCAAGTTGAATATGCAATAATTATACCGTGTGAATGGGCATGACCAAATATATATATGTAATAGATAAACGATAAAAGTCGGCAGCCCACAAACTCTGGTAAAAGTAAACCAAGGCAATACCGACGCCACTAACTAACAGCAAGCAATTTCAATTTTGA
Organism: Leonotis leonurus; assembly: GCA_026898415.1. NCBI lineage: Eukaryota > Viridiplantae > Streptophyta > Magnoliopsida > Lamiales > Lamiaceae > Leonotis > Leonotis leonurus. Next base: position 3,451,726 of record JAPKLX010000009.1, read on the forward strand.
TTGCGAAAGATTGAAGTACTTAAAAGTCTTACAACTAAGTTCAAAGATGTGCTGCTAACTGTAAATTAACAGCTGGTAGGTACAAGTATAACTATAACAGAGACTTCCATTTGTCTCACTTGCTACAACTTCTTCTTCTTGTTTTTTTTGATAAATTAAGGTTCATCTATCTTGACTTGTATCCAGATTATCAAATATCGAGTTGTCAATCTCATGATTCGAAAATTATTATAAGTATATTCAAAATTCACAGGAAACTTAATGATTTTATCCAAAATAAGACGAGGAGCTGAATCAAAACGACTAATTTATAATCACAATTGACTTGAATAAGTCGCGCATGATTTGATGTGATTAATGATGTCTGGATTCTTGAACGTGAACAACTTTCTAAAGCCAAGTTGTTGCGTAGCATTCCGTACCACATTCATGAATCTTCGTACAAGAACGATTAACGAACAAGATAAAATATGGCTATATATATATATTAAAATTGATTAGTATTATTCTATATTTTTTTTAGAAGTATTATGTACCTAACTATCAATAATCATCCATCTGTCCGTATACGAGTCCCACGTCACAGACATGTCGGTTTAACAAAAAAACTAGCCGTTCAACTTCAAAACTAAGGGTTTTTGTAAAAGAGAAACTTTTACCAGCAAAGCATCGGCACAAAAGAATTGAAAAGAATGGGAAGAATCGAAACAAAATCTGATTACGAAGAACTCAGAAAAGCTCGCATTATCGAGAATCAGGTTTTCTTCTTCTTCTTTACGGTGTTGTATATTTGCATTATTCCCACATTACTCTTTAATGGCTGTGGAAATTGCAGGCACGGTTGGCTACTTTAGGGCTTGAAAAAACCTTGTCGGAGCTGCGGTCTCTGAAATCAACCCCCAAATCCACCAGAAAATACTGCAAACTCGATTGCAGAGCCTCTCCTATTCGGCGATCAGCTCGTTTGGAAGGAAAATCGAGCCCATCAGATGGTGGTGCGTCTATTCGGAGATCAGCTCGATTGGGACGAAAATTGCCGCCATTAGAGGGCGGTGCGTGGATGTTACGAAAGCACTAATTTTTTTGTGTGTGGCTGCAGGGAAGTTGAGCTATTTGGTAGGTAGTAATGGCGGCGAAAATGGTGGTGAAAAGAGGGGTTTGCGGCAGAGTAAGATATCGAAAGAAGCTTTGAGTCGGCGCTGTGGTAGCAAGGGGAGAGGGAGTTTGTATGATCCTCTTTATGGGATTTGCTGCCATTTCTGCAGGTTTTATTTATGCCCTAATCAATATGTTTCTTCTATATGGATATGAAATGTGCAACTCAAGTTTATGAATGAATAAAATGAATTTATGTTTCAATTCTCTTTCTTGTTCTTGTAAAAATGTATGCATGCGTTTGAGAATTAGATGATATGTAAAGGTATACATTACAGTACTCTTTATATACATGCTTGAGTATTTCAGTGTTACACTTATCCTTAGTGTTGTTCTTCGATTATTTTACAAAGTTTCGTGTGCACGTCTACCACCTTCAAACAGTCAGTGCTTGGACAATAATTTAGAAAAGCATGAGAAAATTTAGTATGAAAATTGAAATCAGAACATGGTTTTGAAATATTTTTGGTGCTTCATTGGGTTTCAAGTTTACCCCTGTTAGTTTCTGCTCGTACATGGAGTATTCTCATGGAATTCACAAATATGTTTCATGTATGCATTTAGTAAATCCCTTTACATAACAAATATTCTACCAATCTCCTAATATTCACCCAAAAATGCCCTTGTCCACTTGGCTACCAACAATTCATCCAAGATATGTTGCCTATATTAGCTGTCTTCTCTAAACTAATGAAGGTTAGTGATAAATAATCAAAGAAAAGCACATATTATAGTATCCAACCACTTTGCAAAGTTCCCATATATGAATCTATGTTATCATTCGACAAGTCGTGGATATCATTTAAACATTGTGTTAGAGATATATGTTTACATAGATTTTCTTTTGCATAAATGATCTCTTGCACGGTTGCACCCATGACCCAACAGAAACAAGTCTATGTCAAATATTATTTTGGTAGTTATGATAAATGAATTACTCTACAGGCAAAAGAAACTCTGTGGTGAGGAAGATTGCAAACGCTGTGGTGATCTAGACACAGATCAACCATGTTTAGGTCAGTTTCCAAAACCAACCTTACCATAGTCCCTATCCTTGATGGTTTCCACTTCCTAACATGATTACGACATATATCACCCCCAAACCTTCTTAAAGGCAAAACAGATTGCTCCGTGTGCCACTCTAGCAACGGTATCTTTTGCCGAGCCTGTCTCAAGATTAGGTATGGTGAAGGTAAGTCGTGACGTTAGCCTGTTTAGATTGTGATGGCCATTTTGTGAGCAAACCCAGTTAGTTCTTCATGTGCATTTCTCTACGTATATGCTAGAAATGGAGGAAGTGAGAAACAACAAAGAATGGATATGCCCTCATTGCGTGGAAGAGAAAGGAACAAATCCTTACTGGATATGCAACAGGTACCACCATGTTTTCTTTCACCTTATTAAACCAGAAGCTAAAACTCTTATTTAACTATTAAGGCGACATTTTAAGATATTTTCTTGCCTGCATGTTCTTGAACGTGTTTATGAAAATGAACAGCTCATTATGTCTGAAGAAGAGGAAGATGGTTCCTACTGGAATTGCCATATATAGAGGTTTTTGTTTTTTTCTGTTTCCCCATAAACTTGTTTTACTACTTTTCTGAACTACAATTAATATCCTCTCTGCTGCGTGTGTTGTTGTGTGTGTGTAGCTAGAGAGATGGGATACAAATCTGTGGCACATCTGCTGATGGATGAGCTTTCAAAGAGTAGCTAGAAGAAGATGATTGTATGAAATTATAACACTAGGTTGGTGGGTCTGAACAATTAACGTCGTAGGTCTTGTCATTAATCGAGTTATGTAAATCAATCGATTATTGCCATTGTACCCACTGCTGAAATTGGACTTATGTTAAGGGACTTTATATCTTATCATCGATGGACTTCTGTGAATTGCAACAAAAAAGTTGTCTAAATTCATTGAGAGAATATGGGAACAAACATACACGTTTCTTAAAAAAGATGAATATATTATTAAAAGTTGATTAAGATCAATGAAGTTGCCACCAGTGTTGGAAATTTACCATTAGTCTGTCTGTAAGTGAGGTGTGTACGATCGATTGTTTCCATTAACTAGTATAAAGACTCGTACCAATATTCAAACTTATACATGTACTTAATAATTTGGGGTAAAATTTGGGGTAAACGCTAAAATACCGATTTTGATAAGTAAAAAATAAAAACTATCCACTTAAAAATAAAAGATAAAGAAATACTCATTTTTTTATAATAGCATGATGAAATTGATCATGTGCTTGCTCATATTATTCAAATTTAAAATGACTGGAGTTATTCAAATTTAAAATGACTTGAATAACACGAGCATATGATGAAATTCATCACGTTATTGTAAAAAGTGAGTATTTTTTATCTTTTATTTTTGAATGAGTATTTTTTATCTTTTATTTTTGAATGAGTATTTTTTATCTTTATTTTATGAAAATGATAATTTTACCTATTACCCCTAATAATTTTATGACTATGCCACAGCCTATCTTCTTATTCTTATATTCTGTTCTCTCATTTTTAACAGTAATGGATGTGTTATGGACTTTAATTTTGACAAAATAATGAGGGCTATATATTAGTTTACTGGACAAATATTACCTACTTATAATTTTATTTCTAAACGCCTTTATTTTCTAAACAGGAAACTAAAAAGGACTATTTTATCATAGTAAAATATAAACAAATACATAATGGTTAATTACATATTAAAAAATATAAATTATTAATTTAATTAATTGTTATCTTATGGACATTTTATTTACATGTAAATATCCGAAAAACAAATAAATAGGAGTCGTCACTTGTGAATGGATTTTTCCTGCAAGGGTTTAAATTCACCTCGAAGCCAAACCCCTTCGTCCTCCACAATTAAAGAGCGATGCAACTTCCCCAAAACCCCAATATCCGATCCGTCAATTCGAATTCCATACACCCTAACTTAATCTTCTGCAATTCCAGCTACTCGTTTCCTCGAAAGTCGAACAATTTCGGATTCTCCGCCACAGTTTTCCCATCATTCAAGCTCAGAGGTCGCTGTCCGATTCATTTCAGTGGCACCAGACGTCGCCGTTTTGCTCCCTTTGTTGCTGCCGCTAAGAGAGCCTCTGCTCCTGACTACTATTCTCTTCTCAGTGTCAGTAAAAATGCGACTCTGCAAGAAATTAAAGCCGCTTATCGCTCGCTTGCTAGGAAGGTATGCATTTACAGTTGTTTTTTGTGTATGTGCCAATGCAATTTTGCAATGTTGTTGAGTGGTATCGCAGAATTATCTGGGGTTCAGAAATGGAGGAACTAAGGTGTTGTGAATTAAAGGCTGAAGTTTTTTTTTTTTTTTTTTTCATTTTTCAAGACATAGAATGAGTTAAGGGCATTCTATCCATATTCGCTTATTAAATATGTATTGTTTTCTTAATCATGCCCATTTGCAATTTTTGCCAATGTGTAGTGACGGGTTCGAATTACATTGATTGATTGTATGTATCTATGCATGTAACAACATCTTCTACTTGTTTGCTTACTTTTGGCTATAGTTCTTGCTCGAGTCCGGGACATTCTGCTTATATCTCCAGTAGTCGAATTTGGGGTTTAGTAATGGTAATGCGTGTGAAATGTGAATGCAGTATCATCCTGATATGAACAAGGGTCCTGGGGCTGAAGAAAAGTTCAAAGAAATAGCTGCTGCTTATGAGGTAAATATATATTGCCACTGTACTCTTTATGGTCAAGGCTTTAATATCTGAAATGTTTTCATGTCTATGAAAAAAGAACAGACTGCACTCTTTCATGCTTGATCATTTATTGATGGAAAATCACATCTTTAAATATCTATACTATAGATGTTTTTTCCAACATACTAATCTTTTCCTTCTTTATGTCATTGAACTTCAATATTTCTTCTCTAAAGCCACCTCTTAAAAGATTTGCCTAAAGATGTTATCTTTCTTGTCAAAAAATGATATTTCAAGGACTTGCTGAAATGAAATGATAAATGTGTATGGTCCCATCGTATTAAAATGGAGTTATTTTCCCTAATTAACATTTGTATTAAAAAATGTTCAATTATGTATAATAATAATGACATAAAATGATACTCCCTCCATTTTACATAAAAATGCACCATTTGACCCAACACGGGTTTTAATAAAATATAGTTGACTTGATTAGTAAATTTTTTTATTAAGTATTAAAATATATTTAATTTAAATGGTAGTGGAGATTGGGACCCACAAAAAGGTGTTATTAAATGTTAAAATATAGTTGATAACTTGATTTGAATGGTAGTGGAGATTGAGGCCCACAAAAAAGTGGTATTAATTTCCAAAATGGAAGGTGCATGTTTACGTGAAACTTACTAAAATGGCAAAAGGTGCATGTTTATGTAAAATGGAGGGAGTAAAATTTAATTTTACTTCACATTTACCTGAAAATGAAAAATAATTCAAAATATTTATTAGATTGTTTCCAATTATGTCCTCCTTCCTTTGAATAATCTGGTGCATTGTCAGACAATTTTCTTCAGTTGATTCCTTACTCCTTAGTAACAAAACTGTTTTACAGGTTTTGTCGGACACTGAAAAAAGATCTTTATATGATCGCTTTGGAGAGGAAGGTCTTCATGGAGAATTTGATGCTGCAAGTGCTGGTCCACAAGGGGTAAGATCATGTATCTCTTCTCTGGCACATTTTGCAATATTTTGATGTTTAAGTTATCAATCTAAGTTCTTTCTTCTTCACTGTAAAAATTTACATGTTGTAGGTGGACCCTTTTGAAGTTTTTGCTGAATACTTTGGTGAATCTAGCAATTTTTTTGGAGGAAGCAGTGAACAACCAGGCTTCAATTATAACTTTACAGAGAAGAGCAGACGGAATCTTGACGTCCGGTATTGAACTAGTGAAATTTTCTGCGTTACCTTTAATATATGTTGTCCATGAGTATTATTTATGATAAGAACTCTAATTTCTTCATTTAAGCTTAATAGTTATTTAATGAATGAAGTTTCAAATATAAAAACTAATCAACCTCTCAAAAAAATGAGCTTCAAGTTAGATTCTTCTGCACAGGGGTCTTGATTTTCAACATTGCAATTAGCATGTTAAGTTCCTCTAATGTGTGAATGTCTGGTCTGGATCAGGAACTCGTGATAACTCTTTTCCTGCATGTATTGAACGTTATGCATAATCTCTACTTCACCATGTAGTCTGGACAGGAGCAATATTGCCTTAAATATAAAGTACTGTCATGAATCAGTATGTCTAATCTATTTATGCATTTAATTTATATGCAGATGCGATTTGTATCTGAGCTTCGAAGAATCAATATTTGGGGGGAAACGTAATGTTGAAGTACCATATTTCCGTACATGTGACGATTGTGATGGAACGGGTGCAAAATCCAGCGATTGCGTAAAAACATGTACTGAATGTGGAGGTAGGGGACGAACAATGAAAACACAGAAGACACATTTTGGAGTTATGTCCCAGGTATTCTAAGTGGTGACATTATTTTTATTTTGGTGACCTTTCTGTTTGAATCACCACGTAGCTAGTGCACCAATGCAAAAGGGCTGCTACACATTGCATGACAAAATCAATGCGTATTTAACAAATTCAACTCTTATTAACAGGTTGTAGAATTAAGAATTGACGTTTTCCTAAGGAATTAATTGATTTCTTCTAATAAGCTTCTCATCAGACATCCTTGACGCCTTTCTTTTGACCATTCAAATGGGAAGAATATTAGTTTATGAAACAAATGTTGTGTGGGACTAGCTCAGAGATTTAATCCCGGCTCTTGCTTTAACATTATGGCGTAGATGATTCTGTGAACTCTAGGTTACATCCTGCTCAAAATGCAACGGTGAGGGGAAGATAATTACTGATAGGTGTCGCAGATGCCATGGCCGCGGCAGAGTTCAAGCACAGAGGACAATTGAGGTGGTTGTTCCACCTGGTGTTGATGATGGAGCTACAATGCAGATCCGAGGAGAGGGAAATACTGATAGAGTGAGGTGTGTTTTTGAAGCCGTAATTTGATTTTGTTGGTGAAGTCAAAGGCATCTCTTGGTTCTATTACATAATGCTATTTGTTTCTTCTCTTTCCAAGTCTTATTGTAAGGTATATCAGAGTATGTTTTGCTTGACTGGTAAATTCTAGTTAGCTGATTGTTGTTCCTTCATACGCCCATTAGTTATGGTTGAAGTGTTTTCTGAATGTAGTTTGTGACATAATGGATCTAGCTAGGTTGATATCAAGTAATGTGTTTGACAACATGGGACAGTAGTTTCACATTTTATGGTACTCTCTGATTGTTGTGACAAACATATGTCAAGGTATTTTCACCCTAAAGAGCAAAAGGACTAATATGGGATCTTGTAAGTTATCCTGATATTAGTCAAAAATTTTGGCTAGATTTACTTCAACAACTTATTGCTTACTTGATCCAAACATCACTTTTGTTTGTCCTGAAGCCTCATAGTATCATCTTGTGTACCTAAAAAAAGGAAACAGGAAACAAGAAACAAAAATAACTTGTGGCAGTTCATGTTATGCATATCTTGGTCTGTGGGGATTGTAAATTTATTAAAGAAAGAGTCTTTTAGCCTGTTATTAATGCACAGGAATATAGCGGGTGACTTGTATCTTGTTCTCCATACTGAGGAGAAAGAAGGAATTCAGAGGGACGGAATGAATTTATACTCGAGAGTAGATATTGACTATACAGAAGCAATCCTGGGGGTTCTTAAGAAGGTATGCTTTCAGAATACTCTATGGTTATGCAAAATATGTTTTCATTGTTAAACTATAAAGGAAATTTATTAGACAAAACAAGATGAACTTAAAAGAGTCAATCTCTCGCTGAATTACTACATCTTGAGAATCTTTTCAGTGATATTTATATACGCTTCTGTGTGCTTCTGTCTGCCTTGTTTTCCATCGCTTCTAAATGAGTTAAGAAGGAATTAAAATGAGTAAGATATTCAATAACTTGTAAATTACATATTTCCTTTTTATCTATATGATATGAAGCGATGATGGGGCCGGGTGAATTATGCTAGTGCCGTAGTAAACTACATGGTACTTTTCTTCCTCGATATTGGTGATAAAAATTTAAAAATCTTCTCATGCCAAGTGCAGGTTGATACGGTTGAAGGTATGAAGGATCTTCAGATTCCCCCAGGAACTCAGCCAGGACAAAAGTTAAGGCTGCCATACATGGGAGTGCCAAATATGAGAAAACCTTCTGCACGAGGTGATCATTATTTCACTGTGGATGTTCAGATCCCAAAACATATAAGGTTCTTGTCCAAGTAAATTTACACATATCTCTTTATATTAGAGTAATTTATGTGGCTTCCATCTGATGTGATGCCTCGACATTTTTAGTGATGCAGAACGAGAACTGGTTGAAAGGTTGACGTCTCTTAGGAAAACTGAAGGCAGAGTTGGAGGCAATAAAGGTCTTTTTCTGAACATTGACTAGTAGCTTTCAAATTATATTTGTCCATTTATTGGCTTCTTCTAACTTTTTATTATCACGGAATTCGTGATGAAGACGTTAAAGGCCAAACTTCGAACAACAGAAGCAAAAGTGAAAGACATTGGTGGAAATCTATAAAGGATGTGTTATGGTATGTTGCGATCAGTTGTAGCGATTTTTTCTACTTTAATCATTCCAATATAAGGGAGTATATGTACATTTTTGTCTATTTTCTTAGGCATTTGAAAGAGAAAATGGTCCTTTCGTCCCGATATTCTGAGATTGACTTCATAGTTGAGCTTAATACTTGATGGCTTATAATTAACTTACTATTACGGAAAGTGTATAGCTACATTGTATGTATTTTATCATTACAGGTTAACCTGCCTTTATCTTAGACTAGATTCTTGGTCTTTAACTTTTTTTGACTTCATAGGAGAAGGCAATCTGGTGAAAGATTTGCATCAATCTGCATTGGTACATCAGAAGCGCCAGTGATGTACATGAAGACCCCACCTAAGTTGCCTTGTAGTACTGCTACTTATGTCATTATGTTTTCGGCTGTTCTCAGCTTTTTAATGAGCAAATCTTGGTGGTCTAAATTCTGGCAACGAAGAAAACAATTGGAGCATGGATCTCAAATAAGGTAAAAGGATAGATTAATGTTACGACTATAATGCAGAGTTAAACTTCTCCTGAGTACCTGCTGGTGGAGGAACATATTATGCAAAGACTGGCTCTCAAATTGGTTCAGTCGAGGCCAATTCATGCGCTGAACAATTGTTTGATCATTACAGTTGAGTTCTTGGTGGATCTAAAATTCCCCTAGATCAATTTTTCCTAGTGCTAAGTGTTGTAACAGCATGTTTACCAGATATTGATTATTTGCTATATACCAACCAAGCTTAAACTTGGTTAAAATGGTTCACCCATGTACACACCCTACATCCCTGTGTATACTTTTCCTTTGAGTCACGAAAAGAATACCCATGTACACACTCTACATCCCTGTGTATGCATTCTCTTTCGAGTCACCAACAGAAGGATCTTTCTCTATTTTTTAGCTCAACTAATTGAAAATTATGTGGTGAAATAAAGATAGTCCAATAAGAAAGCCTTGGGAATTGGTGTCATTTACGAAATCAATTTGAAGTGTGAAATACTGGAAAATATTCATGTTTGGTCATTAATGGATTTGATTAGCTCACACTCCTTACCTTGTCGCCCTCTAAGTTAGGTCTGGCTTTTGGTGGTTTGGGTTTTCTTGCAAAAATGACAAAAAAGAAGGAAGAAAGAAAAGAGGTCTTCTGTTTCTCTTTGTTTTTAGATTATAAACTTACCATTTGTCGATCTTGTTAAATAGTGTTAAATTGTTTGCGTTGTGTTCCAAATATTTCTTTAGTGATTGGTGCACTTGAGTGGGTTTTGTGCATTTTAATCGTTTCTTATAAATCATAATGATTTCGTACGATAGTAGAATGAGGCGACTTTTTGTGACTTTTTTTTTTTTTTTTTTTTTCTGAGTTAATGAAGAACTTGTGAGGGCTAGCATTAATAATGGTGTCCCTTTTTCAATATCGACTTTTCTAGGTGCCAAGTCACGAGTCTGTTAATGTGGGATGTGATAAAATTATTTGTGAAATTATATGCATATTAATATTATTCCAGTCATGACCTCAAATTTACAAACTATTATATTCTATTTACAAATGGATTGATATTTCGTACACCTTAGCATAAAAGAATTATGACTACAGACTGGGGGATGTCTGTACTCATGAATGGCTTGTGAATTATTGTATGTTAAAGATATATTGTAAAAAAACAACCTTGCAGAAGTCTTGTGTATTTTCCCAACTTGTTCCAAACTTGAGATTTCTTAAATGTTAGTTTAGATTCAAGTTCAAAAATGAGACCATTAGAGACTTTTGTGTGGGCACAGCACAGCCACAGGCAACAGTGAATAAAGTAAAAAAAGCTGCAAAACCACCCTTGTTAAAGCATATATTATCATGGCTACTATACTAATGATGTCGCATTCCCGTCATTGAGTGGGTTTGTACTTGTATTTATTTCCGTCGATAGTATTACAATATAAATTTATAATCATTAAGATATCATATTATTATACATAAAATATTTGAAAAATATATATTTTTTAACAAATTAAACCGTTTTTATGTAAATATAATTATATATGTAGCAATATAATGTCTTTGGGAATGATAAATCAATAGTTATCTCTGAGTAAGCTATGTCCCAATCATGTCATGGTACGACTCACTGTACGTTGAGCCTTTCCTTTTTTTAAACAAAAATATCCCCAACTTATTACATTTACCATTTAAAAAGTGTTCTACAAAATTTTCACCTACATATATTAACTCTCTTTACATTTGCTTTAAATGGCCGCCCCCTAGTTTGGTGTGACGTTATTTGCATGGTTCACATATATCAGTATCTACAATTTTAATTATATATTTTACATATATGTGCAGATAATGAGTTAATTAGGATTGTTGACTTTCTTTTCATCTATATATATACGCATGAACATATATAATTAATTAATTCCGATAAATACATCCAATATTTAATTAATGAAAATAAATCTCAACTCTTGGAGTGGGGGTGGGTAGCCAACAGATATATATATATAATCAAGTAAAATTTAGTAAATATATAAATATTTCGTCCAAAAGGGGAATTAAATTAAGGAAATCCTCTGCATGTGTCTTAAACGCAAATACAGAGAATGGATTATCTTGAATTGGAGCCGTCATGCATGTATTAATCATTTACTATTTTCATATGATTATTATATTTTCTAGAAAATATTGAAAACATGTATGGTCAAGTGAAAGCACACACACACACACATATATATATGTAAGAAGAATATAGAAACAAAAATATATATTATGTTAGACTGCAGTACTGCATGCATGGTCGTGGTTGATGAATCAAATTAAGCTGGATCCCTTACTGGTTCTTGAATGAAATGATAGGGATGTCTCTATGAACGATGATTACCACACCTTCTAACTAATGTAATAATTAATTATATATGGTTTAGTGGAAATATCATACTCCATCATTTCTCATGCGAAAAATATGGGTCCCTCCCTCTCCTTCAATAATTATTACTACATGCATGGTTTCGGATATTGAATTACCAGCAGAATTATTATATATGTAGTAGTATCCTATTATCACCAGCTACCTAAGTTTAAATTTGGCATCGCCAAATGATCTTACTATATTATAATTAACTATATATTATACAAAATATAAGGATCGAGGCATCTTAAAACTGTCTAATTAATTAGATGCTTTGGAGAATTATGTTTAATTCAGATTCGATTCTAAAATCTCTAGATAGAATTTGATTTTTGTCGTAACATAATTGACCTGTCATTACATATATAAGTTGTGATAAGATAAACTATTCAGGAAATTAATGAGTTAGTTTTATGCAATAAATATACACAATTTAGTTATATATATATATATATATATTTCACAAACTACAAAATTATATATTGCTTATATATATAGATAGATATCCTTAATTAATGCTCACTATTTATTATCATTTTCTCACGTCTCATTAGAAATTAAATATGACGAAATGATTATAAATAGGGGTAATTTAGTGGGTGGGATTCATACCACATAATCCCACTTGTAATCCCAGTTCAAAGGTACTAATTAATTAATAAACTCCGGCTGTCAATGATAATGATTGAGTATTAGTACTAATTACTACTAAAACTTTTCGTCCTAATCTGCCTCACCTTCATTAACTTAATGCAGTTGGGTACATTAATATTTGGACTTAGATTAATTAAGGTATTTTATTTTTATTTTTCTTTCTAATAAGTCGTAAATAAGTTATACTCCAATCATATATGTTTCCAAAAAAGCTGTTCAATTACCACCAAAATATTTATTTGGCATTTGGCAGTATTTTGTCTGGCATCACCTACATTATTTGTTTTATTTTTTAGCTTAGAAACATTTATGTCCCATTTAACCTAATAAACTTAAACATGAAAATACTAATCAAATTTTCAAGGTTATTGTAGTTTTGATTCAGTTCAAAATATAAAAAAATAGTACTGTACAAAAAAAAGAAAAGGATAATGAATAAAAACAAAAATTAAATGCCAGCTTGAAAGGATTTAGTTGGGCCTACCTAAACATAAATAGAGCAAAAATAAAAATTAAGTCATCCCAAAAAAGTATAAAAATGAGTAAAAATCCCATCTTTAATTTCCAAATTTCATTGCCCTTTTTTTTGTACCAGTACAGGCAGGCCCTACTACTATTTCTTTCACAAAAGAAAGAAAAAAGAAAAGACAAATAAATTGCTAATAAAGTTCAAGTGGTTGAGCAGATATATTTGCTAGAGTCAACTTAACTATAATGAATTCATATTTTAGACATGTATTTATAAACTATGTTGAAAACTTTCATTTTATTTACCATGAGAAGAGAACAATACAAAAATAATTGATAATCGTACATGTTTGAGTAGTCCACTATTAAGTTTTAAGGCAATAAAATATGTAATGTTCCCAATGCAAAATAAGTGACAAATTCTACATTTTTCAGTATTCCACTACATTCAAAGTATCCTTTTGATACTACCAATAAGTTCTGCAACTAAAAAAGAAAAAGCCCACATATAATAAAACAAACTATAACTGAAACTCTTTATTTTTTATTTTTGTTTAGTGGTAATTTTACTTTTTCTAGGCTACTTTCTACCTGTACAAGTTGACCATATCTGGACATATATACTGCACTATATACTGCACTGCACTAGGGTTTATTTCTTCACTTATTACTACTCCCACTCTTTATTCTTCTCAATATTACATTTCATTTACATACAGTATAATTACTTAATTAATTAATGTAGATAGGATTAGGAAGTGAGTTAAGTGATTGAATTTGTAACTATCTCAACTGTTTTTCAAAAGCATTTATGTTCTTCAGTGGAAATTCTAGACAAGTAATATATGTTTAAACTTTGGACTTTTAGGTAAACCTATTTAAGTAATTTTGAACTTTTAAATTATTGCAATTTTCTGATTTGTTGTCAAGCGATTTAGAAAATATGAATTATTGTAATGTATTGAAATTTATAATTAATGTAGTTTTCGATTTTAATAAGGAGGAGTAGTAGTAAACATTAATTTTATTTTGTTTTACCTTTTCCTATATTTCTCCTTCTTCACAGCCTGGATCTCTCTTCTTCGTCTTCCTCCTCTCTCTCTCTCTCTCACACACTCGTTCACACCGCACATATAGACAAAAACACACAAGATATAGCAGTGCACACGCACATATACATATATATTCACACACACAAACACACATTCCATACTCTCAGTCACACCAACAGCCCCATCCAACCCCCCTCAACACAACTGATTCCTCTACCCCATATAATTAAAACCTTCCTCCCTCTCTCTCTCTCTCTCAAAACAATGGGTACCTCCCTCCAACTCCCACCAATGCTGCTTCCGGTCATCCTCCTCCTCCTCATCCTCTCGGCCGCCACCGCCTCAGATCTCTTATCTGACCGCGCTGCCCTCTTGGCCCTCCGCTCGGCTGTGGGGGGACGCACCCTCTTCTGGAACACCACTCTGGGTACCCCATGCAACTGGGCTGGTGTTCTATGCGAAGACAACCGCGTGACAGTCCTCCGCCTCCCTGCCGCCTCCCTTTTCGGTACTCTTCCCGGCACCGCCCTCTCCAACCTCACAGCCCTCCGCACGCTCAGCCTCCGCCTCAACCACCTCTCTGGGCCCCTCCCCTCCGACCTCTCCTCCCTGACTCAGCTACGAAATCTCTATCTTCAAGGGAACAACTTCTCCGGGCCGCTGCCGGTAACCATTTTCTCTTTCCACTCTCTAGTCAGACTCAATCTCGCCTCCAACAACTTCTCCGGAGAAATTCCATCTGGGTTCAACAATTTGACCCGTCTCCGCACGCTTTTCTTGGAGAATAACCAGTTCAGTGGGACTCTTCCGGAAATTCAGCTCCCAAATCTTGATCAATTTAATGTGTCTTTTAATAATTTAAATGGTTCTGTTCCGAAGGGTCTCGTGGGGAAGTCAAAAGAGGCGTTTTTAGGTACTTCCCTCTGTGGGAAGCCTCTCGATACTGTCTGTGCTGACAATGCGGCCCAAGCCCCGTCGTCTATATCCAGCGACGGAAACAGTGGAAATAGAGGAAAGAAGAAGCTCTCCGGCGGCGCCATTGCCGGAATTGTGATTGGATCTGTCATTGCCTTGTTGTTGGTGTTGTTTGTGATTATTCTATGTAGAAAGCGCAGCGGGAAGAAGGCGCGCTCAGTTGACGTGGCGGCGATCAAGAATCAAGAACATGAGGCCTCCCAGAAGCCCGGGTCTGCGGAGGCGGAGAGCGGCGGAGTTACCAATGGAGGGTTCGCAGTGGCTGCTGCTGCTGCGATGAGTGCGAGTGGGAATGCGAAGAATAATGAGAATGCAGCAGCAGCAGCTGCTTCGAAGAAGCTAGTGTTCTTTGGGAATGGGTCGAGGGTGTTCGATTTGGAGGAACTGTTAAGAGCCTCGGCGGAGGTGCTGGGGAAGGGGACGTTCGGGACGGCGTATAAGGCGGTGCTCGAAGTTGGGACGGTGGTGGCGGTGAAGAGGCTCAAGGATGTCACCATTTCTGATAACGAGTTCAAGGAGAAGATTGAAGGTGTTGGAGCTATGGATCATGAGAATTTGGTGCCTCTTAGAGCTTACTACTACAGTAGGGAGGAGAAGCTTCTTGTTTATGATTACATGCCAATGGGAAGCCTCTCTGCACTTCTTCATGGTAAGAGGAGCTACTCTCTTGCCTTCAATTATTTGGTTCTTGATCTATATTGCTTTACTCATCTATACCTTGTGTTCAATTATGCTGGTTGATGCTCTGGGATTATGTTCAGTTTGCTTATCTGCATCCAAGAAAACTTTTTCAAGATATGAATCGTTGTCTGCGTAATTGTTTGAATTTCATTAATTGTCATTGTTTATGTACTGGTTTAGTTGGTTGAGATAGTGTTGTTTGTATTATGGGTCTATGCTTTATTTTTTGACTTAGTAAAATTAAGTTTGTGAACTTGCATAGGTGGAGTTGGTGAGATGAGTACACCTGTTTGGCTCCTCTCCTCTCTATCTTGCATTCTAAGTATTGTGATACGTTACTTCGATGTAGGGCTTGTTATGCTATCCGATTTCGTAGAGTTCTAGTCAGGCGTCTACTTTGGGTGATAGATTAGACAGATTACACATAGATAGAGAATTTGTGTATTTGAAGGATTACATGATTTGAAAAGATCAAAATTTTTCTATCCATTGAATTATGGAGATTTTATTCCAGTTATGATTGTGTTTGTTAACATCATCATCCCTTCTCAGGCAACAAAGGAGGTGGACGAACGCCGTTGAATTGGGAAATGAGGTCCGGCATTGCCCTCGGAGCAGCACGAGGCATCGAGTACCTCCATCACCAAGGCCCCAATGTCTCCCATGGAAACATCAAGTCCTCAAACATCCTACTCACCAAGTCACACGATGCAAAAGTCTCAGACTTCGGGCTGAATCATCTTGTCGGGCCCCCATCTGCTCCCACACGGGTTGCAGGCTACCGGGCCCCGGAAGTGACTGACCCTCGCAGAGTCTCCCAACAAGCAGATGTCTACAGTTTTGGTGTTCTCCTCCTCGAGCTGCTGACAGGGAAAGCTCCGACCCACGCCCTCTTGAACGAGGACGGAGTCGACCTCCCGAGATGGGTGCAGTCTGTGGTTCGAGAGGAGTGGACATCCGAAGTATTCGACCTCGAGCTCCTTCGACACCAGAACCTAGAGGAGGAGATGGTGCAGCTGCTGCAGCTCGGGATCGACTGCACAGCTCAGTACCCAGATAAACGGCCCTCAATTTCTGAAGTCGTGAGCCGCATCGAAGAGCTCCGTGGCTCTAGCTTGAAGAGGCAAGAACAGTTTGATGGTGTGACAGAAACAGACTGAGAATAAAAGGGGTTTGATTCTAGTAGAGAGATTTGAAGGGAGAAGGAAAATAGGACGAAGAATTTTTAATGCAGCATAATCTTGAAATAGTTAAAAGTAATTTGTTAAAACCAGTTGTACTTGTTTGTTGAGAATCAAAAAGCAGCTCATATTTTTCTAGGTACAAATTTGGATTTGAGTTCCATTTGTTCTTGTTGGGTGGAATATGGTTGCTGTAATTATTACTTAGCTTTAACTTTTGCTTTTCTTTTTCCGAGTGAGCTTTTTTTTTATTGAATATTGATTGAGAACATGCCTTGGTGAATTTATTTCTTTATCCAAGTATCAATTAATACATTTTTTTGGTTTATAGTTGGTTGTTTACATATTTTTCTATGGAGTTTGGAGTTGGTTGCAATCAAAGGAGTTTGTTGGAGGGACTGCATTTATGGTTCTTATATTTTATATAAGCGGTTATGTTATGTTATTATAATTCAATCCAAATCAATATTTGATATTTAAAGTATAGGTGTAACTAGCATTTTTACACTTTCCCTAACCCTATTATAAGTAGGGTTAGTCCAAACAATTTGGCAGCCTTTTCCTTTCTTTTTGTCGTAAGCTATTGGAGACTACGTAGAGACCATGTGAGACAAAAAAATGGCTGCAAAAACTTGGCTGGTTCCTCTAATATAAAAGATACTCCATATCCTTATAAATCCCACTACTTCTTCGAGTTCAATTATTAAAAGTTAAATTGAGAGTTTATGACATGTTTTTCAGTTAGCTGGCTCTGGATTCCATTGAAAAAAATATATATAGATTAAATACACTTTGACTAAAATTGTACGAACTTTTTTATCAAACTCTGTCTAATCTAACGAGACATATAAGAGTATATAAGTAAATACATGTTAGTTTTGTAGGAACAAGAACAACCATTTTATTTTCTTAAACACTGAAAAACTAGCATTGCTTTCAACATTTGGTTCAGTTGAATTTTGAATCTTTGACTTTGTGTTTTCAGGATTTTATTTGTTTGTGAGAAACATTGACAATCTAAACCTACTTAGGCTGCAAATGCAGATATGGAAAATCTTGAATTTCGTTAAGAAGATCTAAAGTAATTGTCATAATTATTGGAAAATTTAGGTGAGTGGATGTGAGATATCTTGAATTTTCTCCTTTTATATTATCAACCCAGAACAGAACCATATGTGAAATAATTAAATAACCTAACCATAATAATTAATAAAGCCAGCAATATCAGCTGAGCTGGGGCCAAAATGCACCTGTTTCATTTGCAATGAATAGAATTATAAATGGTTTTGAAATAAAGGTTTAGTGAGCGAGTGTGAATGTGACAGCTATCTGCAATCTCTCACAGATAAAAGAGTGATGTTGAGTATTCAGAAAATATATAAAAAAAAGTGACATGCGAAAACAAAACTCATAACTATTACATATTAATATAAATAAAAAATATACTAATATATAGAATTCGCGGTCCATAAAACATTTTCATATTTTGTTCAATCTAATGCTCATAGTCATAGTCATAGTCATAGCCCATTACTAGTGGTAAAATAGATAAATAAATATATATCAACTCAATAAATTAATAATTTCGATCAAGACGACTCCATACATAAATATAACATTTTATTTTCAACTTAAACCGATATTTTAGTTTAGTGCAAGTACAAGTGAACCAGAATAGATCTTACCATATGACTATCAAAAAGTAAAAATATAGTGCTAATATATAGAAGTAAGTTCTTCTGATAGGAATCAATCAATCAATAATCATGATATGGAAGTTTGTAAACCGTACATAAAAGTGGAGGCTATTGAAGTGAAAAATGGAAGGACAACAAAAGACCTATTTTCATTTCAAGAACAACAAGGCTACAAGATGATTTTGTAGTGCAAAATTCAAATACTGTGCGCCAAAAATTCTAATTCATCCTCACTACATTTACAGTAGACATTTGTCTACAATTTGGTATCATAAACAAAGTAAATCAATTGCCCCAGATGATCCAATATATATTTACAAATATTGGAAATGAAGAATCTGATCTCTCCGCCCCAAAGAAATTATGTATGAAGGTAGAAGAAGAGAGATAGTGAGGAGCTATTGGTTATGTACTGGAATTCGTAGGTGGATCGTCTTTCCAACCTTTTGTTAGCAAGTCGTAATTGATGGACGCGAGCTGGGAAAGATTCTGCAGCCACCAAGAAAAGAAAAGAAAAAACGAAGCCAGATGAGAAGCAAATATAGAAGAAGTTAACGTTTGAGCATGAAGAAGGCATTAGGCTCTTTACTGCATTGCAACAAGAAACCGATTTTGTTGAAACCAGGCATACATCACTGAAGAGCAGTCTGAATACAAATCGTTGCAAATTCAAGCAGTCCAAGTGTAGAATAGAAAAATAGTTTTGACAGTAAACTGATTGAGCTCAAGTATTTTAGAACCTTTTGAAAGCTAGATAATCTTAATAACTGGAAAAGACAGCTTATTTGTTTGAGCACCTTGAATGAGAAATTGCTGAAGGAGTAATTGATGTCACAGCTGGAGTCAAATTCGGTGTCTCCCTCGCATTCATCTCCCTGCTATAGACACCAAAAATTTTAGTTAAGATGAGAGAAAGGTCGTATATTGGAACTGTAGGGTTCAAATTATATAAATAATTCACGCACCACTTCTTCATGCCTATTGCTTATGCAACTGCTGCTGCCACTTAAACTACCATTATCGCTGGAATCCTCAAATTCACTAGCAGGATAAACTTGCTCATCTGCAGTATTCCAAGAGTAGCGACTAGTAAAGTAACTCGTATCCATTGCACCCTCTGATGCTGGAACAAATAAAGCCTAGGAGAGAACATAAGACGATTAGGCTTCACTGCTTTTGGCAGTATATAGAAATAAGACATAAGTTCATATACAATCAATACCTTTTGCCTAGCGAGCGTATCCCAGTTAATATTTCGGAAAAATGGATGAGCTTTGACCTGCATTGTCATATATTATCATAAGTTGGATGGTAGAACAAGGAAGAAATTAATTCAAATCATCAAATGATGTAATGCTACCTCTGAAGCTCCTACAGCTCCAAGTCTTTGGTTAGGATCTTCAGTTAGTAACCTGCATGTCAGAATGAATAAAATAAAATGATTAAAGGATTTGCAATCGAACTGAGATTTTGAGTTAACAAATAGAGAGTGCTGCAAACCATTTACAAGATTAAAAAAATACAAAGAAAAATAAGGCTAAGCATCATGTCGCAGAGGCAAGTGACATCCAAAAATAACTAGTACATAACTTTCTTTGACAAACAGTTGTTCTATTGGCTGTCAAATAACAGTTTTTCAGAAAATTGCAGTTGAAAACTGCATTTAAAGAACTAATCTAAGCGATTATTGCATACAAAAGGAAAACTAACAAAAATGTAGTCCCGACTGTCTTATACTGAAAAACTGAGACCGGAATATTCAAAACTAGAAATAACAAAGAATAGCCCATTGCAAGGAATTAAAGTAGAAAACAAAAGAGCACATATGCTTTAGGCATGGATAAAATACTGCCCTTCCATCAGAGATATTAGAAATAGATGATAATTTTCTTACCGATCAATCAAATCATATGTGTCGTAACTCATTTCATCAGGCACTTGAGGCCAAGGGATCTTCCGATTCAGAATGTTGTCGAATATTTTCTACAAAGAAAGTTGAAGAAACAAAAACATATTTGAGGATTCTATTTGATAACTGATACAAATAAAAAAATGGGGGCCAATTCTCGTTGAAAAGATAATCACAGACATCAAATTGTCTTTAGGAGGCTTCACTGATGGGTTTTACAAATTATAGACTAGCTTACCCAGTTATAAATAACTTTCAGGCCCTCAAGGCACCAATTGGCAATTACACATAAGTAATGACAATAAAAGAGAAAAAAAAAAGAAAAGGAAATGTTTGAACAGTATAATAACCTGAGGATGCTCGGCGTTGAAAGGAGGGATGCCAACAATCAACTCGAATAAGATAACACCCACAGACCACCAATCAGCAGTAAAGGCTGGGGAAAGGTGCACGTAAACAATATAGTTATGCTTTCTAATTTGATAAAAAAATTCTAGATAAAATACAAATGAGAAATGTCACTAGAGACCAGAGTAATTACTGAACTACTAAAAGATGAAAATACAATCGTACTCATTAAATCATAATCTCAAACCAGTAGATAAATGAAGGCTAAACCAGACTACAGAGTGCACCTGAATTCCTATTCCCCTGTGACTTATATCACAGCAAACAACTAAATTAAATTTAACATACAACTTACAATACACTGGCAAGTTTAACCCCTATAAAAACGTAAGCAAAGCCGCACTCTCATTATTTACTTCTCTCTGATTTTTTTAATCAGAAGCAGCATTGAAAGGCAATGATACTGCATACGGCGAGAACTACATTGGTTCTAAATTATCTGGTTCATTTTTGTTGGCTCAATTATGGAAAACTGATGGAAATTATAGCTTGTTCTAACTTCTAACACATGATGTTGCAATTATAACAAATACGATAAATAATAGTTTGATCTAGTTAGGTTGGTACGGTCCTTCTATCTAAGTTTATGAAAAGAAAAATGGAAAAAGTGTCACCAACCATGCCCAGTTCCAAGAAGGATCTCAGGTGCCAAGTAATCTGGAGTACCAACAGCTGAGCGTTTCTTACGCCTTTCTTGCTGATGCTCCGAGGCAGACAAAGGTGGTTCGTCCTCTTCCATTAATGATGTTCCACTGACAGCCGGACCCGACAAATCATCAGTGCTGTTGATCAGACCCACTTTTGATAGCCCAAAGTCTGTTAACTGTTCATATATATAGAAAGAGTTTTTGCACCTCACAATTTGTAAATGGTCAAAATATCATGAATTTATAAATCCACTTGCAAACCAATGAAAAGCAGAATCCACAGTCAGAAATAAATAAGTACATGTGTGAGAACATAAAAAGCGTAAAAAGTACCAATAAACCACGAAAAAAGAACCTTTATATGGCCATCATGCGCAATCAACAAATTATCAGGCTTCAAATCACGGTGGACCACGCGTAAAGAATGCAGATACTCCAAAGCAAGCACCTAATTGTTATTGCAGAGGATTCCGATAATGAGCCACCAAATGAGAAAAAAGATAAGTGGAAAACATCATGAAAAGAAACTTACAACTTCAGCAATATATATCCGAGCAACATCCTCATCCAAGCAGCCTAGATTTCTCAACAATGAATATAGATCTCCACCATTCAAGTACTCCATTACAAGATACAAATTATCACGGCAAGTGAATGAATAAAAGAAGCGCACCTAGGATATTGGACACAATATTAAAAGGAGATAGTAATAATAAGACATAGAGCCACATCACAATCACATACAAAAGGCTCACCACAAAAGGATTGCGGACGGATATCAATATATCACGTTCTGCCAATATACTCTCAACTGCATTCTTGCGTATCATATCTGCTTTTTTAAGAACCTGCAAATAGATGAGTTTGGAACGTCAAGCTATTCTGTCAGTTCACGGATTTTACATTTTCATTTTCAAAATACCGAAGATGCTATTGTCCACTTTCCGCGTTGTAACTTGTCAACTATCTCCAAATTCTTCCACAAGAAGTTCTCCACATACCTTTATTGCAAACAGATCCCCTGTTGTTCGCTTTTTCGCCAAGAATACCCGACCAAATGCACCGCGACTGATTGGTTTTATAATCTCAAAGTCATCTATCGAGGTACGGTCTTTGGAAGAATGTACAGGGCTACTTCGTAGACTGCGCAGAACATCATCTTCCAAAGGAGCATCTTCATCAATCACAGTGCTTGTTATGTCAACTTTGTCATCATCAACTAATTCACATAGTTGCAAATACTTCTCCCTGGGTGGATGAATAAATTATCAGCATCGTTACTCCTAAAAATCTACTTTAATGTTAAAAACGAAAAGGATCGATAACTTGCCTAATTAATTTCTCAATACGTGCTCCAAAGGTCTCCACCGTCAGGGAGTCAAATTTTCTACGTTCTATGACAACTTTCAAGTCTTCAAGACAAGACAGCAGGTACTGCAAAGAGCGATCATCATCCAGAGGGGTATTTGCTACACATCTAGCAATATCCGCAAGTTCATTCATCTGCATCAACCAGAACATTATATGATATTACCAACTGCTATTCATTATTATTCACAAAAGAGTTAACCATCATTTAACAAAGAACTGAAAACCCATCTCCTACCACCTATAGGGAGTTTTAAAACCCCAATATACCAATCATATGAAATGGATACAAGCATGTTACTAAATCATAAGAACACCTGTATACTGGAGTTCTTAACATATTAAAGCTAATTTTCCCTACAACATATTTTCAGAACTTGCAGAATCTGTACTACTAAAGATTGATTCTCCAATTACATGCAGCACACAATAAACTAGACACATTAGATTACCATATATTTAACAAGATAACAAAGAAATTCACGAGTAAAGAATTTATATTGGATTTTATCACTAACTTCCCGTTTGGAAGTAGATGTAAAGATGATAATATTTTAAGAAAAATGAAACGTGAATGAAAAAAAAAAGAATAATAAGAAATTAAGCCACATTAGTTACAGAAGAATCTGTAAGGTGAGCTATAATTGTTCACTCCAAATAGCAGGCATCTCAGAGGCAATACGAGAGCAATGAAACCAGCCTTGGATATACCTGAGGAAGATCGCCATGTTCAGAGAAAGCCCCTTTTCCGGACAATAGCAAGTCAATTGGGCTTGTCCGTGGTGTCATCAGTGGCGACCTAGGAGTCATGCTGCCAGCTGATGATGTTGTCATTCCATGATCAGATTTTGGACCAAATCGAGTTCTACACGACATGGAAGGTAACACCTTCATATCATCCACGGTACTGTTATCTGCTTCAACAAAACAGTCTAGCATATCTTCAGAGCCCCTGCGGGACCAGTCACTATATTTTGGAGAAATAAGTTCTGATTCTTCAGTCACACTCGAGTTTGATACTTTAGCACCATCGGGGCTTCCAACACCCTGTTGCATGTCCTTTGCTGGAAAAGATTCCATCAGTTTCTCAAGTGTTTCAGCAATTCTAATAAGGCGCTCATTGACTCTTAGACCCTTTTGATCACATCTATCGGCAATTGCACATATTCTAGAGTGATCTTCAACATTCAAGGTGGGAACCTCTTCCTCACAAATACGACATATTATTGAACTTTCGTCAGAAGCACTTGGCTGATCTCCCCAATACCCCCAGGAAGGTTTGTTTTGGTGCTTAGGCATTGTGGAGGGGACATGTGCTTCTTTAGAAGGAGGAAGCTCAGGCACCCTGTCAGTAGCTAGCACAGCATCACCAATTCCTCTTCTGTTTTCTAATGTTCTTGATGTTTGCATGATATTGTCACTAGGCTCATCCTTTATGAAGACAGCTTCTTTGGGGCTTTTTCCAGTAGGAGAAGGAAATTTTTTCCAAGATGCCATCCTGTTTCTACTAGCAGCAGAATCTAGGTTCTTTGTTGCTTCAGTAAGTATAGGCTGTAAATTCCCTGATACAGCACGGTCTTTCTTCCACTCTGATTGCTCTTGACTGTAGAACTTCCGGGTGGATGGAGCCTTCGAAGATTTTATTTCTAATGGCATCTTCCCGTCTTTCTCTGGAACTGAAGGTACTTGTTTATCAACTGGCTGAAGCGATTGACGAAGATGGAAAACATGTTCATCCTCAGCCAATCCACTTTCTTTGTGAAATTGCAACAATCTAGTGCATCTAGTGAGAATAAAAAGCATTCGAGTATGAAGTTGCTTTAATGTGCCCATTGGAAGCTCCTGACGCCTGTCATCCAATTCTTGCACTATGCCTTCACATTGTAGCCAAAATTCACCAGGAGAAGTCATAGCACAGCTCCGAGCCAGAACCAGCAAGTCCTCTATAGTCTCCTGCCAGTCTGGATGAGTTTCAGCATTCTTTTCTAAAATTCCTACCAGATCTGCTGCGAAAATATGCAGATCGGCATCCACTTCTTCCTTGGCTTTGTCAAATTTCGTTCTAATCATAGCCAAAACCTCCTGTACCAATTATGAAGTATTCATGAATATCCACTTATCCATAAATAATATGACCAAGATGTCTATTGTTGAGTAATTATTGCTTGTAAACTCTAATTACCTCCAAGTTATTTAACCTTTTAGGCTTCCAAAATGGGTAAGGACGTACACCTTTAGAATTCAATTCATGAGAGAAACTCTTGATGTCGCCAGGAAACCTCTTCCTAGGAGCACTTGTAACACGAAGTATGGCTTGAAAGCGTGGAGATTCAGACTCTTTTGGATTATCACAATCGAATGATGTCTACATGAGCATATAAATTCAGCTGGTTTACAGATACAAATGGAAATCCAAATTCAACTGGTATAATGTAGAATTGGAGAATTTGTAGGAACCGATAAAATACACCTTTTTACCTTCATCTCTGGAGTACATGCATCTGAATTTCTGAGAGCTCCAGAATCATCCCATGATGAATCAAGTTGCCCTGAATAAGCCCAAGTAAACATTATGAAACACATACTTGCAACATGAGGTTTTAAGCAACAAGATGTTTTCGATAATGTCAGCCCTTCAGCATAGCTTACAAAAAAGTAACTTTTCAAAGGAGGCCATGGATCCCAAATCCCTATTTAAACTATTATTAATAAGTGTGTTCATGTGGCATGACAAAATCCAATAGAACGAAAAAAGAGTGAAAGCAAAAGAACACATTGAAAAGACAAGAATTTGTAGATTGCCTACCAAGGTGCTAAGTATCTAGGTGAAATTTGCTATTCACAAACTATTGGTTAATCTTTACCATAAGAGGATTGAGGGATTAGATGGTTTCAAGATCTAGTTGGACAGTAAATCAAAAGACAACCTAATTTCATCCTCAATTATGTTTCTAAAACAAAAAGGGTGTGATCCATATAATATAGTCAAAATCAGTAAACCAGCCAAATAATTTCTGACTTAAGTCAATTATTTTCTATCTACAATTTTAAAAGGGATGCAAAACAATTATTTTTTCTCATAATTGAATTCAGTTCCAGATATTGATCAACACTCTTCCATTGTAGATATTGTATAAAGTAGCCAATTCAAAATCAATAATTATGTCATACCAGATTATAGTCATGGAAAGTGTAAATGCACGCCGTGGCTTGAATAATAACATCAGACACCGGGCAATAATATAGACGATACCTCATTGAAAACATTATAACTCATTTACCACATGTGGCTCAAATCTAAGCATCCATATTTCTGCCAATACTAAAAAAAAGCAAGAATGTCATAAGAAAAACCTTGTCCTAATCCTATGTCAAGCTCATGCATGTCATTGTCAATCGACCTACCTAAACCAAAATGATGAATGGAGCATGAAATCTATAAAGTCATTAACGCAGGCAACAAAACTATAACTCTGCATGAAGAAATGTGAGTATACCCGTAGCTCCAGAAGAAGACTCTGCATTTCGGAGGCGCGATCGTTCCTGCACCTGTTGCACATGAGGGCTCTGGTCCCTTGACGCCCCACTCTCCGTCGACATCGTGTCGGAATTACTCCCATTATCTGCATTTTCAAGAAACGATTTCTCCTTCTTCTTTCTGCCACCTAGAACCCCATCATTACCACCAACACCGCTGCTACTGCCACCGTAGGGCCGCGACAAGTTACTAGCACCCAAAGCCCTATCCCTACTCCCGAAACTAAAGAAACTCTCTTGCGGCAGAGGCCCTGATCGCGTCTTTATCTTGTTCAGCCCCAATGACGAAGCCACAATGGGAGACACCGACAACGAGGTCGTCCCGGAGGGTGGCGGAGGCGCCGCCGCCGCCCCGGTCTCCTCCGATTTCTTCAACTTAGAGGGAGACGATGAGGAGCTGGATGTGAGCTTGCTCAAATGGGGGAATTCGTTCCCTTTCAAGGAGTCCTTCTTCAGAAAGCTTTTAGCTGCGCTTTTGGGGGTGGCCGATGAGGAGGCTGCCGGAGAGCTGTCTTTGGAGAGGGAGGGCGATAAGGATTTGGTCTTCTTCTTATCGGATCGGATTGGTGAATTGGGGTTGGAGCCAAAAGATCGGGGACTGTTGGATGATCCATCTGGGCTTGAAGTGTCAGACTTCTTGGAGGAGAAGAATCTACCCTTGAACACCATTTGAGTTTCAGCAGATTGTGGTGATAAATTTTAGAGGAGAAAAGCAGTATAATAGAGAGAATGTGGAGATGGAAAAGCAGGAACAATGCATATAGATTATATACAGTGAATCATGAGCCCCCTTTCTTTACTTTGCTGGTTGTTTAGTGCGAGAGTGTTGTTTTGAACGGTTAGAGAGATGAAGAAGAAGAAGATGATGAAGAATGGAAGATGTGAAGGAAGTTGGAATGACTCTTGCGACTGTCTTTCTTGGATTACAGTTTCCGCTCTCTAATCTCAATATCTTAACCTATAATAATAATAATAATCTTATTTATTTATGTTTCTAATAAATCCATCTTTGAAGAAAACTGACTTTACTTTAATGGAATGTAAGGACTAATATAGAAATAAAAATATCAGCTCCTAAAACTCTAATTTTTTCATCGAACATAAGTAACACAACATAATTGTGAAATTATATATTTTCTCAAAAAAATAGTGAAATCATATAATACTATTTCTTTATGAATATTTTATGGGCCAAATAAATTAAAATATAACGAATTTTTTTTTATGATCTCTAAGATTATAATTTTTCTTAAAATCTAGATTTTAACCGGTAAATATTATGCCTCAAAACTTCGTGACATTGTTTTTGCGATCACCTAAGTGTTAATAGTATATTAAATGATGTTTGATTATAAGATTAAAATATCAATGTTTAATTGCACACATCGAAACATCAAATATTTACGATGCCAAGATAATTTAATTAATAGATAAATCAATCTTTTGACTTAAATTATAATCAATTTAAATGGTATAATATTTTATTGGCACTTAAAATAATTATTTGGTGATATTTTGATGTCTTATGGGCATTGGTTGAACCCAAAGAACAAAACCATAAGAAAGAAAGATATAAATACTAAATCATAATAATCCTATAAATCGTGTTCTTGCACTAGTCACGACTCACAACATTTATTTTCCTGTATAAATTTTATTGGGCCAAAAGATTAGTTTTTTCTTATAAGCCCAATACCTCATATATGTATCAAGACAAATTAATTTGGGCCCAGTCTTTAGGCTACAATTATATTGGGCTTTCTAATTATTAGAAAGTAAGATCCATATTTTTGTTCAGGCCCATTTTCATTCAATTTTATATCTGATCCAATCACCCAATGTTCTCATGCCCAACACAAATAACATATAAAATTAAATATCAAAAAAAGAAAGAAAAGAGACGTACTTAAAAAAAAAGAAGAAACACTTGAAGATTGTGGAGATAACGACTATAAATCTGCCTTTTGAATTATGATCTACTAGCACGTGCACTAGGATCATAATATATTTCTGTACTACTTACGTAATTACAAGCGCATTATATAATATTGAATATGACATTTATACACCGTATCACCATGGATATATATTTTTTAAATGACAAAATTTTGGGTGGCCTATATACAACCCTAACTAAGTTACAATATAATTAATTATAGGTCATTTAAAGACATTCGAGGTGAGTAGTATCCGATTATAATTTCTTATTTCATGATCAAAATATATAATTTTGAATTTTCATTTAATTAGTTTAGCATTTGATTTACAGACAAAAAAAACAAGGAAGACGAAGACAACAAACCCATATGTATTATTTATGTTAAAATTCTAAAAGAGAGATGCATGTAAAACATATATAGGAAAATTAAGTCTGGTTAGCTTAAACTTTGTGACTTGTTTCTAAAGGATACCTTTATATATTCCACAAGCTGTATTTGCTTTCTCTTAATTCAATTCTCTCTTTAAACATTTACGGTGGCTTTTGATTTGCTTTATTTCAAGGGCCAAAGAAAACATGCATGCATGGTGAATCTTAAGAAAAGAATAAAGTTATCTGAGTAAGCCAAGCCAGGCTAGCTATATTATTTTAATTTTATTTGTGAATTAATCAGTGTCAATTACGAGGTTGAGATTTAGTTTTTACATGAGTCAATTAAGTTGGATTATAGAAATTTAATTTTTTATCACTACAACTCTGTATTTTTTTAGATTAAATGGGTCTATTAATTTTCTTACATCTGAATATATGAGTAATAAAGTCTATATATAGTCAATTATACTGCTAAAATATATATCCATGGATATTAATATAAGGAAGGCCAGATAACATATAAAGGTATATCAACTTAAAATCACACACTCTAGTAATAGCAATGATGATATACATAATAGATTAAAGTCATTATTGTTGAATTAAGGGATTAGTTCAAGGGAAGTTGGTAATTAATGAATAATGATCTTTCACTACTCAATCTTAGCATCTTACGCTCAATATGTTGATTATCATATTAATCAAGAACTACGACCATTATGAAAATATATTTGAATAAATCAAAGTAGTATTGTTTATAAAACAACAAGCTAGATGGAACACAACAGAAGGGTCGTACAATTATTTTACAAGAAACACACAAATTAACCCATCACTACAAGTACTCCAATAATATAGGTAATCATTCAAATGGATTATGGGACTCTTTCTCATCTCACCATTAATTAATTATATATCTATTTATTTTATGTGAAAAATGATAAAAATATCTCAATTGTTTTAATTAAATTTAATGAATCTTAATATTTAATTTTAGAAAGATGGAGAGCATAAATTATTTCTCAATTTTCACACATTATTTTTTCTCTTATGAACCTATAACACTATTGTCGAGAGGTGGAATCTAATATTAAGCTGATCATTGGGTAACATCAAATTCGAAAGAGATTATAAAAGTGTAACATGCTTTAATCGAAAAGGATATATATATATATATATATATATATATATATATATATATATATACTATTAGTAGCATTTATCCCAACACAATGCATTATATTTTCACATAGATACATTGTCGAAAATTGAAAGTTAAGTATATATGTTTGATTTTGAGAAGAGCATTAATGACTAACATAACATGATTATCAATTTAGTTGATATACATGCGTCGATTTTCATTTTATTTCATGAGTGGATGCAAGTACATAGTATGTGTACGTACGATTTTTTAATTAATTGTTGATTTTCATTTAAAATTTAATGATTAGGGAATATTTTCATTTAATTTATTGTTTTGGATATATTTTGATAAAAATATATTTATTTATTTATATATTAATTATGTAATATGCCCACAATAAATAAAAGAAGGGAATTTGTAATTATTAGTACAAAAAAAGGAAACAAGATAAGAAGTAGAGGTTAGATTAGAAGTGTACGTATGTTAGAAAAAACAATATCTAGCCATAATTAGGACAGGGAGTATGGGTTGTCTTACTTTTGTTCTCCTTTTTCTTTCTTTTTTCTTTTTGGTTTCATTAATGTGTTAACTTTTTATAAGAAGGAGACCTTTTTAGTCTCCACATGTGCCCCCATCAACTTCACCCTTCATTTCACATGAAAGACAAAACACTCGAGGATAATTAAATAGAATACAAATATTTATAAATTCCCACAAACCACTATCATTACCACATTTTGCTTGGATATATCTTGATGCTTATTCCATGAAATAACAACGCATTCACTATAAAGGAAACACATCTTAAACAACAAAATAATATATATAGTATATAAGCTAGGGAGGTGCACGATATATTATTAATTTATGTGAATTTTTACATGAAAATTCTCAATCAAGATTACTCACATATATGTATCAAACATTCCAACTCTTGTTACTATATGGAAAAGAGAGGCACACGAAATTTTCACCACTAATCATAGTTTAATGTCTCAGTTTCTTTTTAAGACAAATGCATATCATATAGCAACTTGGATATTGGGACATATGCATTGAATTCATATATATACTATATATAAAGAGATGAAAAAACAAACAAAAAGGTAAAAAGGAGAAGATAGGAGTAGTAGTAACATGGTGACACACACACAGTGGGGAAAAGAAT
Organism: Leonotis leonurus; assembly: GCA_026898415.1. Lineage (NCBI taxonomy): Eukaryota > Viridiplantae > Streptophyta > Magnoliopsida > Lamiales > Lamiaceae > Leonotis > Leonotis leonurus. Next base: position 3,482,632 of record JAPKLX010000009.1, read on the forward strand.
AAAGATAAGCAAAGAAAAAGAAAGTCCTTATTGAAATGACATATGCTTTGGTAAGAAGGATCTAAAGAGGATGGGAGTTGGCAGTCTTTTTATCTCTTATATATGTAAAATCAATTCCCCAACAAACCCTAATCATCAATATAAATTTATAATCAAGGATTGCGGGTCCTATAATTTTGGAATCTGTCAGGGATTGTTTGCTTTTAATTCTTTTCAGTAGATCTTTTTTTTATTGGATTTTTATTAATCTTATAGGATATTGATTGTTGGGTTGATTTGAGAAACATGTCCAATCTATGTGGTATATGATACAAATCTTGATTTGAGTATACTATATTTAATATACGAGTCCAATTATGGAAAATAAATAAATAATTGTATTAATGGGGAGTAAAAATGTAGTCATGAAAGAAAGACGACAGTTGGAATCAATTATAACTGTACAATAGGAAAAGACATGAAGTAGTAAGATTTGAAATAAAAGTAGAGCTTTATAAACACTGAAAGAATAAAAACAATTAATTAAGACGGGGATGCATGATTAAGCATTGGTGTTAGAGCATGTAAGCAATGCTTTTGTGGTGAGGTTGTAGTTCTTTAATTATTTTTATGGGGTTAGAAAGAAAATTAGTTAATTAGTCCGTTGAGAAGGAAAGTAATTAATTGAAGTTTAGAAAAAGGGAGAGAAATGAAATAAATAAAAGAAAAGAAAAGAAAAAGAAGGAAGGAAGGAAGTGTAGGAGGAAACAGAGCATGTGGAGGTGGGGTGTGACGCTTTTAAATCCAAAAAGAGAAGTTACCCAGAGAGACTCCTCTAAAGTCAAAAGCATCAAATCTAAAAGATTATAAAAGCCCCTTTCCCAAACACCTCTCTCTCTCTCTCTCTCTCTCTCTAATACACACACAATTATTTTTATATATCGGGTCGGGTCACACCCCATCTAACTTCATCTCCACACATGCAAAAATTGGGCTGACCCAATAATTCATTGGGCCGTACAAATTACACCCCAATCCATTCAAAACTATAATTTTAAGAATATAAACGTTCAAAAATGTGTGCCATTACTTTTTCAATTTTTACACTACTCCTAATTTTACGTGCAAAAACGTTAATAAAAAGTTTCAGAAAAAAAAAGTTGAGAAATAAAATTTCAGATACTCGGTTTCTTGTTATAGGTTACTCAACTCGGAAAATTAATAAGCGTGATTTTTAGCCTTATAGCAAATCTCTAATATCCAAAAAAGCTGATTAAAAAAAATAAAAATATATTATGCTCCCTCTATTCCAATAATTTTGGATTATTTGAATAAAATTGTGAGTGTTTTTAAGTTAAAGGGAATAAGAATAATGAGACATAAGGATAAGTAGTATATTTTTATACAATTATTATATTTATCTAAACTTTCAAATTAAAACAAAACGAATCAATAATTAATTTTGACTTTATCCATTTAATAATATTTAAATAAAATATCAAATAAGATAAAAGGCAATGTTGATAATGAGGAAAAGATATTAAGAAAAGTTGCTCAGTACGTGTATAATTTTTTATTAATTTAACAAATTTATAACATATAAATATAATTAAAAATATTAAAAGTTCGTTTAAAAAAGTATACATTAAATAAACAATATAATATCAAATTTATACCGGGATATTTCATTAGGTATAATTTATAAGTGAACGTTTATGTAAACCACAATGTCTATTAATCATGTAAATAAAGTTGTTTACTTTATGATATTGCATAATTTTTTAAAATAAGATCTACTGTTAAATTTGTAACCCAAATGAAGTGTTTTTTTCTGCTCTTCCTAAAATAAACATTAGACGTTAGATCATATATATATAATATATATAATTTAAGTATTGAATTTCATTTTACTCTTTAGAAGAATTAATTAAGTATTTGGTAAAAGCCACGAATCCATATCTAATTTACTAGCATGTCATAATATGAATAGTATATACAATATCATCGTGCAATTACAAAAACAAGTCAATGCTGCAAACACCAAAATGATGTTTACACAATTTTATAACACAGATACATTCAGACATTAGATTTCAGGACAATAGAACTAGAACTAGCCTTCCACATTTTGTAAGGAATTTGGCATTTACTTCTAAAAAAATTATAAAGGCTTGTATTTAAAAGTAGTACTTCACATGTTTCCATATGATAAAAAAGTAAAAGTCCATTGCCACTTTTCAAGATGACCTTGTTGTATCACATTTATCTAGTAACATAATTTTTATATATTTTTCATATTATTTATTCCACGTAGCCAAGTTTATACATTAATTAAAGTGGCAATGATTCAGTCGAAAAGACATTGTTTTTTCTTTTGTCTGTCTTTGGACATTAAATATAATCGTTTTATAAGCTTTTTCAAATACTTTATAACTATAAGAGAATTACTTTTAACATTTATAAAGGGTGGGCTGTTCGGTAATTAAACTTAAATTAAATATTAAAATAAATACTAATATTATTCTGAACTTTTGTGATCATTTTCTTAGAAATTACAGCGCATATTAACTTATTTTTTAGATCTTTATAAACATACTCATTTGATTTTGAGTTATTTTAATCTAAAAAATAAACCATCAATGTACGTAATTAGAATTTAAAATAAAAGAGCACTAGATATGTACACATACTTTAAATTAGCACGTGGGCAATCAGTATAATTTTGGACGAATTGGAATCTTGTCACGGCAATGGAAGTGTAACTTGTACTATTAGTTGAAAAAAGAGTGGAAAATTAAAATAATTAATTAGACGTAGTACTTTATTTTGACCAATGAAAAAGTAAACCCATGAGCTCTACATAGTTGCAGTAATAATGATATGATGTAAAAGAAAAGAAAAGAAAAGAAAGAAGAAAAAGATTCGATTTGGTTATATTCGCCATAGAATATATGTCTAAGATTAATTAAACATGATATCAATGTCATCACTACCTCACCTCCTGTGCAAGCTATCACCAAAAGTATGGAAAATAAATACTATTGTTTTCGAACATGGGAAAATATTCCTAAACTCCATTTATCTCTTAAATCATAACAGGTTGTGTTTTAAGAAACCTATTAATTTGATTTATAAATATCGGTTTGACAGTAATTAAGCGATCAAGAACATATTAATTAGTATATCTGTCAAAGCTGACCAACCATATTGCACCATATTCCTTCTTCTTTTGAATTGGGGTCAGTTACTTCCATAAATTTGAGGAATTGGGGTCTTATTATTGTATTTGTCAAACATTTTTTTTGGCACGTGAAATAAAAAACAATATATATTTTATCTTTTATGTAATAAGTTGGGTGAACCTACCATGTGTTGAAATGTTGTTTCATGTTATTTTAGAGAAATGACCAATAGTAATGAAACAACTCAATTAGAAAAGACGACCAAATGTAATAGGACAGAGAGAATATATGATTAGAATCTATTAAAATGAAATTGTAAATGAAAAATAAGAAAAGAACTCTATTTCCTTAATTTATATAGAATTAATAGTTAATATTAATAGAGTTCAATAAATATAAATATTTTTCTTGATTATAGGAACATGAAGTTGGTTTGTTGACAAAATTTAATTTGTAAAGAAAATCACAACTATCAATTTATTAAAATGGATATAGTTTATATTATTATAATATTATAAAGACATAAAAGTGGAGTAGCTTGTAAGTGGAATTAATTTGTGAATATTTTTCACAAATTAAAGGAATAGTTGTAAGTGTGATACAATAGCAACCATAATATTTTGGTGTGATGCATTTTCACAAGTTTTAAATATGGAATGTGGAAAGAAAGTGGAAAGGAAAAGGAAGGGGAAATGCAATATGCTTTGGTGTAAAATAGTGAGGTCACATGTTGTTTTGCTATAGCAGTGGATCTACAAGAATTGATTTCCGAAAGATTCATCAAAACTTTCTATAATTACTCATCCTATACCTAAAGCCCCCCTATACACTTGAATTCATGATTTTGTCATACTTAGGATACTGTTGCCGTTACTGTTTTATTTTATTTATTTTTAATTTAATTGACGTACGTACACTCTACTCATGTATAAATTATAAATGACATGATCTCAAAAAGTTGTTCTTATAAGTTACATATAATGGAATTATTTCAATATGTATTTCATCAGTAAACTTCGTTAATTTGTTAACTCTACTACATTAATCAATTAGGTCAAAACTCTTAGCAATAGCAATAGCAATAGCATAATAATAAATGGACCTTTTCATTTACTAGCTATAGTTTACCACATCAAGAATTTCAATATTGAACTAACTTTAATCATTAGAACAATACCCAACACAGTCTTCCAAATGATTTATCTAGCTTCACATCCATCACGATATATGTCGAAAGTGAACTTGTTCTTATGTAAATGATTTATTTAGCTATGGAATTTATTCATATTAGCGTCATTAAATTTTTTTAATGTTAAAAAAAAGAGAAACAATTTTACTTGCATTAAATTTTGAATTATAAGACCGTGTTACACAACCCTCGAACTTGAAATATATTGCATCAGATATTAATCAAGTTCATATCATTATGCGAGTACCTGCCATGGATGCTCACATTTGTAATTTGTTGAGACATCATGATACAATATAGCAGTGGTAATAAATAGAGAAAAACAAATAGTGGAGAAATAATAAAGAAAGTAAGGAAATGAATGAGAGTTGGGTCAAAAAGTAGGGGAAAAATGAGAGAGGGAGTGGAAAAGTAGAAGAATCACTTTTTGGGGGCAGGGATTGGGCTGTTCCCCTTATAATCCAAACTCCAAAGTCAGGCATGGTCATGGATACACACACATACATACATATGTACACTTACTTAACCCACCGTCTCTCTCAGGAGATATATATATAGAGAGAGAGTAATTGGAAGTAGTGGAGTGGTGATATAAGGAAGGGAGGTGAAAGAAAGAAAGAAAGAAAGGGAAAGAGGGGTGTGGAACACTGATTCTGATGATGCTGAATCCAAAGATGTATATAAATTTTGAAATAAATGGAGTTTGTGGGTGAGAGGGACGAGTCGAAGATAGAACAATGACAAGTGTGGCACTGAAAAACATGGCATTTTTTGGTTATTACATGCATTTATAAGGACCTGCACATCACTGCACACCGAAAAGGACTCTTATATAATTTCCCCAACCCCATTAATCCATTTCAATTCAATCCCTCTCTTTTCTATACTAGATACACATTTTCTCTACATACATACATACATGCATGCATGCATACATACATGCATGCATACTTGTATAAGTATGCTGTCCGTCATTTAATGCTGGGTCTCCGCGGGCTTCCTTTTTCAGGCTGCACCAAAGATCTTCTAATACTCCAAACACTAAATCTAACCACATTTCTATAACCACACCCCCCCTGCCTCATATTATTAATCTCTCACTACATTTAATTTTACTACTATTTACTTTTTTTACCAGTCCGTGTTTTACTAATTTACCATGTCCGTCGAGACATTAAAATATGTACTACTAGTAGTATTCCACTACTGGTTTTTCCCTTTCCTTAACAAAATTTGTATGTTAAAGAGGCTTAATAGGGGAACTAAGTTTGTTTCTCTAGTAATTAATTCACTTCTTTGATTGATTGTCATTATGTGATTATAAATTAATGATTGCTTAATTTGTTAGAAATAAAATAACGCACATAGCCAATTATAGCAATCTTTTCAAATTTTTATAAGGGCCATGTCATTTAGTGTCCCAAGCTCCATGTACAAATACTAACTTATCATTTTAATTATTGTTAATCATACAATCAAATATATAATACATAATAGAATTAATTATAATTAATATGTAATGAGCTTAATCTATGTGATTAATAATTATACATCACATAATGTATCCACTGGCGGATATAGCTGAAGCACTCCTACAGAAAATTTTAATTTTGTTTTTTGTTTTTATTGCCGATAAATTTTTAGCATAGCACCATTTGTCCTTTGCCGCTTCACAAATAGCTCCCCCTATCATTCCATCTACTCAAAAATTAGTTGCGTTGAATCGTCGATCGTTGTTCCACATATCGTTGTGATTTTATATGAATTATTATTTATAGCAGAGCCTCATAAAAAAAAATTATGCGTCCACCCCTATATATAACACATATTCGAATTTGAATTCACCCAACATATATTACATACATTACAGTAACACAAGTTTTAATTTTTTTTCCCCCAATTATCGACATTGCATTTCAAAGACTCCATAAAATAGGGTTTGCGTCATATTTCATTATGTAAGTCTTGGATTTTTTAATAAATGATCATAAATATTCATGTTGAATAATGTCTTCTAACAGTCTGCATCTGCAGTACTTTGCTATTAGTACAAAGAAACAAAAATAAGAGATAAAACAGCTTTTTAAATTTTTTCACATAAATACTCACCAATATTGGGTTAAAAACACACGCCACTATTAATTATTAATCAAACACAATCTGTAAAAGATGATCATATCTCTGAAAAAGAAAAAAATTATTGCATATATGTGTAGCTATTAATGCAAACTTATGATTATGAAGAAACTTCATCTCCTTTTATCACTAGGAAATCGACAGGTAAGGGGAAAAGGTAAAAAAAGGCTCAAAATTAACATTATTGTTACTGAACAAAAAGCTTCCATCAAATTATGATAGCTAACCATAAACCTGTGGAAATTAAATGAAAAGATGAAACATGATTTCGAAATGTACAACACTTGGATGATCACAACACACCACCCATGCCAATATTAATTCCAACATACTATTTCTTATACTAGAAATTAATATTTAAAATACACACCAGATCCCAAGTCTACAAACTTAAATGTGCTAAGCATGCAAAGAAGAAAAACAAAAAATAATTAACCTAATTAATAAAACATCGATTTAATTATTTTTCATTTAATCCGACCCACCATTGTTACTATTATTATTATTATTATTAAAATAATTATTATTATTATTTCTGATCGCCGCCCTTTTTCACTTCCCACTCTCTGAGCGCAGCCGAGATGAAATTTAACCCGATCGAATTTGAATTCGAATTCTCACGCGAAGACGACGACTCTGCGAACAACGCTTGCTGGAATTTGTGCTTGCAGGAATGGCACGTGATCTCGAGCATGGCGGAGTTGATCTTCTTCGAAGCCTGCTCCTTCAACGCCGTCGCTTTCTCCAGCTCCGCCGTTGCCGCCTGCCGGATCCTCTTGGCGTTGGCGAACTCCTGCTCCGCTGCCTCCATCTGCCGCCTCGCAAGCCTCCGCGCCTCCTCCGCGTACGCCTTCTCCGCTACAGCGATCCTCATCTGCTCCCGCGCCTGCTCCTTCACTCGCGCCGCCGCCGCAGGCGCATCCCCGCCACTGCTGCTCCCCCGCGGCGAGCACCTGTTCGTGCCAGTCTCTACCTCGCCTCCTCCGCCGTTGATCTCTGACGAGCCGATCGAGAGCTGCAAATGCGTCGAGTGGTCCTCGTCGAGTTTTGTGGAGGCGTAGCCTCCACCGCCGCCGCCGCCACTGCTGGTGGGTTTTGTGAGGAGCTGAAGTTCGAGATTTGGGGGGCGGGAGTGTGTGAGCGGCGGCGTCACCTGCCAGGGAACGACGGCGCTGAGGTTGGTGTCGCTGGAGGGGCTAGGGCTAGAGGCGGTGCGAGATAAGCACGGTGGTGGCGGCGGCTGCAGAGGGTGCTGATCGGAGCGGAGTCGCCCCATGCTGCAAGCATCTTGGTGCTCGATGAAACTCTCCACCCTATTATTGCCAAAAAAAAAAAAAGTTATAAACGATGATTTCTTCGCGTATGTAAAAAAGAAAAGAAAAAGTATAGCAATAGAAAAGGTTTCAAAGATGTAATGATTGTAATGTAGTAGAAAAGTTGAGCAAAGGACAAATTTGAACAGAAGAAAATGGGGTTTGAAGATTGAAACCCCGGCCCATTGGCTTCTTATGATGAGAGTTTGGTGCTACAAACAAGAATAAAGATGATATCACATCATTACCATCTTGACCCTCCATTGAAGCCAGCACAATTAAGTTGTAGAAGATCAAAACAACATGTAGAGAAATGATTATGGCTCACGGTAAGCAGCACACTTTATGTAGCTATGAAAAAAGTACCCAGAGTTTAGCTTCCATTCCATGCACAGGCATATACAGTCTTTGGTTATACTATATTTTAATAATGGAGCGAGATGAGTCAAAACCTAGCTAGTCTAGCAAGATGCTGGGCTGCATATTTCTTTGTTTGACTGCAATTGAGAAAATGATTTGACACACAGGTAGCAGTTCCAAGAAGAACACGCAGAGAGAGAGAGAGAGGGAGAGGGAGAGAGAGTAATTAAAATGATCTGAAGGGGAGGTGCAGAATTGCAAGACATTCTGCACTGAATACAAGGAAACTCTGCGAAAAGACAAGATTCCCTGATTCCCATAAGCGAATCCACAATGATCCTTACAAGCTAGTATGTATTATTCTGTGGAGGTAGTTAAGCAAAGCAAGAATGAATAAGATTAAGCAGCAGAGAGGGAGGGGGACCTGGAGAAGACGCGGCCGCAGTCGCAAGAGTGGCCGCGGGTGCCGCAGGTCTTGAGGTGGGCCTTGTAGTCGGACTGGACGGCGTAGCCCTTGGAGCACTTGTCGCAGACCCACTGCTTCTGGTTGCTGTGCTTGCGCCGGAAGTGCTTCTTGATCCCCACCAGATCCCCCAGGGCGTGGCAAGGGTCGTGGTGGAGGCAGCTCGGCTCCGGGCACACGAACACGCGCTTACGCGCCACCGGCGTCTCCCTCTTGAGCAGCTTCCACGGCACCTTGTGGCGGCGCCGGTGCATCTGCAGGTTCTGGTCCCGCTGGAATCCCTGGTTGCAGATCTCGCACACATACCGATCCGACTCCAGCAGCGTCTGTGGCGACAGCGACACCACCTCCGCATCCGGATCTGGCGTTCCCGCCGGCCGCCGCTTCCTCTTGCTGTAATTCATGGCCGAGCCCTCCGCCTCCGCCTCCGCCTCCATTCTTACTTAACTTGAAGCCAAGGAGTTAGCTATGAAGCTAGGCGAGGATCAAGATCAGAATATACACACAGCAAGAGCCTAAGCTAATAAACTAATACCAAAAAAGAAAGAAAGAAAGAAAGCAAATCAAAGGGAAAAGCCTCTTTCTTTCGGTTAATGTAATCAGCTTTTCCTCGAGCTAACTTTTGCAATAATAAATTAAAAGGAAAGACAAAGCTGCTTAATTATTTCTCTCACAACGCACATCGTCCTCACCCATTCTCCTTACTTATGAAGCCTGCAGCTTGCTAGCTAGCTGCTGCCTAAAATATAAACTTGAATTTGAAGAGAGAATAATTATGGTAATTTATAAAAAAAATAAAAGAAGAATTAATGAAAAAGGATGAGAGAGAGAGAAGGGTGGGGGCGGGTGACAATATATGGTTGAAAGTTGATATGAGGGGGGAAGAGAGAATAACATCCTCATAAAGGAACAAAAACAGAGTCATAATTGAGATTTTCATGGGCAGAAAATGCAATAGCAATATATTGCATGCATAAATACTAAAGGCCAATTGCATATATACGTACACATTAGGAGCCTTATTTTTGTCTGCTTTCTTACTCCGCATTTCTCTGTCTAATCATCTCACTGTAGCCGACTCCACTCCTTTGGCTTTTCATATCTCCCATTCTATTCTACTCCTCACCTCCTATTTTTTTCTTTTTATTTCTTTCTACTAATATATACTACTACTATACTAGCTACCTAATTCATCTCTTTTAATTTATCTCTCTAGTCTCTACACTACTACCATCTTTCATACTCACTCCACCACTCATCGACACTAGCCCATTATATTTTCTTCAGATGTTCCATTTGATTTAACGTCAACTATATATACAGCCGAGTATATATGTATATATGAACAAAATTACAAATTTATCTTTACATATATGGCTGGGGTGGAATTCCGAGGACGTATAGAGTTGCTACTGTAATAATGCCCATGATCGACGTAATAAGATTGCAGCAGCACGTTAGTCAAAATTATCAATATATATGGATTTATAATTATATATAGCCTAGCTAGTATTTTATTACAAAGCTACATGCATTGAGATTTGGGGAAAAGTATGCTATATATAGTTGAAAGTAAATGATGAAATTATTAAAGAATCGTATAGTTATTTTATTTTTGTTTAATTACGAGATATATATTGCTTGCTTCTTGCTTGGTATAAAATTAATATATATTTAATTAGATATATTGTTTACGAGATAAATCATTTAGATATATATATTGCGCTACAATTCCACATATATGAGCTAGCGCTTTGGTACCACCGGTGGCACCAATTATTACTGTGAAATTTTGCACACCTGCCTTTAATAAACACATGCATACGTATGATGTTCCAAATATTTTTTAAACATAATTAAGATAAAAGTTCATGCATCGATCGCCAGCTGTGCATGCACAAATCTGATGTCATGATCCTTGTTTGCAATTTTTTTTTATATATTATCAGGAATTTGTTAATTGTATACAAATTTTCGAACCTGTAAACTAGCTTCAATGTTGTAACAGTCTGTGACTTGACGCATATAAGTTACTTAAGAGTAGTATATATGTACATATTGATATGGTAGCTAGAGCTGTGAATTAAAGCTAGCGGTGAAACCCAGATAGATTAATGTGGATGAAGATGCATTGCATTTGCATTTGCATTTGCAGGGTTAATGTATATATAGTCCATTTGTTTTATTTATTTTTAGGGTTGAATTGATGAAGTTGGGATGTGCAGGTTCCACTTCGATCGACCACCAATGGCAATGGCAATATCGATCGATATGTAGGCATCCAAAGCACACTACACGTGTTTTAAGACAGACTAAGCCAAGATTCTCTCTGGATCTAAATGATTTTGGGCCTACCCGCCCCGCCCCGCCCCGCTCTAAATTCCCTCTTGGTCACCACCCGCATTAATAATATATATATGCACGCAGCACACCAATACTTATATACCATATGCTTAATTTGACGCCACTACCATAATCACTATTCATTTTCTCAAATATATATTTATATATACTACTATTTTAAATACTAATATTAGCTTTAGTGCATGCATGCCTGCAAATCATTATATTGGTGTACTTGGAACCCATTTCATACTAATTTCTTTCAAATTTTGCAACTAATTAATTAAATGGGGAGTTTGCTCTAATGAAGAACAAATCGTTCGTATGTTGAGCTACGGCATATATTTGATTAAGTGCTTAATTCTTCGAGCTACTTAATTTGTCGATCTTCATAATACTCGATCATTTTACAAATATTGATTCTTTATTAATCATCTAATAACGATCAAGGTACTCTCCATCTACAAATTCACAATTCTAAAATAGCAGAATTGAAGATAAACTGCTTTTTCTTTTTTTACGATTCACTTGTATGCGAGAGTATATACAGAATGCACAAGAACTCATCATGCATCTTCATTGGATTCATTTGGGGCATTAAATTTATATTTGACTGAAATTTATTTATAAAAAAAAAAGATTCCTTTTGAAGTGACAGATTAGTGTGTAGGGCTACCCTCCAATTTTATCCGTATATATATGCATTGCATTTGCTTCCACCACTCTTTCATTTTTTTTTCTTCTTATTATTTAATCTGTGTGTATATATAATAATCTAAACACTAATTAAAGAAATCAAACACAGTTTATAAATTATAATATAACTTTATGCATTCCATTTAAAATCCAAACGACTACTAAACTCGACAAAATCATGCTTTGAGCTAGTTGATTAATTAATTATAGTATATAAATACTCTATTTTAACATATGTTTCATTCTTTATATGACGACGATGGCATCTCCTTGATTTATGAACATGGACAAGTAATGTCTTATTAAATTGAAGAAACGACGTTTAATTAAGAAGAAAAGATTCAATTATTAAAAGGGACAAAAATCTAAAACAAATCCAACACATATATATCTATAACGATAGAAATAATGTTCTGCACCATACTATTATTGAAGGATAATTTTGCCATCCATAAAAGTTAATTATTTCATTGAATGATCCACATATACTTAGTCAAGAAGATAAAAGTTTTCTGTATAAAACAATTGCTATAATCCATAACCAAATTATTGTATCAACTTATACATGTGATATAGTCAGAAACATATATAATTAATTTAGTTAGTAATTTTATTTTATTTTTAAAAATTGAATTACATTAACATTAAATTACATGGCCGCGTCACGAATGACTCGAACCCGAGCCCTATTACCTTATACATTAACCTCACTAATGTTGGATCAATTAGTTAGTAATTCTTATGTGAACTTCATGTCTCTAATTAACTAATTGAGGGTAGTATAAGTGATTTAAGTCCTCAAAACTCACAACCACATTACGCATAATTATTTAATATACGAAAAACGAAGTAGATAGTGGAAGAAAAAATATTTCTAGAGTTATAGGCGAGAAACATCGAGTAATTTATTTTTTTCAAAAATAGATATGTAAGTGAAAAAAGAATTACATATATAATTTAGAAGACAAGCACATCAATGAAACAGTGGTAGGCAACAAAAACGTTGTCTCATGCAAATGACATTTGGTGATGGGTTGGCACAGATGGGCCCTCATTTCCCAATTCTATTTCGTCCCATTTAATTATTAGTCCTCTACGATATTATTACATAAATATCGACACAATTTCAGAGTATATTCTTTTTCTTATTTTCTTTTTTATTTTCTTATGGATTTAGTTGGTAGTTAAATTTTAAAGTTTCGTTTTATCACTAGCAAATAAAGTTGTAATTATTCATGTTGAATTTTCCACTGCATGATGATACTTTTTGTTGTAATAATTTGATTGGAGATGATTCTTTATATATTAATCAGGCTGTAGGCATAGTTAATTTAGTTGCTTCATTCTTACTATTTGGTAATTAAGATTTTAACAATTCCAAACTTAAATATGGTAAGGATCCATATTTTTAATTGCTTCAAGAATCAACCAACTGAGGATGATCACTTTCTTTTCTTTTGACTTAGATGGCCTCAATGATTAAGAGTTCTAGATCAATGACTTCAAGAATTAAAAAAAAAAGACAATATATTTAATCCAAGGTATATACTTGCATATATCTTGTTTAGATCCAAACATACTAATATTTCGATTTTTTTTATTACTATTATATATACAGTTAGGTTCGTATAAAAGTAATTCAGATGGGTTTGATGTAAAAGTAATTTTTAGTTTAAAAACTTTTATACTATTTCATAAATAAAGGCTTCATAATTAAAATTGGAAGCCCAGATCACCAAATTCTTGATGCATAATGCATTATGTTGATAATTATGAACAAATATATACATTTAGTTAGATACACCCAAAAAGCGCCTAACTCCAATAATAAGAACCAAATAAATATAGTTAAATTTGAAAAGGATATATAATAATAATTTAGTATTTCGAGAAGTTTAAAAAACAATTAATTTTACTATTTCAAGTATACTTTTGTATTTATTTGTTTATTTTAGAGTGATAAATGTTTATAGATAAGCCTTATCTCCCATTACATAGCCATCTCAAATTTTCTTATAATTTTAATTACGTGTTATGTTTGTAAATGAATTTTGGGACATTAAATATGCGTTTCTGAACCTTTGACTCGTCTTATCGTGACACTGTTTCATAAAAGGACTGTTTTTTTTTTTTTTTTCAATTTTCAATAATTGAAGCAACTTCTCAAATCAATTTAAAATCATATTATGACGTAAAAGAAAGAAAAAGAACAGAATAAAAATCAATGTGCTTTTATACATATTCAAGATTGCAACTATTTACTTGTGGGGATCTTCATATTCACCATATTATTCTTTCTCATGTTCTTAACAATAATTAACATTTGAATTAAATAATGCACCTGTTTCATTATAATTATTACTCCCAAATGTCTGCTTCTTTTTCTGTTTTCAACTTCAATAACGTAGGACCTTTTGTACTTTATATTCTAAATAAATTTTAAGATCTTCCTTTTTTTCAGATTTATTTATACCCAAGATTTGTGTGTATTTATATATATACATAGTATGTGTGTGTAGAAAGGTGAGGGGTGGAGCAGAACTATACTTTCTGCGTGCATGAATATCAATTGAATGATCATAATCATTGTGCTAGATCAGAAATAAACATATGCTGGCGTATCAAATTCAAATGAAATCTTTATTTGATTGCCTTCATCAATAATTTTTTTTTTGAAATTCTCCTCTCATTATATTTCATCAAATTATATACATTGATCCGGGATAACAATTTGTCGGTGAATACTCGATAGTTGTGGGTATCTGATCCTAATAGAATTAGGAATGAGTTAAAAAGTCATTTGATATTTATGGGTAAGTTCGTGGGTAGAATTTAGTATCTATTTAGTTTGTGGTATGAGTATTAAGTATTCATAGCCGCGAAAACTTATCCACAAAATATCCGTAAAATACCGTAAAATACCCGTAAAAAACTCGTATATCCACCTAATATTACCATACTTATCTATTTTTAATATAAAATTATATATAATTCTCACTAAAAATTCTATCTAATATATCTTAAATATTGAAATTATATATTTTGTGGGTAGTAGATACCCACAAATGGTGGGTTGATGGATATCCAACGGATAGTGGATGGCGGGTCCACGAGTATGCGAAGAATGATTGATTTGAGTCGAATTTAATATCCTTTAATTAGTGGATATGAATATAGACAGCAGTCATTCGTAACTACTGCGCCAGATTGTCATACTGAATTATCATTGAATATCAATGTTTTGCTATATAGTCATATTAATAATCATCGGAAACTATATATAGAATCTAATTTTGTGATAAACCTAAATGGATGTTGAATACATGTTTTCCTAAAAGTATAATTAAAAGAAGATGAGTAGTGAGGAGTGGAAAGAAGAAAATAGATTGGGCTTTGGACACCTAGAATGTGGCTTCTGTTTGGTGGCTGCCGGTTTCAGAAAGTAATGGGGTCCTCTCTCTACCCTTAATGATTTCACCACCTCACCCTTCTCCTAACTCTTATCCACATAATTTTATCCTAATTATCAAACCACTATTCATCATTTTAATCAAATCCATTTTCAAATTATAATTATGGAGACACACCCAAATGGACTCTCTCATTTGAGGAAAAGATGCAAGCCAAATCCAGTTATGACAAATTATTAGTATTAGGGGGTGGTGATGGAGGTGAGTTGAGATTTGATTTGATTTGGGCAATGTAATAGTTAATGCTAATATGCAGTGGGGGTTAGGTGATTAGTTTAATGGGATTGATATTGTAATGGAGTGGTTTAATTGAATAATTAATGAAAAGTAGTTGATTGGATGTGTAGAAATAGATATAAAATGGAAGGAGAGAAGATGGGAGAGATGATTAGTAAGACATAGTTGTGATGGGTGCATGTGTATGAGAATCCAAATCCCATCATGTCCCCATTCTTTCAACACTTTTAATTACTATTTCATCCTTCCGCTAAACGTGGTCACGTTTTCTTATTGGACCGTTCTATTAAATATAATTACTTTTTCGAAAAATAAATAATTTTACTTGTATAATATATCACTCTTACTTTTTGAAAACAAAATAGTTTACTTTCTTAAAATCCGTATCGGATCTCTTGTGACCGCATTTATTGGGACGGATGAATGGAGTACTATTTCCCTCTTTCCTTGCTTTTACCCTCTTTATTACTACATTCGTCTCACGAAAATGGTTTTGTTTCTTTTCCCAATGAATGTACTTTATGGGAAAAAAAGACCATTTTCGCATGACGAAAGGAGTATTATTTTTTAGATATTACTCTCTCTCTATTTTCTACCTCTACCTCTCCCAACTCACAAAAAATAGCTAAAATTAATAAATAATCTTTTTAGGAAATGGATGATATCATCTTAACATCCAAAACGCCAAATATTCGCAATTTTTGCAGCTAATATAAATATGTCATTTATTAACTGTGGCTAAATTATTGTCTTGATGGAAAATTAGGAAAAATAAGACACGATGACCAATTTTAGATAAGTAGATATTTATATACATATGTTAGCACTACACTTATGGATCATCTCATGTAATTGCATTTTTAATACTAAATGTAATCTAATAATTTAAAAGGGTTACGCACTAATATTACGATTAATGATCATTGAAACATCTGCATGAAAAAACACAAATTAAAACAAATTCAGTGCCCGACTTATTTATTTTGGAAGTAAATTAAACCCAGGCATTTGATTTTGCAGCATGATTAGAATATGAAGATGTGTGTAATTTGGGCAAATAAAGACAACCCACGTATTAGTCCAAACTACTAGGAATGTGGCGACAAATTATGGTTATTTTTGACTAAAACAATAATATAAACCCCATTTTACTCAATTCACAATTTCAATAAATTTGGCTAAAATCCAATAGGAATGCCAATGTTTGGTGCTGTTCGGCTGTTAGGCCCTATAATATTCACACACCTATATGGCTTCCCTTTATATTACTATCATTTTTAATGATAATATTATTTTTAAAACAAAAAATACAATCGATTTTATTTTAAAAATAAAGAGATAAAGCCGCAAAATTAAAGTTATTACAACTGCAAGTAGAGTTTGATCATATAACTTGGACCGGACCGGGACAGTCAGTGACAGACTGACAGTGAGTATGGGGATAAATAGCTTCTATTAATTAATATAAAAATGAAGGAGAAGATATGGAGAATTATAAAAGAAGATAAATATGAATAGGAGTGAAAAGAAATGTGATAATTAAGGATGGTCACTTTCAGAACATTTGTTGTGAAAAAGAGAAAGCCCAAGTCAGGACCACAGACAAAACCGAACCTCTCTTTAAAGCCCAATATTTATTTTCATGTCTAATATTGGTATTTCTCACAGACTACATACTACTAATACTAGTTGTTGGACTGTTCCTCTCAAACCCTAATTCAATGCCAAATATAATATAATTCCAGTTTGGGGGGAAAATAAGATATATCCTCTATTTAACAAAAAAAGATTGACTATATCATAGAATGAATAAATGGATGGATGGCCCTTACAGCTTATGTGTGGTTGAGTTTTTATTGGAGGACTATTTTTTAATGTTATATGTACACATAATTTCTTCAAAAATAAAGTTTGAGAGGCAGAAGTTAACTAGGAATTTATAATATATTGACACTAGTTTTTTGAATAGTATAATTTAATTATTGAAGTTAATAAATGAGGTTGCACATTGATTACATGTGTATTTTTTATAAACCATATATATCTCTTATATATTAGCATTATTTACATGTTAATTAATAGTTTGCCTAGGTTTGAAATATTTAGTATTAAGAAATGATATTTTATCTGCATAGATAAATAAATTAAGTAAGGAACATTTTAATATAGTCAAACTACCCAAGTTCCAAGTCAATAATTTTTATTTATTTATGAACTTAAGTCAAAATAATAAGATAAAAATTATTTAGAGGAGAACAATTAGAGCATCATATCCCAACGAGGCTCAAAAAGTAGGACTTCCGTTGTTTGTTTGTTTGTTTTTTTATAATTTTTAGTATGATTAACTAAATTTTGAGAGTTTCGTAAACTACTCCGTATTGGATGACATAAAATCAGAACTCTCGTATTTAATTAAGAAATGAGAAAAAGTACAAAATAAATATTATGCATAAAAATTAGAAATAGAAGGTGGGAGCGCCGCATTCGAGAGACTCGCATTCCCCCCACGTGGACTCCCGGCAGAACTTCGTTTGAAAGTCTCACCTTCAAATTTTGTATCTCCCCAATACAAGGCTCTCGTTTGAACTCAGACTCCCGAGGATCGAGCCTCCATTCAAACTCTTGCAATGAGAATGATCTTAAGCGTTGCTCATGCAGTCGGCTGATTTCCTCTTTGAGTACGTACTAATTAATTTACTTACTCTAGAAGGTTGTTTCTCGTGTTAAAAAGGAAAAGAAACAAACGCTAGTTTTACATATGGAAATAAATATACAATAAATAGTCATTTTCAGATAATAAATTACCTAGAAATGTCTATTTTTAGGACCACATATAAACTGGCCTTTCCTCAAATCTAACTTGAGATGAACTCTCAAATTCAACCAATAAGAAAAGTGACCCATGAATGCTCCAATAACACACCAACACATTACTCACTCCACTTGACTACTCCTTATATATATATATATATTAAACTAAACCAAAATATAATTTTGGCTTTTTCTTTAAATAAATTCAACTTGGACTCTCATTCAATTATATTACCCAATGACTTGTCGCATCGTCTGCTTAAATGCTAATTCGATCTATTCTCCCTTCCACCATTTTGGAGATAACACGAGTTTTTAATATCATGTGAATTTATTTTAATAGATAAATGAGTTCATACTTAAAATTTATTTATTTAATTTATTATTGTTAATTAGATCGTGTGTTATGAGTATAGAGTTTTTTTTAAAAAATGAATCGAATAATAATTTAGTTAACGTATCAAAATAACAAAATGAATAATAATTTTTCGATTGCTAAAAAAGATTATTAATCCTTAACTTTTCGAGAAATTTTTTACCAGCTATTAATTTTGTCGACGGATGCTCCTATTACATTCGTAATCTCTCAAGGATGAAAACCAACTATATATATAGCATTTATATTGAGAATTCAAGTATGATCATTTGTCGAAACTACCCGTAATGTTAAATTTGTCAGCTGAGACTAAGATAAAAATAACAAGACAAGATACTGAAGACATGAGAAAGCGTGAAATTTTATTAGAGAAAAACTCAATACTATTTTTTCATATGAAGCGAGCAAACACATAGATATATATATATATACACAAAGAAGGGAGAGAAAAAGGGCTGAGGTGGAAAGGAATATCCCAACAACCTAACAAAACAAATAAAAAACGTAAAAGAAAGAAAAACACGGCCAATGTGCATGTGCCTCCAAGAATCATTCCATAACAACCTCTGCCTTCCCAACTGATCTTGATGATTCCAGAATTTAATACGTAATAACAAATTTGCACAATGGATTTGATGAGATATTTAAAGTGAATCATGTAGGAGAAAAAGATGATACTCTTTCGAAACATGAAGAGTATTTATCAACAAGGAAAACATCTTAAAATATAGTGGAATGGTTGTCGATCGCATGTTAAGAAGCATATGGTGATTGGTACAGAGTTTCCTCCATAACTACATTTCGTTATAAAAGGTGATATTTGGTCAACTAAAAATAAAGAAATTAAAGGAGAATAAAAATCACATCGATCGATCACTGCAAAAGTACATACATATATAGCTAGGTTATAACATAATTAAAACGAAAGTGCGATAAAAAAGACTTGATTGATATATATCGCAAAGTTGGGTTTCCAAATATATAGTAGGCAAATACAAAGACAACAAAATATGGTAGAAATCACCATATATAACCATGCATATATACCATGCAAGCACAACGTAGCTAGAGTTATGTGTGGTCATATTTGAATTAGCACTCTACGATTCCACTTAAACCGTTCCGAACCCTACGAATAAGTTGACAAACATAATCAAACGGCAGTCCTACGTGGACCCGCCAGCGCGACAAAAACCCTAGCCACCAACTCTTGATTCTCCTCAAGATTCTGGAACCTTCGGCACCCCGGTTGGCAGAACCGGCGACGGTGGCGGACATTACGTATGCGGAAGCCGCGTGCTTCACAAGCTTGTTGCGGATGGAGATTTCGGTGGCGGCGCGTGGGGACACGTTCGACATGAGGTCCTTGAGGCTGGTGTACTTGAAAGAGGGGTTCAGTTTTTGATATTCTGCACTACTCTCCATTTGCATCTGAGTTTTTAATTTGGGAATTGGTTTTCTGAGTAACTGATGTATTAAGGTTTGAATGAGAGATTGTTGATATTAGAAATTAATTTGTGAAGAGAAAGCTGAGCGAGAGAAATTATAAGAGTAAGTAAGATGACAGTTTAGGTATCCTATTTTTAAGGATATTATATTGAATCAGCCAAACTGTTTGACTATATATTCCGATCTTCACTCCATCTTAATTTCTGTTTAATAGGTAGATAATACCCTAATATATACTAATTTTTGTTGAATGAATATAGGGCATGAGTAGCGCTCCACCGCCCGCGGTGGGCACATCTTAATGCGCCCGCGGTTGATGTGGCAATGCCACATCATTGACACATCATCATACGAGTCACTATATTTTTCATTTTTTTATTAATTTTATTTTTATTATTATTATTTATTAAATAATAATAAACTATACCCTAACCAATAAACCCTAGTCGGAAAGTGATAATTAATAAAAAATATTTAAGTTTTAATATTTATCTACGTGGCATGCCACATCAACCGCGGGCGCATTAAGAAATGCCCACCGCGGGCGGGTGAGCATTTTCGTATAGGGCATATAAGATCAAATCTTTGAACTAAAATAACTGGATTTGGGGATCATGGCTATATATATGAGAAAATGTCATTTGCAAATATTAAATAGAGTAGTAGAAGGTTAGCGTTCCAAGCTGAAATTATGAGTTTGAATTTTTCGTCTCGCCGTCTTTAATATTTTAATGTATTTATCGTCTGAAAAAAATAAGAACTCCTTTTGTCTCATTATTAATCACACACACATTGCTTTTGGACACGGATATTAAAAAAGTGACTTTTTTTTACACAAGTCAGTATTATTTAGACACGCCAATGTAGTAAATGTGCCATAAATAATGGTACGAAGGGGTCGGTACTAAGGATATATTTTAAAATTTTACTAATATTTATCAAATTCAAAAGATAAATTTTGAGATATTTATAAAAGTAGAGTAAAAAACATTGAATGAGGATGGAGGGAAATCTGTTTCATTTTTTTCTATTGTTTTAGTACAAACGAGTTTATAAAAATTATGTTGCAGTAAGTTGATTCTAAAAGGGTGTCCTTGATTATTGAAACTAATACTAATGAAGAGTACATATAGAGATGCATATATTTAAACTTTTTTTAAAACTAAATACCACCGATTTTTTTTATATTAACTCACTTTATTATTATAGCGCACTCAGTTAACTAAAATTAAAGTCAATACAAAGAAAGTGGAGGAAGTATAAAATTAAACTATATTCTATTGATGTTGAAATATCAACTTAAACTCTTTAGACTAATTAAAGACTAATCACTCTAACACTAAGGGTGCATCTACTAAGTGGATAAGTTAGGGATAATTATGGATGAATAAAAATAATACTATAATATAAGTTAATTTAATGTTTACTAATGAGATTTAGACTCATAAAATAAAATGTAGTCAAGCACGTATATTTATACATTTTGATAGGCATAGTTTCCTCCTACTTAATCGGTTTGTTGATCACTAGTATCTTCTGTGACATGCCATTTCATATTCCAATCAAGGCCCCATTTTTATTACAACCGGCCCATTTTGTCATTTGGCCCAATTGATTAACTGATAAGGTGGGCCCGATGGTCAACAATTTTGAGTAAATTAGTATGCCAAATGTTTCTTTTATTAGTAACAAATAATTATTCTATAATGAAACTAGATTTAAATTTGAAAGATCGCGTCACGAAAAGGCTCAATATTGAATTGCATATGAAATAATTTATCATTTGACTATATTCATTCTGTCAAAACAATTAGCACTTCAAATTTATCTAATGAGTGAACTGGTTTCATTCAATACACCTTATTTATCTAAAAATAATAAATTAAATAGATTCAAAATTTATTTAAAACTAATGCCAAAATTCACTTAATATACAATGTAAAAAATTATTACTCTCTCCGTTCCACTAAATTAGATACTCTTTGATAAAAATTGTGAAAGCTTTTCAGTTAAAGTGTGTTTAATCTAATTGAACAAATAGAGTATTAAAATTTATATCAAGTAAAATTGTAAGAATTTTTGTAGACAGGAAAATATTTTTTTAATTTTTTATTGTAATAAGTATTTATATTAAACTCCGACAAAGTAAATACCCACTCTTAGCCTAATGAATAACCACTTCACCCCTAAACCAGTACATATACATAAAATACTAAAAGTAAACCCGAACCTATTGTTTATAAAAATTTAAACCCATCGCATTAGAAGTATCTATTTTAACACTTCATCAACACACGAACAATTGAGTTCCTATTATTTTTTTGAGTATATAATAAAAAAAATTTTAAATTGTATTATTTTTTCTAAATTGATAATACATTATATTTTTTTAATACTACATATAGCAATGACAAAATTACCCGACTACCCGCAGTTACCCGACCCTAATGGGGTGGGTACGAGTACATAATTTTAGGGTCGGGTACGGGTATGAGTTTTGAACTTTATACCCGTTTCGGGTTCGGATCGGATACGGGTGTATAAGTATCCTTCCCGATAATATTACTCACTTATATTTTTTTTTAATCCCACTTAAAAGTTTAGCTAAGGTAGCAAAAACTACGTATTAGTTACATTTGAAAATTCTGATTTTTTATCTAGTGAACTTGTAGTATACTATTATAGCTTGTGTATATGAAAATTTTATAGCTTAACAGGCACCCCAATGGGTAGCCCTCCCCTGCCGGGTAATATCCGTCCCAACCCCGTCTCGATTTAAACAGGTGACGGGGCGGGTATAGTGATAAAATCATGACACGGATATGGGGTCGGGAAAGCAAAACCCACCCCGTTGCCATCCCAAACTACATCCCGTATAACTCGAATCGAAAACTTTTGAGCTCATTAATTTATCTTCTACAGCTTGACCAACAAACGCACATATTTTCGTATGGTGAGAACATTTGTTTGGCATATATCACATCACCCATTAGAGAAAGACCATACTAGAAAGGAAACATGGACTACAAATGCAAAACTAAGGATGATGAATGTATTTAAATTGCTTCACTGGTTGGCCTTCCAAAAGGTTCCCATTGCTTACTGAAAATGATTAGAAAAAAATATACATAACAAAGTGATTATCAGGAAGTAAATTAGGAACCAGAACTGAATAAAATAAATCTCCACAAAGCATTCTCATGCCTTGATACTACAAAACTTGAACAGTTAAGTAAAATATTCTCTAACGAGTTCCTGAGTCAAAATTCTGGAAAATGAGACTCAATTCTGGAAGCTCAAAAAGTTAGTAATCACCAAAAAACTTTCTGCTTCAACGGATTGTAACGAACTTATTTGTACCATGTTTTGCCCAGTGAGTCCTTAGATCAATTGGGGTGGAGAAGTTATAGCCTTCCGTCGAAAGTTTTTCAAGGACCTTTTTGAAAGCTCCAATGCTCATCTTCCGTCCCGCTATCCTTGCACCACGTCTCTTCGTGCTCATAGGCAACGGATACATAGACAATCCAGTCGTGCAGCAAGCAGACTGCCATCCACCAGATCCCCATCTGTAACACTGTTGAGGCGATCCGGTGCAGGAGCAGATTGGTATAGGGATTTCTGAGATGTCCATATGAATTCCATTAATAACAATTTCAGCGCGCTTCTTTGGTGTCCTGGCCCGGCTGGGTGGAGGAGTCAGCTCATCTTTTCGCACTCGAGGAGTCTTGGTCCTCGGTTTCTTCTCTTTTGGTGTAGAACTCAGGACCTTATTACTGCTACCTCTCTTCTTTACCACTGCAATACTAGTGCTACCAACACCATCATCTTTTTCTTTTCCCTCATGCATCTCTTCTACCTCAGGTTCATTCTTTAGTAAGTTAAAATGCTGAGGCATTTGGTTAGAATGAGCAGATGATGTCTCCGGCGAAACTCCATAACTTGGATGGTAATAAGCAGGTTGGTGGTTCCCAGACAAGACACCTAGGTGGTACTTCTCCCTACTCTGGTTCATCCAGTAATCCATGGGAACAAGAGATTCTGAAATCCCACCAACACGAAGGTGATAAAAGGGCCCACCATTGATAGATGACATCACGGGCGATGGATGTACGTGCTGGTGATCACGAAAACCACTACCGCCACCATCAAAAAGGGGCTTCTCAGCCATGGAAGTTATTAACTGAAGGCCAAGATCGTTCTTAATATTACTTGCTGAGTGTTCAAGAAACCCCCAATTCCTATAATTCAGGTTCCCATTTCCGTCCATACTTTGAATAAAATACAGCAAGCCGCGAAAATATGAAATCGACCGTACAAAACTCAGTAAACTAGCAATGTGTTGGACGTAATTCCCAAATGAGATTTCACAACATCTATTTCACACGCACTAATATAATTGGTGCAAAATCCGTAGTTGCATTGATAATCGTAAACCCTACAAATACCACAGAAGAAATGCAGCTGTAACAAAACAAAACACTCTATGCAATCACGAACAATGAACACGGATAGAAAAACAGATGCCAAAAAATCAAAAAGAAATGGCATAAATAATTTCAGAAAAATTTAAATGCAGGGGATTTTCAAGTCAGATCTCTCTACATTCATTAAAGAAAACAGATGCTTGAGCTGGTTTAAATGGTAAGGATAAAATAGCATTGAACAAATTAAGAAAGAAAGTGAATGTGAACTTACTGATAGAACGAGAGTCGGCCGATTTAGGGTTTTTTTAATTGTTCTCTCCAGATTTAAGCAGTCATCTTCTTGGGAAGGGAAGGGGAAAATGGCACAAAAATAGAGAAATCAGATAATTGAGAAACTAATTAACCAAGAAAATATTTATGCTATATAAGTTTTCGACCTCTATATATATACTGTCATTTGCATGAAATCATTAACGTTTCATTTCGATTTTGAAATTTTGAGTTTTATTTTACGATATCAGTTTTTATTTTCTTTAAAATAATATGTATGTGCGACAATTATATAAATGGTGGAAAATGATTATGAATTTTCTAATAACACGAAAAAGACTAATCTTGATAATGAATTTTCTAATAAGAAAATGATTTAATAAGACCTACAAATAAAACTAAATTTGAGAAAAATATGTAACTCTATACAGAAGTTAATAGAGATTAAATCAAATAAGATATAAAAAATATAACGGAAAATTTACTTATAATCCTTTATATTACATTTCTGTTTTTTGAGCCGAGATAAATACACCTTTTGAATTTGAAAGTTGAACTTGAAACCTTTAAGTTTTGAATGCAATGTTTCAAAAAAATAAAAAAGTGCTACTAGTATTAAATTCGATCATGGGCTTCTTTCCTCTGCATCATAAACAATTGTCGGTTATGTAAATCAGGTCGTGCAAATAATAGATACATGTGGAAATGCAATGGTAATAAGATTGATATAGCATTTCCAATGATAATATACGATTGATATAACATTTGGTCAATGTTGGAAAATCCCATTCAGTTTACTCATATGAATTTTACTATGTAAAACTTGGCCTAATCGGAACTCTAAGGTACAATTGTCACAACATAGAGATTCGTATAACGAGTAACACGTGTGCAATAATTAGAAAATATTTGGTCATTTACATTCATTGTAGCACACACATGCATAAACATTAAGCTATTGACTCAAAGTATAGAAGCATTTGAGATTATTAAGGTTTATTAAGTAGGCTTATGATGAGGTATTTAGCCTTAAGATTTGCCTTGTGGGGCGGTGGTTAAAGATGCTAGTTGCTACTAACCCTGCCAATGCACAAGAATGTCAAGAAATTTGTATTTTCAATTTTTTTTAAATGAATATTTAAATTAAACCGTAATTTAGTGGTGGTGGAATTTGAATATGAAATGTTTGGCTTATTATACATTTCTCCTTAATTTATTTTTAAATGAGTAATTAAATTAAATATTAACCTAATAGTTATGAGATTTAAACCCAAAAACTTCCGAATTATGAATAATCACTCTACCACACATTAGTAAGTCGCATTTTTATATTTGGGGTTAATATCACTTTTTATCTCTAAGTTCTGTCATTTTCTTGATTGTTTTCATTCATAATCTAAAGATTTTGAAAATCATGATATTTGACATGGGTTGTGTAGTCTGCTCGTGTTTAATTTTGTCATAAACTGTCAGTTTCTTCATTCACTCAACTTCCCTACTCAATTCACTACCACAGGGGGAGGGAGGTTCAACAATGAAATTTGATATCACGGGAAAAAAACCTACATCATTAGCTTCAAAAACTCTTCAATCAATTTTTAAGTTCCAGAATTGTTCCCTAGATAATATCTATCATACACACCCGAAAAGATCATGACATAATTTATAAACTTCTGGGGTTTAAATAGATTTGAAGAAAAAAGGCACATAAATATTAACCATCGTATCCATTCTGTGTAAATCCAAATTTTGAAAAGCTTGTTTGAAGTAATTGGTTAAGAAGTAAAAAGGGATTGAATAGAATAGGTAGAGTGATGAAGAATGACAGCAAAGTACACACTTGTCGTTGGGGTATGAATTGTATCAGTATATATGTCTTGATGAATTTACCGCTCTCTCGGCTTTGTGCATTCAACTGCATAAGCGGAAAGCTTGATTGATCCCTTGTTACCAATCCGATGTATATTTCTCCTCATCAACAAAAAATTCCTTTCTCGCCCTCACATTACCAAAAAATGATGCCTCTAAATCTCTAACCTTACTCATCATGAACCCCTGCACTTATTCTTTACAGCTAAAGCTGCTGCTTCGTACCAACACGCTGCAGCCGTCGCCCCTGGGTCCGCATGTGATGCTAGAATATCAGCTGACACATATGATGACCGCCCCGCCTGCAAATCTTGCTTATTAGCTTATCTTACCTTGTTTAAAGTCAGTCACCACAGGTGCTATAATTAGTATAGAAAGTAAGAGTTGACAGACCAAATTTACCTGGGCTTGCATGTTTCTAGTTGATTCAGCACCAGCAACAGCTGCTTCAGCGGAAAAAACAAATGCCTCGACAGGATCTTCTCCAGAGGCCAATTTCTGGAAGAAAAAAAAAGCCTCTCTAGTTAGCTAAAATATTTTGGAAAAAAATTCAATGGAGAAACAAGACTGTTGCTTCTGACCTCTTTAAGAACAGATGACGCTGGGATGAGGGCATCCAATAAAGTCCGGTAACCTGCTTTGGCCCCACCGTATTTACTGACTGCAGCAATAGCAGCTTCCAGAGCCCCAGCCCCTATATCGATAAACACAAATTAGTCATGCTTCCCATATGTAAAAGTAGAATGTAAAAGCCATGCATCGTTGTCTCTATCTCACATTGCAGTGCTGTAATATCAACATGATTATTTGCTTTCAGCTGTGCATAAGCCGCCTTAAAGAAAATGTCATATCTGTTATTAGACAAAACAAACATAACAAAAAACCAGTCATTATTGATAAATAATATTCATTGCCATGTACATAGTCAGACAATAAGATCTAAGAGGAATATACATGATGCCGCTTGTTCCTCCCATGACTTTTCTTATTGAAGACCCAATTTCACCAACAGTCTCAGCAGGATCATTCAGAGGATAACTGGATAGTAGAATTCAGAATAAATGTACAGTAAGAAACTGAAGGGAAAAACGGCTACTTTAACCCAGCCCAGTTATTATTAGAATAACACAGAGGATCATTCTGGAATAAGAAAGATACCATACAGATTCAAAGGGATTTACGAGCATTAAGTACTGTCATATCCTCAAGAACGGCAGCATATAGATCTGGCAAAAATAAACAGCTAAAGGATAAGAGGCTCACCACTTTTTCATGTCCTCAAGAATGGCTGAAGCGCCTTTGGACATCTACCATATCAGATGAAATTAAAATCACTTAATTAGCTAGACTAGCATCTTTAAAGAGACATAATAATATAACACACACACACCGTTGATCCGCAGTCACCATCACCAACTTTTCCATCCAATTCATTTAAAGTGTCCCTGTGATTGATAATTGCAGTTGTTGCTGCTTCGATAGCCACTTCAAGAATATGCCCCAGAGGACTTAGCTGTTCAGGACGACTCAGTTTCTTAACCATAACAAAAATCAACAAGAAACGGTGAGGCTCATAAAGATGTATTTCAAGATCGAATCCAGAATACAAATAGCTATTAGTTTCATTCAAAAAGAAAAGTAGTCATATTCATAGATGACAATACAGTTAAATTTCCGATATAAAATTGACCTGATATGTGTACATGATATGTATGTATGTATATATATGTGTGTGTGTGTGTGTTCAAGAACACTTTTGGAAACTCAATAACCCTTTTCGGGAAGTTCAGAGTGCTAGTACAACCTGATAAAATATACATCGCTAAAATAAGTGCTCCATCCGTACACGAAAAAGACGCACATTTAGATGACCAAGGTCGCATTTATCAAAGAAAAGCATACAGGTTTAGCATACCTCAACATTCTTTTTAGAACGGGATGGTGGAATAGGAACAGGGATCTTCGCAGGTGGGTGGTTACCTGAGAATTATAAAATTGCATAAATATTTCACTTACGACCTTAATTGACAACTAAATATAAAAATCCCCAGAAGCGGCAGTATAAACAAGTGTGCAGCACATTTGCATAGGCATGATACTGACCATCAACAGCAACAGGCCAATATGGAGCCCTAGTTGGGGCATCCAACCGATTCAAAATTGATTGGTCTGCCTTCATCACGGTGATTGAAAATCCTGAAGCAATAAAACAATAAGAATGATAAACCGAACTGGTCTTTGTCTATAAGCATACATTCTGGTCAGCATGATAGTACCTGCCATATCAAGAGAGGTCATAAATGAACCAGTGTATACTCTCTCAACAGCCAGTCCATGTTCCAGCTGCAGTCCTGGAACAGCCTTTCCAGCAGCAATCATCAGTTCCATAAGAGGAGTGGCCCCTAATCTGCATTCCCAACCATAAAAAATGTTTAATAGAGGTTAAAAAAGACGGCATCACTTACAGTAGTATGAAGTCTTTCTGACAGTGAAATAGAAGTTGGTCTTAATATAAAGATACATTAGGCTTCACACTTACCCGTTAATCATTAGCACAACTCTACTACCACGTGTTATAGGAACATAATTTGTTTCCTACATATGAAGCAGGAAATTAGACATGTTATAAACTAGGATCAGAAGATGACATCCAACCGGGGCCTTCAAAAGGATATATTGGCAAGGCAACCTAGAATTAACAAAATACTTGTTGCTGACTACTTGCATACATTTGACAATATTTGCTTCAGGACATGAGAGACCACAATGTCAACAGGTTGGAGGTCAGCCACAGCAGCACCTGGTTCTCCATGCTGAAAGGAAAACAGTATAAATTGATCAGTTCCCATACATGTAAATTAAATATGCAGTAACTTTGTCAAGTTTCTGAATCTGCTGATTCGCAAAAGCTACTTTACTACGCTATGAGGATCAATAACATTTGGAAATATGAATTCACTTGTCCAGAAAACACAGTAAACGAGTAAAGTATTAGGAATAACCACAATGTTAAAAAAATAGCATCAACGTCAATATGCATTTTAATAAGATGTCCTAAATATTACCATATTCAACGGGTGGAAATAAAAACATTCCTAACCAAATGTAAAATTTCTCCTAATCAATATAATAAATCTGAAATCAATTCCTTACAATTCCAAGGCCAAGCTCCATCTTGCCAGGGCCTAAACGTTCTGGAGTCACTTGACCTGGCAATGTGCAGATAGACAATGCAACACCCATTGTGCCAACCATATCTGATGCTCGTTTAGCTTCAGCAGCTACTTCTTCTAAAGAGAGACCAGAAGCTGCTGCTGCTCCAGCAATCTGTGATTTGCAATTTGAGTATGGAAAATCAGAAACAAAATAGATGAAGCATTTCATATATGGTTGTTATAATGAAATGGAAAAAGTAAAATGACAAATATTGTAATGATGGCCGCAGAAGAAACTGAAACAACCTTATGAACAAGAATGGTTCCAGCTAAACCTCTTCTTCCAGCTATGCCTCTCGGAGGTGGTAGAGCACAGTCATCACCCACAATTACCATCTGTTAACACAAACCTTGTACGCCCATATCAGATAATCATCAAATCTTTAGTCATAAGCAGTTTGCATAATAAAGAGAGACATACCTCCACTTTATAACCTTCAGATTTAGCCTCCTCAGCTGCCAACCCAAAATTTAGGCGATCCCCAGTGTAATTCTGTAACGAAACAAAACAATTATCAACATAAAAATAGAAAGTCAACACAAACACACACATACACCAAAAAAATCTTGAATACTCTTAACAGACTAAATACTTTCACATGAGTGAAAACCCAAAATAGAACAAAATCATTATATGTCAAGTAAAAGTTATTTGAAGCTACAAGGGGCGTGGTAACTTCATTAACAGATACCTTGACGATCAGGAGGCACCCAGAAGGTCCAGTCACAGCTCTGATGCCCTAATGCAAAGATTTAGCATGATTATCAAGAGAAAAATTAAAATGAAAATAGAATACACTAATAAAAGAGTTGATGTTATTTAGCTGAGCTAGAAGTTTTCATACTGAAAGAATGGAGTCAACGGGAGGAGACGCAAAAACATCTCCACAGATTGCTGCCGTGAGCATCCCCTCTCCAACAAATCCAGCATGAGCAGGCTCATGGCCACTTCCACCTCCTGTGTGTCAAGCAACTTTCATTAGGTTTAGCAGCGTGCTCATACCCTTGAGCTCTTAACAGTCAGCTAGGAGTTCCTCAATAGTGCCATCAAGTGAATAAGATTTTGACATCTAAACTAAGGCAAAGCTGTCATAGATCATTCCCCACATACTTGAATTATCTATTTTCCCCTTGTAGAATCGCCATTCTTATAATTTCCTTCTAGACCAATCAATATGTAACAGATCAAATAGAGTGACAAAAAAAAAATCATCTTTAGCTGTAGCACGAAAAAGAGAGCAACTGAAAGGGAAGGTGCTCTAATATATGTCAAAATTAAGTATGATGTAACTATAGCATTTTCTCCTAGAAATTCTTTGTTTCTTTTATGGTTAAGTTCTTCTGATTTTGTTCATCAGAATGTAGAGGAGTCCTTTGCAATAATATATTACTTTCTACTCCTAAAGTGAATCAATTGAAACAAAAACAGTATAGTTTAGCAGAGATAAATAAGTACTCTTCTTAGCATCTTAAGAAGGTTGAGTCTGCATTGATCTTCAGATGATAGCTACAATAAAATACAGTTTGATAATAAAGAATAAGATATAGTAGCATCACACAACAAAATCAAGGTATAGATAACCATGCTTCTACCATAGTTGTCAAGCATGGACTATCTCATCTAGCAAGGTACCAAATAACTGTCTAAGAAGTAAGAACAAGTGATACTAAAGAGTCAAAGACAGCAGTTAACAGTGTTTCTAACCTGATATTACAGCTACTTTGTCATAAGTGGCACCAGAAACATCACCACGTAAAACAACTTTGACCTACATACAAAGGTGTTGATTAGATGGAAACAATGTGTATAAGAAGAGTTATGCTCATTGAAGCAGGATAAGATAGTTACTTCAGGGAACCCATCCAAATACTGCAAGTCAGGATAGGTTTCAACCAGGCCCTCAATGAACTCTGTCACAACATCTGCAGCAAGAAGTACATAAATCAAATCCTGTATATGCTAATCTGACACATTAAATAGAATAATAAAATATATGAGCAAGCTCAAATCCAGTCCCCAACTATTGAAATAAAGAAGATACAATTCCACTACACTGAAAACCTATTACACCGGCATCCAATAACTTGGCAGTAAATTACAAGCCTGACGGAATAATGTAAAACTCTAAAATCATGAAATATGGCATTTCAACTCTCAAAACACAATACTGATGATAAATTCAACTCGGATCTCAAGATAATCATCACTAAAAACGCAATAAAACGAAAAGAATAACACTGAAGAAAAACACGTCCCAATTCCAAGATATGAAGAAACCAAATAATCTCCTATATGATGCACTTGAGGAACTACATCAAGCGTAGTTTCTAGACGAATGATCGCGGGTATATGCCATTGTGTCAATAGGTAGTAGAATGCACCTACTGTGATTGACAAGTATAAAGTCTGCAGAACCAATAAGAAGTAAAGCGCAGAGCGAAATCCACAATCATTTCTCTCGACAGTAAAAAGAGTCAAAGCCGGTAGAGAATTCAAGTGCAAATGCATGCATCAAATAAGCACACTTCCATAAACCTCCGCACAAACAAATAAACACACAATGGAGAAACCACGAAACTTCACGAAAAAATAAAATGCAACCAAAGTGAGTACGAAAAATTATCCCCAAAAAAACACACACAAACAAACAATCAAAAAGGAGTAGCGAGTGATGATTAATCCAACCGTTTGGGTCATTTATGAGTTTCTTTCTCTGATAATCCATCTGTAAATGCGAGCGTGCAGTCAAATTAGAATCCCTAAGCAGAATTAATAAAAACCCCCCAGTTTTTAGAGAGAGAGAAGTGATGAGGGTTTGGAAATTTTGGAGAAAAATGGCTTCTATAAAAAGTCACCTGATTGTTGAATAGTTGATTTTAATGCATTTTGCTTGTCCGAACAAGAAATTAAATAAATAGTAATATTATATTCAATTTCCCAGCTAAGAAATCGTTGGAAGGGAGGTGCGACTTTCTATAGTATTACGAATATACCCCCAAATACAACATTATAAAAAAAAACGAAAAGAAAAACAAATACTCATAAATTATTTTTCTATAGTGTTTAATTTTCTTTCGTTCCTTTTTCTTTCCTTAAAAATTTTGAAAATCACTACTCAAAATGCAAATAAATTAGGAGAGCAATTATTGGATTGTGTTTTTATATATATAATAAAACTTAAATACTCAATTAGTTCAATATTGGATAGTTGAATGATCGAATAAAAAGATTAAGCCCAAAGTGCTTGATAATGAATTACTGAGTCAAGTTTAAGTAGAAGGGCATCAAATTGATTGACTGCATGCACGAATTTCCCCATCTCATATTCTAGCATTAAACCATGATATAATACTCTCTACAATCTGTTCCTTCTCAGGTTCAAAGAGAAGATCGTGTAAGCATCCTTGGAAGAGCTTGATTGTCCGATCACTCGAGGCTGCCTCCTGGTGGAGCTTCCTGGAGCCTTCCGGGTCTGTTACTGAATCGTCCGTGCCGTGGAGGACAAGAAACGGCACCGTCAAACGATGCAGGTTCTGCTGCAAGTAGGCGGTGTTACGAAGAATTTCATATCCTGTTTTCACTCTTATGGAGCCAGTGAACACCAGTGGATCTGAATACTTAGCTAGCAGCGCCTCCGGATCTCGGGAGACAGCGACGCCTTCCTTATTGGCGGCGCTGAGCTGGAATGTGGGCAACAAGAAGGCAAAAACAGGGGCGATTACCTGTGATCAGATGTCTCAAGGTCATGCTTTTGGATATAGAATATAAACTAAAAAGTGGGGCAGGGATTCCAACTTCCAAGTGGAGAGGTTCTTACAGCGAAAATAGGGTGGGACGGCTGAACTCTGACGGCCGGTGAGGTCAACACGACGCCAGCAACACGTTGCTCGATTTTTGGATCAAGAAGTGCCTGTTCATGCACAATAAGCATCATAAGTAGCCCGAGTTTAGGTAAGTTGTTGCTGTCATGGTTTCTTATGAGACTATTGTTTGTTACCTTCAAAATTATGGCTCCACCAGTTGAATGTCCAAAGCAAAAGCAAGGTAGTTTCGGATTTTCAGCTAAAACCTTGCTGAGAAACATTTTCTGTGTACATAGGTAGTATAAAGATTAAAACAGTTAACACAAACTGCTCCACGAGTAGCTATTACGCATGGGGAGCTTACCATATCATTAACAGCATAATCAAGACAAGGCACGTAAGCATGCAGTCCGTCACTTCCACCATGTCCTGCACATAAGAAATACTAATATTTATCGTGCTGATCATGAGACTGTATCCAAGAAGAAATCGGAAATGAGAGCTGTATGTAAATTTAATGTATTAAACCATGTGGAATGTGGAAGAAGAGTTATTGCTCATCATAATTTAAGAAGCTAAGACTTTATCAGCATATCAACACAAAGCACTGAGCAATTTAGGTTATGTAACTACAAGAAGTTGAAGTATCTTTGCAGCAATTCAAGTCCTCTCTCTCTCATTAATTACACATTTCATTATTTACTAGTTAGGCATAATAAGTTAGGCAAAATTAGTAGAACTGAGTCAGTTACCAACATTCCCTTTCAGTAGAAGCAGCTGAAGGAGAAGTATAAACCATAATTAGAACAATTTACATAAATTTACTTTCCAATCTGTTAGACTAAAAGGCGAATTTTGTTGTAAATGTAACAATCAATTAAAGCTCTTTTCCCATCTAACTGCATATTTATTTAAATGATCACATGTTCTAAACTAACCAATCCAATCCATTCCATAAACCTTCAAGCCATTTGCATTGAGTTTCTTGGCAAAATCAGCATACCTCCCACTGTCATGGAAATGCACAGATTTAAAAACAAGACAAGTAAAATTGCATTAGCTATCTCTCTGTATACAACAGCACACGAACCTGTGCTCGTTCAGGCCGTGCAAGATAACTACCACTCCCCTGCACTTCAATCAAAACAACATTTTTAATCAAGTTCAATTCTGAATATTTGACATACACATTGGACGGGAAAATGTATGAAAATAAAAACCTTATCAATTGTACAATCACAAATGCATCATCTAAGCAAGCTATAGATTCCCCATTATTGAAATTATTCACTCACAGAAATATAGGAGAAAAGTGTGTTCAGTATTGACACGTTATAACAATATATTGATAAAAGAAATCAGAGAGGTCGTGTATACGCCAATACTCACCCTTTTTCCTTTTCTTAATCCAATTTTAAGTTTTTAGTAAGGAATTTTCTTTTTGGATTATAAAATTATGCAGTGCACTTGCATAGGAGAAGTATACAAGACATGAAAGGTTAAATGGCAATGTCACTCTATAACCAACAATGGTATATCATAGTAGCTTATATTATGAAGCTGCAATTATTGTTCCAATGACTCCAAAGTCCAAAGAGAAATTGTAATCGACAACCTAGTACATGCTATGACAGTTTAACATCATTCAATTAAGAAAAAGTGGATTAAGGTTACTTATTCCCCGTTCTCCTTTCTTTCTCTTTTCCTACTTTATTAACACACTGAACTCCACGTAGTCCTTGGACAACCAAAACCCTTTCTGGAAGTTGAAGAATAATTCAGAGCATGCAAGAAGGAAATTATCAGATGCAATTGTCATATCAGTGCTAATGTATTCCTATACCTTGTCTTCCTTCAACCCTTGTCCGGTCACAGAAGACTTCTTGCAGATAAAGCAGCTCGGGGTGCGATCATATTAGAATGTAACCAAAATAACTATAATTAAAATAAAACCACAACAACGTTCAATGTATAACACTTGAAGATACCAAGGCTTCTCAATGTTCTCTGCGTCCAAAACTACTGAACTACAAAAGTTAATTTGAGTCCAATAAATAGTAAAGTAGGCAGTACTGATCTTTATCTATTTGAAGTAGAAGCAAGAATACGATTAGTAGATAAAAAGCACCTTGAAACAAACCAAAACACTATCTTAACATAACCATAATCGAACTTTGACAAATTAAAGAACGAATAAAACCAAACAAAACTATCTTCACATGTAGTAAAATAAAATAAAATCTACCTGAGTTGAACTTTGACAGGGGTCCATGATTGAGTAAAAATGGTGTCACCTCTGGGGGAAACAAAGAGAGAGAAGTCCCTGGAGGTATCTTCTTCACCACCACCATCCTCCATCACCCTCCTAATCGCGGTGTCCCGCCGCGCTGCCACCTCCTTGTCGACCGCGCTCCTCCTCGGCACCATACCCACCGGAACCCTCACCACCTTCATCTCATCCTTGGCGCCTTTCTCGGCCGAATCCGCGCACCTCAGCCGCCCCCGGAAGGGGAGCACGAAGATTAAGAGCAATGCGTTGATGAGGAGCCATAAACTCCTCCATATGCTCAGACAAAACAACGCATTGATTCTCTCGCTCGCACCTGACGTCAGCATTACGCCGCCTCCTCCATTGGCTACTTCTTTCATCGGTTGCAGCTTTATCGCCCTTTATCCTTTTTCTTATTTTTGGTTTATCACGGCTAAAGGTAAGATTTGTTCACTTTATTAAATATTCCGTTTGAGTACCGATTGGGCTCTCGAACTATATTGATTTCAGATCGGAAATCGAATCAATGCTGGATATTCGATCATTTAGGGGCTTTTCAAATTCTGTGTGTGTGCGCGTGTATGCATAGTTGCAGAATCCGAGTTGGTGGGAGAAAAAATTCGGTAGTTCTGGAAGAACCTTAATTTTCCTCCTAAAAAGATTGATGTACAGAAATGTTGGTAATATGGAGAGAATCTGGGTAGGCTGAATGGAAGAGGAAAATTCGGTGTTGAATTGCGGAGCAGAGAGAGATAAGGTGGCGCGAGAGGAAGACGTAGAGCTCGTTAATGGCGTTGGGTTTTTTTGCTTAATTTTTCTTTTTGCCTTGTTTCTTTTATTTTCTAACCATTAAGCTACAAATGGAATTGACACTGTGGCACCTCCAAAAATATCAACCTAAGTTTACTTAAATGATAAAATAAAATATGAGATTGGGTATGTAAAGAATAACGTTTTTAAATTAGTTCAAAATTAAATGATAATTATGAAGTTACGTGAATAATACAATTAACTTACTTTATGTAGTGTGTGTATGTGTGAGAACAAATTATTGAATTGCATTTGACACAAACTTTATTGAATTGCATGTGTAACTCAATTTTCACTTAAAATTTTTTACCACAGTTTTATTATATAGTAATATTGGCGTATCGATTATAAGAGCATGCATTATTTTTCATTTTTTTTTAAATGATTACATTAAAGTGAATTACATAGTCATATCACGGATGACTCGAACTCGAGATCTAAGTCTTGTATATTAACCACACTACTATTAGATTAACGCACGCTAAGAGCATGCATTCTAATGCAAGAGTTCCGTCTGAAATCTGTTGTTTGAGTTCGAGAGTCTGTAATATCTCAAAACCAATAATAAATATATATATATATATATATATATATATATATTTTAGTAGATTAGTTAAAAAAAATACAATAAAAAACAACATTAAATCAAATATTTTTTTTTATATATATTTATACAAGATATTTTAGAACAGTTGATGACTCTCTTTTTGTCTAATACAAGTGTTATGCATGCATACAGTAGATTAAATTTACAAACCTATAACTAATGTAAACTCCGATTTAGAAACTCATTGAAAACTATTATTATTTCAAGCAAAAATACTTATCGCTGAAATTATGTACATGTGTGAGAAAATGTCTCAATTTTTAGAAAACAGTCATTTATATTACTCCTTCATTCCTGTCCAAAATTGTCTTCAATTTTTGAATAAAAAATAATAGGCCAGGAGAGTAGAAATATATAAATTATAATTAATTTCATATATATTAATTTATTTTTCTTAAAAATTAAATTATAAATTAAGTAACAGGACACGAGTCGCGCGATGTTCAATGTGTGATGTGAATGCGTAAATTGCATTGCATTGTATTATGTATATATTAGATTATGACATGAATATATTTATTTCGTGCATTAAATAATACTTAAATAAGTTTGTGACTGCAATAATCCGCAAAAATAAAACGGTATATAACTGTATATTTATTTATTTTATTAAATTAACTGACTAATTTAGATAATGTCTCAACAAAAATATTTTCATAAAGTCAACCTCCAAAATTTGGGGATGTTAAAAAATAAGGAAAAAAAGAAAAGACAAATCAAAAATGACATCTCTAATTAAATTAAGGTTTGTGTCTATGTTTTTACAATTTTGCCAGATATATTTTTTTTTCTCATTTGAAGCAACGTTGTGACTTTTGTAGAAGTTCAATTATTAACTTTTGTAATGCCCCGGAATTATGAATAAATCTGTCACGCTATAGCGGTATATACAATATTTGAAAAATGAGATTCTGGTAATTTTAATAGAATTCAATTGCAAAAACAACATAGTCGTATATGGTATATTAACGCAATATACATAACAAATTATGTATTTATGATGCGTTACGCATGCATTATACAGCCCACCATATGAATATGACAATTAAATAAATCTAAACAAAACACATGAACGTAAATAATTATTATATATAATCTAGAAGCTCAAAAGAAGAAAAAGAAAAAAAAAACAATTAGATGTCTGAAAGAAGCTGCTTGGACCTATTCCACCGATGTAAAACCTTACCATAAACATCATAAAATGCAATCTCCACGTCACTATTTGTTAATTCAACTGACATGAACCCTTGTCCATCATAGAAGAATTTTAGGTCTTCATTGCTTAGATTTTTAACATCTCCCCTCCATGCTTTCGACCCCGCCCCGCTCGTCAAAAACTGAATAGGACTGTAAACAAATCGAATTTAATTATATATATATTAAAATAATCAAGGATTGAAATTTATTCATAGAAAAAATCATCGAATCATATATATATATATATATATATATATTATTCAACTATACGTACCTTTTGTCGTCGTTGATTTGTTCAAGACAGTGATCGTGGCCGTTCATGTAGAGATCGACGTCATTTTCCTAAAGTAATTTTCATTATATATATAATATAATTAGGTTTTGTTTTAGTAAAAAATAAACATCTTTTTGATGGATGATCGAGCACAATTGATATTGGTATATTGTAAGTAATTATTAAATAATTAAAAATTGAGGAAAATGAAGTTACCTGAAGAATGGGAAGAATGAGGTTTACGAGTTCTGCAGTGTCACCATGATGGCCCACACTTCTTATGGCATGATGTCCCACCACTATTTTCCATTTTGCCCTTGATTCCTTCAGCGCTACTTCTAGATCCTGCACCATTTTTGTCATTTTCCAAGCATCCCCAATTATTCAAAAATATATTAGCTAGTTTAAATTATTTTCATCAGCAACATCTAAATTGTATACTTATTAAACAAAATTTGAAGTCCCCATATATGTCCCCTCTACTCGAGGTTGTAATAACTTATGCAATTTAAAATTAGACACTATATATCACTCTTTAATTCTACAAATCTAGCCATGATTTTTTATTGTTCCAAATAAAAATAAAATCGTAGGAGTCTTTGTTATAGATAACTTATGCAATTCATTACATACTACAACATATATATAGGTTTGGAGAAATTTATGTATTTTTAATTAAAAAAATGAAAAGTTGAATTAATTTTGACATGATATATATACCTTAAGAGCGTAGCTAGTGTAACTCTTTGCAGGGATGACACCACGCCAATCATATATATGTTCCGGGTTTATGAAATAATCATTCACAAAAGGAGTGGTATCCACAAAAAATATCTCTGCAACTTCTGCTAAAACAAATGATTTCATCACAATTAAAGTTAAATCAAGAGAAAGTAATTCATATATTAATTAATTATATGAGAATAAAAAAAAGTAACTAACCTACCTGCATTAACCACAAAAGACCTCAAACAAAGCCATCTACTGTCAATTTTTCGAAGCACAGGGCTCATTTGCGCAACTGCATCACCTCGGTAATCATGGTTACCTAAAACTGCAACATGTATATTATCACAAAAGTACCTCATTAATAATAAGTTAATTAATCAGTAATATATATATATATATATAAAACAAAAATTGTTCTTATTTAATTTAGGGAAATAAAATGACCTGAATACCACTGTTTTTGGAGGCTTTTGGCTGTATAAATGTCGGTAAAAGATTCAACAAAGGCAGGATCAGTCACTCCTTTCAATCCATTATCATAGAAATTATCACCTGTTGAAATTACAAAATCTATATCTAATTCTTCTCCAATTTTTCCCATCTGCATGCACACATCAAAATTAAACTAATTAGAAATTAATATATTCATCAAAATATACATGAGTTAATGTTATATATATATACGAATCATGACCTGAAATGCAACTTCAGATTGGTTATACTCTCCTTTTCTTCCCCAATCTCCAAGAACCAAGAATTTGAGGGTGCCATCACCTTTGGTGGGATGCTCAAATTTTGGAAAGTTTGCAGAAATTTTCTCACAAAATAAGGAGATCGTCGCCAGCCAGAGGCACAACATTATAGTAATGTTCATGCTTTTATTATCAGAAAAACCCATTTTTAATGATTTGTTTTTAGGCTCTCTGACTGACAAGAAAAAGAGATTTGTTTTTTTTTTCTTTTAAAAAGAAAGTGAATAGAAAGAGAAGGAAGAACAATCTTCTCTTATTTTATTTATTTTTTGATTTTTTTTAAAGTGGTGATGATAACGTGCATATATATATATATGAGTAGGTACTTGAAAGCTTTTGGCTTAGCGAGGTCCATGCAAAGACGTAAAAGTATTTTTAGTAGAAGCTATAAGCATCGCTCAATATGAATGGACCTCGGTATTTTATTTATTTTTGTAAACAAGATCGTTGCTACTACCACCTATTGTATTAAACTTCTGTTAATTAGCATGATATTATCAACATCATGGGCTCCACTTTGATTAAATTACCAAGAAATAAGAATTAGTAAGAATAAAATTTTATTGCTACCATTAGAAAAAGAATTACTTATTCTTCTTGCCAATTTAATTGTAATGATCGTATAATATAATAGAATTTGGTTCTCGCAATAAGTAATAATGATAATTTTCATTCGCTCATCAATTTCTTATCTATTTTTTTTAGTCCTTCGAATTTATTACCATATTCTCTTTCTTAGGTGAATTCAATGTTTATATATATAATTCAATTAAATACTAAATCAAATGAGATCCTAACTCTAATCAACACATAATATAACACTCTACTGCCCCA
The DNA here is from genome assembly GCA_026898415.1 of Leonotis leonurus. Lineage (NCBI taxonomy): Eukaryota > Viridiplantae > Streptophyta > Magnoliopsida > Lamiales > Lamiaceae > Leonotis > Leonotis leonurus. The sequence continues at coordinate 3,523,690 of JAPKLX010000009.1, forward strand.
CTAAGTTTGACACATTTTTCTTATTGAGACGTCTCACTAAGTTTGACACATTTCAAAAATAGTAAAATTATCTCTTAAAAAAAGGTGTGGACTCTACCACTTTTATCACTTCTATACTATTATATACACTCACCTTAATAATTGTGCTGAAAAAAAATATTAAGTTTAGTAAGACGGGACGAGTACAAATTAAATTATTTTATAAAGACGTTGGCGAGATCAAATGAGTAAGAAATTGTAGAGGGAGGAAGAAATAATTTATATTAGATGATGTTAGTAGTAGAGATCGGGCCCAACTAAGGCTGGGCCAGAGACCTTATTGGATCGGGTGAAATATTAAAAGATTGAGTTGGGCCTTAGCCCATTTTATTTAACTAACTTCATCTTCATTCTTCCACTACTGCTAAATAGATAGGGTTCTAAATACAGAAAAAGAAAGAAAGGGAGAGATAGAGAAGAGGAGGAGAAATCAAGGAATTGAGTGATCGATCGGCGAATTGAGTGGAGAGAGATGAAGCTGCGGCACGCAATGGTGTGCTCTTCGAACCAGAACAGGAGCATGGAGGCGCACGCGCTGCTGAAGAGAGAAGGGTTCGATGTGGCGTCGTACGGAACAGGGCAGCACGTTAAGCTGCCTGGACCCTCTCTCAGAGAACCCAACGTCTATGATTTTGGCACCCCCTACAAGAATATGTTCGACGACCTCCGCCGCAAAGACCCCGAGTTGTATGTAACCCAGCCGTTGTTCTTTCCCATTGCTTTTTTTTATATGTTGACTAGGTCTTTTTCTCTTATTAGTGTTGTTACATTGTGGAATTAGCTCCATCTCTCTCTGACACAACTGTCTAAGAATAAAATAATTAGTTTTGGTTTAGGTGTCAGCTTCACTGCTGACTGCAGTTAATTAGCTGAATAATCGGCATGTTATATGTGAAATGGCATTCTACTTTATCATGTGTCAATCTGAAGTAGGTACATTTAAAAAAAAATAAGTGAACTTGGTACTTCTGTGATATTTCTGTGGCGTAAGTGTAATTTTAGACTTCCCTAAGCTAGCCCTCTCTCTCTCCGCTGACTGCACAGGGAGCTGCTTAGGTGTGAGATGCAATTGTAATTTATCACATAATACTTACATCTAAAGTATCCGAGTAGTTGTGAAGAACTCCATGGGAATTGATAATGCTGAAACTGTACACTGTTCCATTTTGTTGATTTTTCCACTTAACGTGTGCTGCTATGCCTGTATCTGCATTCCGTACATCTATTGAGCTGGAGGAGGAAAGAAACCATGAGATTTTTAAAAGTGATGAAAGGAGCTTCATAGTTACTAAAACTAGGGGTGTAATCGAACCGACTTGAACCGAATACTGTCAGGCTCGAGTTCGGCTCGTTTAAAAATTCAAAGGCTCGAGTTCGGTTCGTGTTCTGAAAATCAAGCTCAAGTTCGGTTCGATAAATAAAAATTGAGCTCGAGTTCGGTTCGAGTTTGGTTCGTTAATTATTCGATTTTATAGTAAATTCGAATCCGAGCTCGAACTCGGCTCGAGTTCATTAAATATTCGAGTTCGTTAAAAAGCTCGTTTATTGAATTATTTTGTTAATATATATATATATATATTTATATTATTTTGAGATATTCGTGAACTAGTTCGAATATAAAGTTCGTAAATTATTTGAAGTTCGGCTCGTTTTTAAAGTTCGCGAACAAGCTCGTTAACAAAGTTCATGAACTATTCGAAGCTCGGTTCATTAAATTATATTCGAACATGTTCGCGAACTTTTCGAACCGAATACCTTTAGGCTCGAGTTCGGCTCGAAAAATTATTCGAGCTCGATTCGAGGCTCGAGTTCGGTTCGTTTAGTAAATGAACGAATTTGAAAGGACCTTTATCGAGTCGAGCTCCGAATAGTTCACGAATAGCTTGGTTCGCTTACATCCCTAACTAAAACGTCTCAACTTAGTTCTCATCATAGAAGTGAATTATGATGCTTAATATCTCACTAATATAAGTGAACAACTGAACATGTATACTTGCTCATGTAAGCTGAAATGTTTTACATTTTGAGTACAGATATCGGAGAAATGGAATACTACCAATGCTCAAGAGGAACTTATCTGTAAAAACTTCCCCTCAGCGTTGGCAAGATAATGCTGCGGATGGTATATTTGATGTGGTGCTTACATTTGAAGAAAAAGTCTTTGATATGGTTCTTGAAGGTTTGTAAGTCGAAGTACCCCCATGATTTTGATGTTTATGGTTTAAATTTTTGTATTTTCCTATTTGGACAATTTACAAGGTCAAATCTTTACTCTCGATTGCAAATATCCCCTCCCAATTAAAACAAGAAATATACTAGTAGGATCGAATTATGTTTAGATTTGTTGTGTTTTAGGGCATTAAACCACCAAGTTATCTGAAAGCATGTTATGCTCATTCTCTTACTCTTAGTGATGGAAACATTAGAGTTCCAGAAGAGGAAAGTTAATTAACTTGAAAATCATTGATCATGCCATAATATCATTTTCTTTTTGTGAGATTTCAAATATCCTTATCTAGTCCACAGCTCATTGATTCCCTGTGCGAGTCTTTAATCAATGACATCAGCTCAATATTTGTGCTTTTGTGTTGTAGATCTTCATAATCGGAATCAGGTGCTTATGAAGCCTGTGTTGGTTATCAACTTGGAAGTAAAAGATAATCATGAGGAGGCAGCAATTGGTGGCCGCCTTGCGCTTCAATTATGTCAAGAGGTACACTTTCTTTGCCAACCAAAAATTCAATATATTACTAAACTTTGGCTGCTTACGTTTATACGCAATGACATGGTGCAGATAGAGGGTAGTGGAAACTGGGAGGAATGTGTTGATGATCTAATTATAAACTTTGAGAGGCAAAACCATAGGAAGCTCGTCTACAGCATCTCTTTTTACTGATCACGTTTAGACTTCTATGATTGTATGGTTACATTCCTGTGCCATAATTCTACTCTCTAATCAACGGTCTCCTATGGTTGGTTTCAGTACAAGTGGCTATACTATCATGTAAACAAAGATGCTGCGATGAGTGGCTCAATTTTGTAAAGTTTGGTTGTAAAAGTTGTTGAACTATAGTTCATTTGATTTGGTTTGATCTAATAGTCATGATTCAGTTAACTCATTAATACAGAGCTGGTGGATTAGGTTACGAGTTCAATTGTGTGAAAGTGGAACATTCACATCAGGTGTTCCTAAGAAATGAAACTCTTCATGATTACTCTCAAATAAAGAGTGAAACTTATAAAGGTTAAAATATACATTATCATATGTGCGCACACGCACCATTAAGATGATAGTAATGTAGATGCTACATATTACGAGATACATTTCCTCACATAAACCCAAATAAAGATATTTCGATACAAAATGTCATGGGACAATTGCGCATCGGTTGAGATCTTAAACAGCACATATTAACACCTCTCGAAACCTTACATTCCCTCCCATCCCCACAAGTAACAGTGCTTCTCATATATCAACACCTGCCGAAAATTTCCTTGTTTTAGGCATGATCACTTCTTCGGCCACGGCAGAATAAAAGATCACTGAACTGATTTCTCAAGTTAGTGATTGATTGCTCAAGTAAGAACTGGCATAATCTTGCACTCTTTCTAGTTGTCAAGGCCAAATCCAAAATGGCTATAGTGCAGCTCCTCCATTGCTCTGGTAACTTGTGGTGAGTTATCTTCTCCTGCTACCGTAGTAAAGACCTGCACCCGAATGATAAATATGGCGATGGCGTGGCCCTCCAGACCTATGCTGTACATCCCATGCATGACCCCTGTTTGTGCCTCTACCTCCGCCATGAGAAGAGTTTAGTGGTTGCATCCCTGCATTCAGTTCCTCCTCTTCTCTGTCGTTGTATTCCAAGACGAGCCGCTTTATGTCTTGCTTTTCTTCAAGCTCAGCTGCTTCCTTTTGCTTCGTGCTCTGTACAAGAGAGCAATCGCGGGGGATGTACATCTGTTTCGTCTGTTGCTTGTTCCCCCGCTTAACGAGTACCTTCACCTGGACTTCCTTAGTTGGACCATTTCCTTCATCTGCTGTCTCATCACCACTTTCACCTTCAGTTCCTCTCCCATGGTGTTCTTTCGCAGGGCCTTCAAACAAATTCATGGGTATCATCATATTTATTGTTGGCCGTGTGCGCAGCTCTAACTTTCTCGAATCCAAGCTTTCCTGCATTTCATTCAACAATTTGCTTTAGTCACTGGTTGGAGATTTTAGTCATCATTCTGTTTTCTGCTAAAACTCAGTCTCCAACAAAGGTGACAAGAATGGAATATAAGTTGGAAAATCTTGCCTGCATTAGAGCCCGCAGTTCCTGGTCAAAATCAGCCATCTCCTGAGGGTCTACCTCGGCCACCTTCTGCCTAACACGCACCTCGTCGTCTTCATCTGAAGCAGGAGTCCTTCTATTATCATATTCATCTTCACTTTCACCAACCTCATCTTGGTCAGTTTCATCATCATCACGATCCATGTTCTCAATGGTGCTTCCAGAGTCGCTCTCTGTTTCCCCAACATCATCTTCGTGCAACTCACCATTTTCCTCCTTGCCATTAGTAGGGCCTTTTCCATTGACAGATAGAGTGCCAGAACTTGTCCTTCTGGGAAGTTTTTCTGAGTCCGAGTACTTTTCGCTGTGGGATTTCTCTGTTGAAACTCTGCGCTCAAGCTCTTCGAGTTCAATTAGGGCAGCATTAACATCCTCAAATGATGAATAACGGATCATCTTTGGCCTTAACTCAACAAATAAATCCTGAAAAGTTATTTCACTTTTAAGATCAGAAGAGATAAGTCATTACGAAGATCCACACAGTCAGGATAGAGCAGTAATGCATGGAAAATCAATTGTAAAATATGCATTAACAACCTATTGTGGACGATGATAATATCTTTATTCTTGTTGATCGACCCAAATACAGACTTCACATACCAAGAAATAGCACAAGTTAGGAACTGACCTGCAAATTAAATTCAACATCCAGGGGGAGGACACCTTTGCTCAGAATATATCTTTGGAAATGTATCAAGAACTTATCAAGCTTCCTTTTTGATGAGCCTCTATCAAAATAATGCCCGCATGTCTCAAGAAGTGTGATAACCATTCTGATACGAAAACAGTCCTCTGGAGGATCCAACGTATCTTGCTAGCATCATGAAAATAAAGCAAATCAATTAATGCTGCTAAAAATTGAAGTATTGTAGACTTGTAGCAATATAGCAACGATATCCTAAAACACCATAAGAGAAGTCCTACCTGCTCAACATGGATACAGACCCAGTGATCCAGCATGGAAATTTTATAGATAGCTAAGGACATCATCATGACAAAATTCATAGTTTCTACAGTGCAAAAGTAGCAACTTTTCTAATATATAAACTGAAAGATCTTAATAGTATGTTACTGAATAAGCATTCTAAAATACAGTGATGTGCATCCTTGTCAAATTACATTGGGATAAATGTTCCTTTCCATAAAAAGAAGCATATAGCCATTACTTCATCAGGATATAATCCATTTATTTTATGTGGTTTACTTTCTTCTTAAATTGCCAACTATGTCCTTTCGGGATTTGAAGGACTACGTGACAGCATGATGCTTTAAGATTGGAGGGAGTAACTCAAGGGACTGAGATCGATGTATACTAGATTAGAGGTCAAATAACTTCCGATTCTTCAAGATATCGTAGTCAATTGAGGTCCTCCGAAAATAGATGATCTACAAAAGGAGTGGGGTATAACATAACAACTTCATACCTCTGTTGTTCCATGTCCAAAGTTAAGAATCAGATAGAGCGTATCAAAAATGACAGATGAATCAACAAGTTCATAGTTGTACAGTTCTCCCAAGAAACGCATGTAAGCGATCCGTTGTTGCTGCATTCCATATTCATTCAACTCTAATCCTGCTGTAATTTCCTCCAGAACCTGAAGAGACAGAATTTTATGTTGGATAATCTAGAGTAAAATTGTCAAAACATTTTAAAAATCAAATATATGAATGCACATCTGAAGTTAAACAGATCAAAACAGGGCGGATGATATCGCAATCTATGTTATTATAATCGATAGATTTCTTAATAAAGAAACACACTTGTAAAGATGAACAAGGTGCTAGGTATTTGGTTAGATCAGGCATTAAGGGACTAACCTCATCAACAACAGCAACTGCAAAGTCATCGTGATAGCGACTCAGACCAGTAGTAAGTGATGCAATCAAATGAATTTGACCATATTTCCCTTTGTGAACCTTCAGAAAACACTTCAACAGATATGTCTCACATTCACTCCATGGTAACTTACGCAATTGTCGCAGAACATGCTCAATGGAGGACTTGTCAAGATCTGAGAAAAGTAGTTTCCTAATATACTGTGGAATACAGCAATCACAAGGTTAGTAAAACCATTTTACTAATATTGGCATACCATAACGATTGATGGAGAGCAAAGCTACCTGATGTAGAGGAGGGCGAACTTTAGAGACTCGAGCAGATCTTTCTGGTGGTTTACACAAGTAATAAGCATTTTCAACCAAAGTGCTTTGACGGGGATCCAAATTCTTAACATTTTTCAAGCGCATCAGTATCTCTAGCATGTTTGACATGCGAACAGTGGTCTCAGGGGACCGGTAGACAAAGCGACCACACGTCTCGAGGAGATTGCAAGCGACATCTATATTATGGTGCGTGAAATCATCTAAACAAGCCTGAAACAAGAATATACTAGTTCATGCAAACAGTCTCAACCTGACCATAATTCTAGTAATGAATTACAATCTAACTATCTCGATTTATAGCAATGAAACAAGGGGTAAATATGGATATGCCAAAAGCCAATTGTATATATAAACAATGAAATGTTTGGTACCTTTAGACAGCTAAAAACCAAGCTGGCAGGAGCAATTTTAAACTTGCAAAGCTCTCCAATAAATCTTATATTCCTGATTTTTGTTTCAATATTCATTTGATCCTGAAATATAAGAATAGGTGATATGTTATATAACTGGCAAGAATACAATGTGAGTGCAAACTAAATTCATGTGAATCTGTTAAGATCACCTTCTTATTAATTAAAGTATTGAACTCTTCCTCCAACAACTGTAAGAGCATGGACGATACATCTCTCACACAAGTACACAATGTAGCAACCATCCGTGAGTAGTATGGCAACAGCTCCAGAGATGTTCTTGGAACATTGAACAAAACTCTCACAAGCTTTTTCCTAGTGGACTTTGAGTTTAGATAGCAAAACTCAACCTATAAATTGAGGAAATATCGTGAGAGATCCATCCGAACATCCAGATGTTAAAATAACCAAGAGAGAGAAAGAAATCCTTGGGTGAGAATAGAAAATATACTGTGAGCTGGTCAATCAGATCCCGGCTCACACAGTTTGGAAGCCTATGCAGCAAAGCTTCAAGATTTGTTCCATCTAGACCTTTAGTTTTATCCTTTTCATTTTCTCCTCTTCCAGCATCCTTCTCCTTTCCCTTCTCTTTCTCAGAGTCTTTCACTTTCTCCTTGTCCTTTTCTTCTTTATCAATATCTTTTCCCTCTTTATCCTCTGGTACAATTGTAGAATCAGAAGAAACCTCAGGAATTTCTTGCATAACAACCTCAACTTTATCTGACTCAGGAACCATATCCTTCACAAAAAATTACTATGTGAATGGATGACACAATTCCTGATAATGCTGCAGCACTACGTAATAAGGAATAACAAAGCAACTGAGAAATCCAAAATTGAAACCCTTTGAATCTTAAATAGGACCCCTATGAATTTTGTAGGAACACACAATAACATCCTGTTAGCAAAATCATTGCACGAGAATGGTCATTTTATGCAGATGTTCAGAAAATTCTAACTAAGACCCAGCTTTAGATATGATTTGCACTTAAAGTGTCTATATACTATTCACCGTCAAGAATGACAAGAATAAATATTGAAATAGAAAATGAAAAGATAAGAAAGGAAGGGATTTTTAGTATAACATATATCTATGTACATGCAACTAATAATGGAGAAAAGAAGTATAGAAAGTTATTACAGCTGACTGTTCCTGTGTCTTTGAAGATTGTTCATTTGATTTCAACTCTGTCTCTCCAAGCAACACCGCAGGAACAAATGCTCTAATCAGACAAATCAGCCAATAATTTAGTCCATGTTATTTGATTTACGGATAAACACAAGAATTAGGTAATAAATCAGCACCTAAGATCTAGAAGGCATTCATAGAAGGATCGGGTATCATCATCATCCCACAGAGCTTCAAGAGTGGGAGAATCTTTGCTGGCAAAAGGAGATGAAACTTCCTCCCCTGATGTGACTCTGGTTGTAAGACTATCTTCCGGCATCACAGGAGGTTGCATATCAAGTGCTTCTGCTAAACTAGACAAGGAAAGAGTGTAACAGACTAACAATTCAGCACAACCATATGCAAAAAACTAAAGAAGTCCAAAAGGCACAGGTACAGTTGCCAGAGGATAAAAAAAACAGCAGGAGCCAAATAACTGAGAATTCCTATTAACTAATGTATTATAATTACAATATGCAAGTAAGTCTAGGATGGGGTAATGACAGATTACTCACGATGAGACACCACGGTTTAGATGGTCATATGATTTCCGCAGCTTTTCATATGAAGTGGCATTTTCCTCACCCAATTCACCTTTGGCATTCAAAATCTTTGCATTTTCATGCTCCATTTGGCGAAGTGACTAAAATTCAGGAATTGAAAAGCTTAGACACTTTAAGGACAAAAAAATCTAGAAAGTAGAAACTAATTAACACAATAGTAATCTAACACCAAAGCTCAACTCCAAAGTCCTTACAGCATGCTCAGATAAAAGAAGTTCCACAGCAGCATCATAGTATGTCTGCATAGCCTTCCGAAAGAATTTTTTTTGATCTGCCGTAATACTAAGTCCCTTGAGAAACTGTCATGGACACCAGCATGATAAAGTAAATACAACTTTAGAGTCATAGCTGGTAGCCTGGTAAGCACTCAATACCAGATTTAAGCATGTAAGTTCACACAGTCAAGTCAGAGAAAAAGGCAATGGAGCTAACATCCTGATCCATCATCGTTCACAGTAGCCAGCTTGACCAAATACAGTTTGTGCATCTAAAACTTCTTTGGCTATGTGACACATCATCGCACATCAATAATTTATGATGTCATTTCAAACTTGGAACCGTGATACAAAGAGCAGCCACTGCAATCCAGCAAGTGGCCATACTGAAAATATTTATGCTTGGCCAACGTATATACGAATCATTACTCTTAACATGTCATGCAAGTACTGAAACGTAGTACATACACTACATTTCAGTTTCAGATACAAGTTAATGAACGAATATCCAGGCCTTAATAGCCGTTTAATTGGTTTGAGTAAAAATAATAAGAGATCTCAGCACAACAGAAGATGTTAGATCAAGAAATGTGATATATTAAAATTGAAAGGAAACCAAGCAAATGCAAAAGACGTACCTCTTCAAAAATATCATGCTCGGTTGGTGAAAGTCCAATAAGAAACCTTCCTTGACGAGCAAAACTAGCAAGAAGGGACAAATTTGTTTGTGTTGCATCACGATCCTTTAAATGTTCTGCACTAGTAAGATCCTTAATGATGTTCACAAAGATACCAGTATCCTCAATAACTCCAACAACATAAAGCTCCAAAAGAAGCTTCAAGGTACTCCGCTTCTTCATGGCACTCGAATTTTTGTCTGTATCTAAGTCCTCCACAGATTTTCCCAGTACAAAAACTTTTAAGAGGCCTTGAACAAGACTGGGAGCAAATTCTTTATACCTTTGATGGAGCAAAGAACAAATCTGATGTAAGAAGGTTCTTGTTAGATCGATCTATTGGTACCGAGAACTCCAATTAAAAGAAACATGAAGGATCAAAATAGCCGATATAGAAGTCAGAAAATGGAATTCCACAAATGTTACTGTTGTGCTTTTATCAACCATAGAGGTCATTTGGAACCGTGACACTTCCATTATGATTTACAGGCAGTAAGATATCATAATTTCTGAATCTTATATAAAATTGATTATAGTACACAGAGCATATAGGAATTCAATATGAAAAACTAAAACTATACGGATTAACTAAGGATATAACTAAGGACTTAACGGTCCAGCTAAATAAACTATAATTCAAAAGCACGCTCCATTATATAGTCAATCATCAAGTTCAATTTAATAATAAGTAAAAGAATAACTCCTAAGATGAACTTAATTTGCATGCATAGCACCTTATGCCTCTAGTAAGGCACATGCCTTAGAGCCAAGACAAGTCTTTTAGTGAAGTGGTACACCTCCAAGGTTCTAAAGCTCTTAGGCTTGCCCCATGTGTGCCTAACAATTATTCTGTTGTTCTGCATGCTACTAATGTATAGATTATACGAATACTATAATATTTCCCATGATGCACCAAAGCAAATACCTTGGTGAGAACTAGTCCTAATTAGGGTCAAAATTTTAACTTTGATAAATAAAATAGAGAAACTAAGAATCCATACAGAGCAGCCTTGACTTAGTAAGCATGTCTAGTAATTACTACTATCAAAGTGTCAATAAGGAGTCACTATGGGATCATGGTCAAGCTCAAACAGATATACACAAAAGTTGAGGACATGACAAAATTAGCAGAAGTGATGTGAAGGTGCAAAATGAGCTAGCTAAAAGAATAACTACCTGTACAGCAGATTGTATATCAGCAGCTTTGAGTTTTGCCTCACAGATTGCAGCTACTACTTCACTGACAAATTTGCTTAAATTGACACCGCGCAAATCATCCATTAGACCTTCTCGCTGCTCTTCATTGATTTGCTTTAACTTTTTAATGACTGCTGTATTGCGCTTGATACTAGAGTCCAGTGTCCTGAGAAAGCCTGAGTCTGGAATTGACAAATAGCTATATTAGCACAAAGATTTAAAAGAGAGAGAGAGAGGGATCTCCCAGTAGGACTCAACATGTCAACATCAAATTTTGTATTGTGAGAGAAAGGGGAAAATGCTCCACAAGTTCTTATCAAGGATAAAGGGTCAGTGAACCATCAAAAATATTGAAAGTAGCAAGTGAGTGATGGCAGGCAGTAAAGCTATGGAAGCTTCATCGCACTTAAACCTTTTACATGTAAGAAGATATTAAGAGTTTCATGGCGCTAGTAATATACACACCAAAAGAGTAGCTGAAATAAAATTTGCAAATAGAGTAATATATGTTTTGAAGAACAAGAAGTAGAAATGGAGAAGTCAGTTAGCTATAAAAGAACAAGAAGTAAATCGGTTAATGGGTAAGAATAATGATACAATTTTGGAACAGTCATGACTCATGCATATCCAATTCGTGAGAGCTCTTTTCATATCTCGGCTTAAGTGAAATGTGGAATGAATGTACTAAATAAATATCTCTATCTTAGGATCATCGCTTGAAGCCCAGTGCAGCACTTGAGAGTCAGTGCAGAAGTATAATGAAAAATCAGCAAAATGCAAAGAAAACTAAGTATAACATTTACATCCCAGATAATTATTATTTATCTTAAGAGTAAAATGAACGGTATATGTTGGTTAATCAGTTTCTTCACTTCAGCATTCCCATCTGTACGTAAAGAGTACTCCAACTCGCCTGAATCAATAACGGAGCCTCTCTTGGAAGGTTATTTTTCATATATATATATATATATATAGATATATGGTCATACAGCAATCGTATAACTTAGTTATTATGACTGTTACCCTGCTAAGCTAGGTATACAAAATCTCAGTCTCTCAAGCATCATTTTAGACTAAATTGAGAACACTTAATATCTCTATTGCAAGCAACTACGTCCAGAAGCAGAAACGATTGCCAAAATAGAGTGGCGCTTTATCAGAGCCCCAATAAATCTTACACTTTCTCAACAAACTACCTTCTACTCTATGTAAACTCGCGGCATAATAAAAAGTGAATGTACGTATCTTGCATTTGAAATTCACAGGTGACGATCCATAGGAAGTTAAGTTTGTAAATATAAAAGCTGTAAATTCACGGAAATTCATTTCAGTGCGTACTAACCAGGCCTCTCAGGATTCAGATTAAGCTGACGTAAAGCCATTTTCGCCTCAATTGATTTCTTAAACTCCTCAAGCCGAGCGACGGCTCCCTGCACCAAATAACTCTATAAGTAAATCCTTAAATCATAGTATTAGTAAAGTTATATCTTTTGAAGACGCAACACATAAATGCAACCGGGAGCCAAAAAAAGGAAAAACAAAACTAAACTAAACAGATAAACAGTGTCATTGTTAAAAGTAAATGCTATCACTCGGTATACAAACCAAAGCGAGGGTTTTATTGAACAGATAAAAGAACACTAGAACAGGCGAACAGGAGCGTCAAGTATAAGTAAATTAAGAGAAACGGGGGAATTGAAGAAAGAAGTGAAAGTGAAAATTATGACCTCGTCGTCGTGCCTTCGCTCGTCATCATGTTTATCTTGATGTTCCCCAGCAATATCATCGCCGTGTTCCATATTGTCGGAGACAGTTTGGGAAAGAGATCACCGTCGGGGTTGGGTGAGGAAGATTGTGAGCGATTTCGAGAGGTATTTCCTATTAATTAATTAATTAATTTTAGAGATTAGGACACTTGGGTTCTGTTTGGCTCCAAGGATTGACTATGACTGCTATGGCACCGAAATTAATGTATTGAATCTCCAGCCTCCAGTTTCTAAAATTGGTCAAGATAAATCTTACTACTAGTAATATTTAAAGATGAATTTGCATCATAAAAAATGTTATATTTAATATGTTCACGAAAACATACATATCATATAATAAATTATTTCTAATAAAATTCTATTGATTATCATCTTTAAATATACGTGAAGAATCATATAAATAAACATGGTCATTAGCGACGACTTCCCAAAACTCAATGTGTATTTCTTTAATTTGAGATTAAAAAAAATAGGAATAAAAAATGAGGAGAAATAAAGGTTGCATTTCATTTTAAAAATGAGATTACATTAACATTAAAATATGGAAAAATCAAACCTAAAATCTATTGACTTGAGCATTAACATCACTATCATTACCACTAGACCAACAGAGTTAAAAGTTGCCTTACGTTAAGGTCTCAATCGTCTCATAAGAAAATCAAATTCATGTAAACGTATGGTCACGAGTAATTAAGAATGATCATTTAATAATCATATCCATAAGTGCATGCTAATATTCAATTGTATTATTCAGTTATCCAAATCACCTAAAAAAGTCGATCATAGAATCCTTATAATTGTATTAGAATAAACTTGATAGTTCTCAAAATAGGAACGGGGAAGAAAACAAATTACAAACACGAAGCAAGATTTTATTTAATACTCTACATTGCTATGGCTCCACACAAATTCTACAACTCGGTATCATCAAGGTATAATTGTTGACGAGCAGCCTAGTTAAGATATTACAGATACGAATAACGATAATGACTTCCAACGGGACACGGATGAACGAGCTTACAAGAAACGCATGCATTAAGGAATACTAATAATAGCATCACAACTGCTTCTGTTTTGCTCTATTCGTCTTTGGCTCTCTTCTCCACCTCCTCCATGCGTTGGATCTCCTTGTGATAACTGCAAATGCGGTAGATGCACCTGGAGAAGCATTTAAATCCACCATGTAATGTAAGGATACCACAAACAAAAATTTGAGAAATCAGATCACAACATGGAAAATGCCTATGTTGTTTTACCAATAGAGAAGGCACGCAGAGGCACACAGGATCACATTCCTCTGAGCTTTGTAGAACTGCATCCCAACATACATAAAATAAATCAGCAGGGTTAAATTGGTATAAAATTTAAGAGATTGTGCAACATAACTCTCCATGAAATGCTAAAGGTACTGATGCTATCCTATTCTAATAACACAAACCGAGTTATAACAAAGACTAATTTCAAATTAATCATATAGACTTAGACTATATTTGGTACATAAGATATGATACTCATCTTATGATAATTACCTTATAATTAGGATAACTATAGGGTAATTATCATGAGATGACTATCATATCTTAAGTACCAAATATAGTCTTATAAGTCGTGTCCTAAGCCATCGTTTTTACTTTAGATAAACATGTAGTATCCTTTCCAACCAGAGATGGACAACCAGAGTCCAGATAGGAAACATTTAGGCGATTACCACACGAAAAAAAGAATTGGCTATCAGAAAAGTGGGAATAATTAAGAAACATTATATTGAGGGAGAAATATTGGATTGGATGCACTGACAGTCATGATGATTACGCTGCATTACATCGACTGTCTACACTGTTTGTTTAGATACGGGAACATGAAAAACAGGTTCCTTTTTTCCAGTTTAGGATAAACAATGGTAGCAGCACCACAAGCAATGAAGCAAGTGAATAGGAAAGCACTAAAACCACAAATGGAAGATATTCCAATTAAATACTAAATGTTCAATCCACTTATGAGATCTATGACAAGTTATCTCATATTCTCATTTTGTTACGGATTATATGGTTCACAACTCAGAAGAAAGATATAAGGCCTATGAAATAAAGTTTTGAAGAATAAAAGAAAAGGTAATTATGCATCTGATACATGGGAAGGTATATAGAAAGCATGGAAACAACATGTGATGGTAAACAAACTTTTGGGAAGAATAATAAGGAACCAAATCTCAATAATTCCTCTCGCTTAGCACCAACCCAGATGCTGAAGTCAACAAAATAAGACCTTCTTCCCTAACCCAGTATCTATTAATCTTACAGGTTATGACACTCCAAAACTCAGTAGAGTTATTATAGATTTAATTAAAACTATATATCAGCTGTAATGTAGCCATATATGACTTCAATCACCCATATTTCAGCATCCACCCTTACCCCAAAATATCTGACAATCAATCACTTCAATCTCGGACTGTGAATCATTGAAACAGATATTCATGAACAAACAGATATTTCACTGACTCAAGATCCACTTATACAAATACAAGGAATGGAATGTTACAAGAGCGCATCCCACATCCATTATCTAGGTTTGTACAATTAACTTGTTTGACTAATATATGATACAAAGCTCGAAAACCGACATTTGATCCAGGTTCAAGCAGAATGATGCTTTGATTTCAGCTGGATTGTCTCAAACGACTAAACCGTTGAACCCCCCAAAAAAACAATTATACCTCAATACCTCGATTCAGAACGAGCATTTGTTTCCTAGATCAAAGTATTTGTTGCATTTTATACTATATCCGCCATATGTATAAAAGAAGAAAATCAAATTACCGATCTCTCGTATCGATCCCTCTCAGCGGCAGTGCAGGTCTCCCCCTTGCATTTCAGCCGATGCTCGCTCTTCCAATATATATCTAGCATCAATTCAATGAGAAAAAATCATAAAGTATAACATAAACCCCTAAAAATCCAATTAGATGAAACTGAGAAAAGCAAATAAAAATATGGTTGCAAATCGGCAAGCACATGACCTTGAAGAGAATAAATTGAGTACCTAGAAGCTGAAAAACAGAGAAGGGTATGATAAACAGCGAGGGCTGCACAATACGCGATATGACTGACGAGATTCGCGACTGTATCGCTTTGGGTGACGGCAGCGTCAGGATAACTGCCAACGCCGCCTCCGCCGCCACGACGTACGCCAAAATCATCCATTGCAGCGCCATTCTTCGCTCTTGATTTTGATATTCACTCTTCGTTTCGATGACTTCGTAGTTACTGGCAAGTCTTCTTTGTTCTTATGCTTAAGGGACAAGGTTGCAGAAGGTTCGCGTTGGGTACTAAATAAATATATACACTTCGTCCCCTCCTAATTCTTACGTTTTGCTTTCTGAGTTAAGTGCTGTATTACTTTTTTTCTTTTTAGATCGTCTCAAGTGTTACATTTTATTTTTACAATATTTTTATTATTCATACAAATTTAAATAATAATATGTGAATCATCATTTACTTTTAACTATCCTTAAATAGCATACCTAAAAGCAAAAATAATACTTAAATTACAAACATTAATAATTTTCTTATGACTCAACCTCAATTAAAATATTTATTTCTCTCATCTATCTTTTACATGACTTTTTCTTTGACTACATTGGTGACATTATTACAAAAATTATAATAATAAGACAAAACATATTTATTTAAAAATAAATAAAAAATCATGACTTTCTATGCAAATTGGTTGTCATCCAACTTTGAGTATAAGATAAAGTCATGTAAAAGGTATTTGTGTAGGAGAGATAAATAAATATTATAATTGAGGTTGAATTATAAAAAAGTCATTGATGGTTGTAGTCTTGTACTAAAAGTTGGATGACAACCCTCTTACATAGAAAGTCACGACTTTTGATTTATTTTTAAATAAATGTGTTTTGTCTTATTATTGTGACTTTTGCAATAATGTCACCAATGTATGTAGTCTCAGCTTGGGACGGACAAAATACTACTATTCCATCCCTCCCTGAGTAGCTGGCATTCAATTTGTTACAAACAAACTACTTGTTCCGTTCCACTAAATTTGACACAATTTCTTTATTGGGACGTCCCACTAAACTTAGCACATTCCAAACATAGTAAAAATTATTTATTCAAAAAAGTATGGACTTTACCACATTTATCACTCTTACACTACTTTATACACTCTTATTAATAATCGTGCCCAAAAATTTTATACGATACTTATTGGGACGGAGAGTTTACTACACTATTTACCACTCGTGTGTGAAATCGAGATAATACTAGTGGATATATATTACTCCCTTCGTCCCAACAATGTTGGCCCTTTTTGCCAAAACGGGATGTCCCAACAAAGTTGGCCCATTCCCAAAATAGAAAGAATTAGCCCAATTAAACCACTTAACTAAAAATTCTAATTACCCAACCCACTACTCAAACCCTATCTTACTACCCCATTTGGTCGACACCTCTACTCTCTCTCTCTTCGGCTGCCTTTGTATTCTACGAAACCCTAGTTCTTCGCTCTCTCCGCCGCTTTCTCTGATGTTGTCTCCGCCGTTCTCTCCGCGATGATGAAACGCTTCAACCCCCCACTTTCTATGTCTCTCGATCTGTGGAGAATTAGGGTGTTTAGTGAAGGAGGAGGGACTCCCATTGAAGATGGTGGCTGTAGGCGGCGAAAGAGAAGAAAGAAGAAGCCCTACCTTTCTGAGCAGTGATGTGGCCGATGGAGGTGGAATAAGAGAGCTTCTCAGTGATGTTGGTGGCGAATTAGGTACATTTATATACTATTTGTACACAACAATCCTTATTCTAAATTGTAGAGTTGATATGTGTGGTTTATTGTGTTGTAGTTTGCCTTGGTGATCTTGAGGCTGTGATTAGGGCAGTGAATAAGGGGGTGGGGTTTAAAACCTGTCTCCCGAAGCATCTGAGCAGGGCTGTAGGCAAGCATGACTATGGAGAGAGTGGAGACTGGGTGAGATCTTTCCCTGCATTATCTGTGATATTGTGAGAGCTGTGATATTGGCCGTGATCTGTGATATGTTGATATCTGGTGTTGATATTGTGATAGTTGTGATATATGGTGTTCATAGTTTGATATATGTGATATGGTGGTGATCTAGTGGTGATATATGTGATCTGGTGGTGATCTGTTATGTGATATATGTGTTGTGATAGTTGTGATATGATATATGTGGTCTGGTGGTGATATGATGATATCTGGTGGTGATCTGATGATATCTGATCTATGTTGTGATCTAATCTATGTTGTCATAGTTGTGATCTGATATCTAGTTGTGATATGATGATATATGTTGTTGATATTGTGATAGTTGTGATATGGTTTTCTGTCAGTAAAAGCACAATTTGGTTGATGATATATGTTGAATAATATCATAAGGCTCCAAAAACTGCCTGTTTGCATACATTCCAAAAGTTAAGCATGTTTTAAAACACTAAAACAGCTTGTGTGTCACACCTTAAACATCCATACCAAAAGTGATGTTTCATAGGCACAACACAACCAAAAAATAACTTCAAAAAGCTGTCATATACCTAACTGTTGCTAAATGTAATCCCTAATGTATTCACCAACTGTTCCACACTTAGAGATCTCTCATTCTCTTGCATGTAAGAAAGACATTCCCTAACTAGTTCTATTGGGACTTCCAAGTCTGTAGGCAAAGCATCAATCCTCATCAAAGCCTCTTTTCTCATATGAGGCACCTTGTAGCCATTTTGCCCCTTAAACTTCATAATTTCAAGCATGCAACCTTGCAAACTTAAAAATACATTATTAAGTGTGATAGGTTAAAAGAACTTATAACTGCATTCACTAGTTGAGAAACATTGTAGCTGACAGTTTCAATTTGGATGTTTTTTATAGCTCAAAACCATCCTAAGTCATTCACATTAATGTCGGTGGAGTTAGGTGGTTGATTCACTAGCCGTATATCAAACTCATCAATAGTTACTGCAGCTCTAAAGTCTTCATCTGTGTCCTTAATGTGTGGCTTTGCATTATCTTGTTGAATGAATATCAACTTGTTTGCATCTCTAGGCCACTTTTGTTTGATAGAGGGAATAATCTGAAAAAGAACATTAAATGCACTTAAATGCAATCTGAAAACACACATTAAATGCATTAAATGCAAGCTGAAAATACACATTGAATGCATACAACTTGTCATACACTTAAATACAATCTGATTTTCATTAGTACACACTCCCATACACTTAGATGCAATTTCATTAATACAACCTCCCATACACTTAAATGCAATCTAAAATTTCCCATACGCGTTAATACACTAAAAAAAAGAATGTAACAGATTTATACCTCATTAATTAAACATGTTTTGATAACATCCTTTGTGATGGATTGAATTGGTTTGGTTTCTAAAGTGCCTTTCTGCCTATTCTTTGAGTTTCTCTTTGCTGACACTTGTTCAACAAAAGGAAATATGTCTATTTTACCATCAAACAACACATTACCATTAGCATTGAATAATGGCCTTGACACAACACACATAAACATCACTTTTGTGATGAACTTTTTGCTTTTGCATGTCCTTTGTGGTTCGGCCTCCCTCGGGGTGAGATAGAACCTATGGGCTACTTTGGAAATGTATGACCATTTTCTCATCAATGTGAATTGTGTTACTTATATCCTTAAATTTCAGAATGTTTAAAATTCTGTCAAATTCTAGAGCTTCTAAACTGAAGCTCAGCCTTAATAGCTTGTTTGGAGCTGTGAAGTCCGGTTTGATGGCGTTTGAATGAGCTTTGATCAGTCCATCCTTGATCCATCTTCCAACAGTGCTTTTACTGACTGAAATCTCTTTTGATAGCTTCCTTATAGTGCTTCTTTGGAAGAGATCTAAGCTTTCAATGAGAGTTAAATCGATGTGCACTCTTTTCCTTCTTGTTTGACCTTTTCTTGCACTTTGAACACATATAATCTAACCTCTTTGCATTTGTTCTTTTGCAGTAGCCCAAAGACGGGTAACGGTTCGCTTCGATACGTTGAAAATTGAGTAGGCAGCCTGCATCTTCCCACGAATCACCTGTCCATCTTTGGAGTTATGGAGCAAGAAGTTGATGATCTCATTCCTTTGTTCTTGGTTCAAGTCTTTCTCTCTCATATTTTATGTTTTTGGTAGTTTATAGTGACTGATTTTGTAGTGCTTTGGTATGAGAATTTGTAATTATTAGTTTATTTATAGTGAATCTGCCCCCTAAATGTTTTAGAGGGAAACATACCCCTTAATGATGTTTCTACTGAATTTAAATGGGAGGGAAAGTAAAAATTTTCACCTCCCTCTCAATTTTTCAGTTATAAAGGGTTTAATCCACCTTTTTTTGTAAAGGTTTGAACTGTTTCAGTTTATTTAATGTTTAACTTTATTTTAGTTTCAATTTATTTAAATTTTTAGATTAAATAAATAATTAAATATTCAGATTAATTAAAAAATGGTTAAAAGCAATTTCAAATTACAAGTATAAATGACTTGTTTGGAGTGTAATCAATAAAGAACTAATAATCAATTAGTAAGGGGTCCTTGATTTACAAGTATAAATGACTTGTTTGGAGTGTAATCAATAAAGAACTAATAATGAATTAGTAAGGGGTCCTTGATTTACGTGCCAAAAGTTATGGGCCAACTTTGTTGAAACGGAGGAAATATTTTATATAATAATGTTACTAATTATTGGATCACCTTGTTCTTTATAATTAAATCATAACCAAATTTTACTTGTTAAAATAATAAGCCGACATTTTACGTGTCTTCTTTTATTTGATTATTAGTCGTGAAATCAATTTCGAACTTAAACCCAAACACATGCTTAAATATACAAATCCCCATTCACAATTATTGGAAAAATGTCATAAATTATAAATATCTTGCACAATATGCTTGAAATCAATATCAATGTATAAATTTCATAGGAGACCCCACCACACCTAATTTTTGCTAATCGAATTTATCAACTCACTCATTGTACCCAAAATAAAAATTCCCTCAAGTATTGTATAACAAATTTAGATGAAATGAGAAAGAAATAGATTTGATGCAGTTATGTATAGTAAATTTAGGACAATCATTTCTTATTTCTCGTGTCAACAATATTTATCTTAGAGTAAGTTTGATGTCTCCTCCTGTGATATATCTAGTTTGCCTCTAAGAAACGAGGGTTGAAAAATATGACCACATATATAATTGGTGCATGTAGAAATAGAATGCATGCTTCTTTGTTCTTGGAGATTCAGAATCTTCTGCAGTGCCTGGAATCAAATAGTGATGGTGGAGCTTTAAAATTGTGAATGATATTATATGTTTCTGTCATTTTCATAATGGAAAGCTAGATTTTGAACGCTTACCTGGAGTCTCTTATCTTGGTATGAACCTTAGGCGTTTGCCTTTCAATGGCAGGAAGCTTGTTCAATCCTTGCCTCTTCGTTTGCGATTTCAACACGCCGTGCTTATGTTTTTGATCGAAAACCGTTGTTTCTATATCACGATTTTCTTCGAAACTCGAATGATCTTCAGCAGATGATGATAGAAAAGACATGATCAAAACAAGATTGATCCCTGCAGCAGCAGAAGATGTGCTCGTCTCGTCCCTTTCTTCTTCATCGCCAGGCTTATTTTCTTGATAGATTTCCATTTAAAGCTCTTCCCTCTTTTGTCATCAAGAACATGCGACAATCACTCTTTTAAAAGGACATAATCTGCCACGATATATTGTCGAAAAAGCCGATAGTTTTATTAAGGTTATAAAAAATAATATTTGCGAGAATGGGTCAGAGGAGAGATTTCTTATATTACTGAAGAAGATAATGTCTTTCTTTCCCCTCTGAATTAGTTTTGTAGATTTTATTTTGATTTTCCAATTTTTTGGTGAAGAAACTGAAAAGCCGTAGGCGATATGAGCTTTGTAAGTTGAAAACAATATGACTGAATAAATTCGTGCCAGAGAAAACGTCAATGGTGTGGAATGTAAAAGCCTACAAGGTGTAAATTTAGGTTTGAAAGTTTTTCTTGGTTTCCCATTGGTTGTAATAATGTATTACGTATATGGTTTTTTTACATTGGTTTGCCAGTTATTACCAGAAAATAATATATTGCTGATATATTATAGCTTTTGAATAATCCAATATTTATAGCAAATAATCGACACGCGTTACAACTTACATGTTTAGAATCGGTACAAACAAATTTACAACGGAATTTATGTTTTCAAAGGTAATCAATTACTTGATGGAAGCAGAAAATTCTGACATTTGAGTATGTTTTGCATCTTCCAATAATTGAACTAGTTTATGATCTCCTCCTATTCTGGCCTCATCTAGTGGAGTTCTACCCCATCTGCACACAACAACAAGATTCTGTTACGATGAAACACGAGATGTAGTGTCTAAGTCTATGAAACACGAGATGTAACATGCCTATCAGTTGCAAGGACACTGGCTCCACTTTGTAAAAGCAAAAGAGAGACTTGAAACAAGCCTTCTGCTGCAGCCAGGTGCAGAGGGGTCTGAAGGTTATAATTCTTGGAGTTGGGATTTATCCCATTTCCCAAAAGCCTTGCAAGAAAATCAAACTCTTTTGTTGCTACAGCCTCACAGAGACAAATCCCTGGATTCTCCACAGACAAAGCGGCCCCGGCTTTTTCCAGCAAAGTCGAGGCGCCACCGTGGCCGTTCTTGATTGCTTCGAACAGTGGTGTCTTTCCAGAATTATCTACACAATCCAACACATTACTTCTCAGTAAATTAGGTCTCACGATTGGAATAGAAGATGAAAACTTACCGTGTAGATTTAAGTCAGCTTTTATTTGGATGAGGAACTCAATGATGTCTTCGTACCCCTTGGCTGCAGCTCGATGCTGCAACAGGTGACAAACCATATGTAGTATCAATCTACTTTAATCACTGAAAGTAAAGGAAGAGTCGGTGAAAATTGCAGTAGTATGTTACCAAAGGCGATTGTCCATGGTAGTCTGTTTTGTTGGGATCTGCTCCTGCTTCAATAAAGAGCCTCAGATGATGCAGATCACCGTTGTTAGCAGCACTGTTCAGCCTCAATGCTAACTCCGATTCACACTTCTCAATTTGCACGGCCATGGCTGATTCAACTATCTTCTTCCGAAGATTATGCTCTCTTCCCTGCACATTAACGCAACAAAATATTAGCAAAATGAATGATGCGAGAGAGGGTGAGATGATAAGCTAGCGCACCTCAAGCAAATGATCAATGATGACACGCCCATCTGCATAGTGTATCTCGATGGCTTGTATTAGTGCTTGCTTGTCCACACGCAGCAGTCTAGACAGCTCTGAGGCGCGGACTGTTCGCGTTTCAGGAATGCTGCACACTACCGAAATCTCGCCTATCGAACTGTACGTCGATATACCTGAGACAGACCCCTCTTCTTGATTTCTCACTTGTTCCTGTACATATTTTTTTTCAAACTCAGAACTGATCTCTCGGAAGGTAGATTGGATAATATTGTTTACTTTACCAGTTTTCCATCAAAAAGAAAATAAAGTTGATCACTAGCAATTCCCTCTTCGACTATAACTTCCCCAGGAAGAAAGAACTCTTCGTGCACTCTCATCGTCTGCATACCAACCAAAAACATTGAAATCAGATACAAGTAGTTAGATTATTCGAATATAATGAAACAAAATGAGTAAATAACCAACTATTAACTCTGAATCTTACTATTTTCTTGAGAAATCCATCCGAGCAACCTTTAAATAGAGCAACTTTTCTAATGTAAGGTTCATATAATTTGTTTGAAATCTGCACATTCGAGATGGCATGAGAATGAATACAGGTGGAATAATAGTATATGAAGGGCCTTCAGCCCACCCAACCCATCGTGCTCCAATAGTTTTAGAAGGTGGGATTTGTTCCCTAACCTTGGCTCGAAGGGAAAGTGGGAGATCCTGAAGAGCAGCAGCATCCGTGTAGCTGTTCTCGTACTGCAGCCGCACATGCCCCTTGATCTCTTTACTCATCCTCTTACCTAACTTGTTCCTGTTCATATATTTTATGAGCTCCCCCATTTTATCCCTAAACCTCTCGGTCTTGGACCCTTTTACGATCAACGCGGTCATGTTCCCGAGCAAGTAGGCTCCGAGGATCATGTCAAATGACACGTAGAGCATCACGAATATCATCTCCCTCGTGTTCACAGCGTGGATCTCGCCGTAGCCCACGGTAGCCATGGTCACAACAGCAAAGTAGAGAGCTGTGATGTAACGAGTCCATAAATCGATGTGTCGGAAGTTTGAGTAGCTGTAGTCGCCTAACTGTAAGCTGCCGATCCAGGTGTGGGATTCCTCGGAAGGTGGGAGAGTGGTTGCAAGGAAGTAGAATATGCAAGCAGCTGTGTGTGTGCAGTATAGCTCTACAACCAAGAGCTTTATGATTCTTGTGAAGAGATAGTTAATGCGCGTGTCTTTCTCTAGCTTCTCGAAAAACTGTGTTACTCGCATCGCCCTGCTTAGACGAATCCATAGCATGTACCTCACTACCTCCTTTCTCCCACAACTCTGTATATACATATATGACGAAATTCAACAATATTTAGATCCATTAATATCACTAGCTGGCTTGGGTTGTTGTGGACTTGTGAACAAAATTAAACTAAAGCATCGTATAAACTATAAAGTTCAAACTGAAAGATAAGTTGTAGATATTATTACCCTGTATATGAGATCCCAGGGCATGCATCCTAGAAGATCAACAAAAAATCGAGATTTGAGGTATCTGTATCAATACTTAATTAACATATCTCATCAAAGTTGAAGTATTTTAAGAACGAGAAATCGAAGCATTAATGAATAAAAATGGAGGAAAAGTACCGGCGGGCGATGAGGTTGCGATCGTAGAGCATGCAGTGAGAGTGAGGATCTTTATAGGCGACGAAGAAGGTGAGGAAGATGTCGATGAAGAAAGTGAACTGGCCGGCGATGTCGAGAAGGAATAGATTCTCCGGCAAGCCTCTGAAGAAGGCGAATTCGAGAGGGGTGAAGAAGGAGGAGTACACCGCCCATATCAGGATGAAATTTGTCCAAGCTACGTACCACCTGCAATGCAATATCCAATCAGAGAGGCAGTAAATATCAGCCGCGGGGCGTTCTGCATTATTGTCCTGCTTCAATAGCGTTGCGGCGATTGAGTTTGAAGGTTTATTCCGCCTTTTTTCGATGATTTTTTAAAATCAAATTCAACAAATATAGAGCAATCTACTCTCTACTATAAATAGAAATCTCTCTCTCTCTCTATATATATATCTAAGATCTAACCTGTTGTCGGGACGAATGGTGCAACCACGGGAATGCGTAGAAGTGAAAGAGTGTTGTCTGGAATAGTTTCTGAGAAGATTGAAAGGCTGCTTATTTTTGAATTTGGGGGAGGAGTTATGCAGATCTTCAACACTATACTCTTCTCCTCCGTCATCACCTTCGGAATCTTCATTTTCCCTTCCTCTGTTTCTACTCCTTTCCATTATCTACTGTTTAAAAAATATTTGGTTGTGTTTGCGTTCACTAATCCATTCTATCATTATTCGTGTTTTGTTCTTATATATACACTAGTGATGCTCCCGTGCATAGCACGGGTACCATTTTTCGTATCTTTTTTATTATTTAATTTTTTTATAATAATTAATACTCCCTCCGTCCACAAAATTGCTTCCTAGTTTGACTCGGTGCGGGTTTTTATGTAGTGCTTTGACTTTGTGTTGGAAAGTGAGTATAGGTTGAGTGTGATGTATAAAACACTATTAAATTAATGGAGTAAGATAAATCATTATTAATTGAATTAAAGGTTTACAAATTAAATTAAATTAATTATGAATTGTAATTAAATAATGCATTAATTGATTAATGAAATAAATTAAACTCTAATTGCTTAATTTACGTTACTAAATTAAATTAAGTCTTAATTGCCTAATCATTTGACAGAATGTTAAATTACTTAATTCACGTAACTTGTGTAATTAAAAGAATGTTAATTTACTTAATTAACATAGTTTAAATTGGTTAATTAAGTGATTTAGATTATTTAGATAAAAAAAATAAGCATAATGCAAAAGGTAAATGTAAACAAAGAGACAAAAAATGACTCTTGGAATACCATTAAACTAATCAAATTTTACAATTGATTTGATCAAAAAAAAAGGAGGGAATTACACAAACAATTCCTCCAAATCCAGAAGACTCCTGCGCTAATTTAAATACAGTAGTAGTGCGCTAATTTAACATTCATTTCCAATCAGTTCATTTCCAAAAAACAAAAAAAAGAGGCAGCAAAACAAAAAAATGACTGCTACTACAAACAAAAAAATGACTGATGATGAAAGGAACAATCTAGCTCAGTTCTTGTTGCAGAAGATGGTCGATGGAAAGTTGTCGTACGGAGCTCAAACGGAAGCTGCTCTCTTCTTCGGCATAAGTGACCGGACAGTGAGGAAGTGGTGGAAAGCTACAAAGGAACAACTTCAGAGGGGCCAACCTGTGCACCTACAACACAAATCAAAAGGTATCATTCACAAAGACAAAATGAATATTGATGTTGAAGCTGTAAAAGAACTTACAATGCTTCAAAGGTCATCAATTAGGAAAATGGCAAGTACACTAAGTGTAAGTAAGAGTTTGTTAGGCAACTGGATAAAAGAGAAGAAATTAAAGGCGCATACTAGTGCAATAAAGCCTACGCTAACTGAAATAAACAAGATTGCAAGATTGAGATGGTGTTTGCATCACCTTGTTCCAAGTTTGGGCAGTGGAGAGATGAAATATGAAACCATGCATAATGTGGTGCATATAGATGAGAAATGGTTCTATTTAACAAAGACAAGCGATAGGTATTACCTGCTGCCCGATGAGATAGAGCCATATAGAAGTTGCAAATCCAAAAGATTCATATCAAAGGTAATGTTCATGTGTGCTGTTAGTAGACCGTTAATTGGAATGGATGGAAGCATAATATTCGATGGAAAATTGGGAATCTTTCCATTCACTACGTTAGAGCCAGCAAAAAGGAAATCAAAGAATAGAGCAAAGGGCACATTGGAGCTCAAACCAATAAACTCAATCACAAAGGAAGTTATCAAAGATTGCATCATCAACAAGGTATTTACAGTTTCAGCATTTAATTCATTTCCATTTCAGATTTGCACTATCAGATTTCTCTTTAAGAAATCATCATATAGTTTATGGCTTTTAATTTTGCAGATTATACCAGCTATTAAGAGCAAGTGGCCATCAAATACAACCAAGCACATCATCATTCAACAAGATAATGCTAAGCCACACATAACACAGAATGACACAGACTTCATAGTTGCAGCAAATTCAGATGGTTTCCATATGAGTTTATTATGTCAGCCACCAAACTCTCCAGATTGCAATGTGAATGACTTAGGTTTTTTCAGAGCAATACAAAGTCTGCAAGATGACAAAATGGCTAAAGGTGTGGAAGACTTGGTTAAGAATGTGGAGGCTGCATATAATGAACTCTCAGCAGTGACATTGAACAATGTTTTTATCACACTTCAAGGGTGTTATACAGAAATAATGAAGGTCAGAGGAGGCAACAACTATAAGATTCCCCACATGAACAAAACTAAGCATATTAGGGATGGAACACTTCCAGAATGTCTAACTGTGGATAAGGTACTAATAAGGCAGAGTTTGGAATTTTTGTCATTGTCAGAGAACAATATTGGTGCATCCTACAATATTGGAAGTCTGCAAACAGCTTTTGGTTTAGGAGTCTAGATTACAGCTTTTGGTTTAGGAGTCTATAGCTTTTGGTATGTAAAGATAGTTTTTTGGTATGTAAAGACAACTTTTTGGTATGTAAAGACAGCTTATTGGTATGTAAAGACAGCTTTTTGGTTTAAGGATTTTGGTATGTAAAGACTGTTTTAATGCTGACATGGCTAAAATGAAACACACTGAAGAGCCATTTACACAAATCCCACAATTCAACTTAGAAAATCTAAAGGTGGCAGTAATATTGGAAAACATGTAGGATTCAATCATCACAGGGTACAAATCACCCTCAGAAATCAATCATCACAGGGTACAAATCGAATGTTTCCCTATAAACCACCAACACAGTTAATAATCTAGATTGATAGTGTAAGAATCATGTAATGGCTCTAGGGTTTCATATTGTCCATACCCTCAGAACATAATCATCATAGGGTTTCATGCAGTATCACAATCATATAGTCCATACCCTCAGAACATAATCCTCATAGGGTTCATTATCAACACACAAGTGCAGTATCAGTTCTTTATACTTAATCAAGTGCAGCATCAGTTCATTATCAACACACAAATCTAACACCAAGTGCAGTATCAGTTCTTTATACTTAATCAAGTGCAGCATCAGTTTATTATCAACACACAAATCTAACACCAAGTGCAGTATCAGTTCTTTATAATCAAGTGCAGCATCAGTTCATTACCAAGACACAAATCTAACATCAAGTGCAGCATCAGTTCATTATCAAGACACAAATCCAACACCAAGTGCAATATCAGTTCATTATACTTAATCAAGTGCAGCATCAGTTCAATCGCATAAAGCAGCAACCAACAACCATATGCAATCCATGTTAAAAACCTCCAAAACTTTGATTTTAACATCAAAGTGGTGGCTTTAAACACAAATCAGTGGACATGCAATATAATTACAGAACATGAAACAATTAGATCAGTTCATGTAATGGCCAACTACGCCCACAGAAGAGGCCAACTACGCCCACAGTTAAAATAATGAGCATGCAATGGCCAACTACGCCCACAGAAGAGGCCAACTACGCCCACAGTTAAAATAATGAGCATGCAATGGCCAAACATCAAAAGGCAAACCTTCTTCTTCCATAAACATAAACTCCACCACAGAAGGGAACCATATGGAAGCCATATTTCTATACCAATCTTTTTTTTCTCCCACCATCACAGAGGCTTCTGCCATCACAAAGGCTTCTTTTTCTCCCACCATCACATTATCGCTCAAATTGATAATAGAGGCAGGAGTTTCTGGATCTACAAATTGATAAGAGAAAAAAAAATCACATTAGAGGTCATATCGAAATCAGAATAAAAAAAAATTGGGAAAATAAAAAACGAAGGCAAACCTTCTTTTTCCAGAAACATAAACTCCACCACAGATGGGAACCATCTGGAAGCCATTTTGCGAAACCAATCTTTTTTTTCTTCGGACCACACGCGATTCTCAGGTTCTGTAATAAGATTGACATCGCCAAAGGCTTCTTGTTCTCCCACCATCACAGAATCGCTAGAATCAAAGGTAGAGAAGGGAGTTTCGGGAACTACAGTATCAGAATCACCAAAAAAGAAAGAAGGCTCCATCCAGGCCTCACAATACACAGACATAGTGGAAGTATCTGTGTGAATAGAACCTAGGTTAGATGAATCCATAGGAGCTAAACAGAGAGGCGGATGCGCGAAGGTAGTATAGATCTAGGGTTTTGCAGCGAGAGTGAGAGAGATGAACATGTAGAATGTTCTAGAGTTAGGGTTAGAGGAGTATGTTGGACGAAATGATTTGGGGAGGGATGGGTTAGTAATTAGGTTAGTGAAATGATTTGGGGAGTAGGTTAGTGAATTAGTGAATATAGATGGATTAGTTTAATGGGTTGGGTGGGTTAAGTAATGGGCTAATTTAAATGGGTTAGGTGGGTTAATAATTGGGTTATGGATAATTATAAGGATACAATTATTAATGGGTTAATTATGAAGGTGTTGGAAATCGTTTAAGTAATTGGGTTAGGTGGGTCAATTAATTGGGCTAATTAAATAGTTTGGATTATTTTATGTTTAATGGTAAATTATGAATAATTATAAGGATAGATATATTAATGGTATTTTGGAAATATGTTGAATGTTTGAGGATAAAGTGGTAATAATAACATGTCTAAAAATGGAAAGTTGAATTAGGAAGTTTTTTCGTGGACGGACTAAAATGGCAAATTAGGAAGTTTTTTCGTGGACGGAGGGAGTATTTACTAAATTTAAATAATAAATCAAAAAATATTTTTTTTATAATATACGAAATATTTTTGATATATATATATAATTATCACATTAATAATTTATATTAGGTTATATCTTATGATATATGTATAGAAATATATTTTAAATAAAATATTTTATTTTCAATGTTTAAAATAAACTATATACTATTAAATAAAAGATTTTATTTTCAATGTTTAAAATAATTATATTTTCTCGTACATCTTTATAATACGGCTAATTTTTTTAAAAGGTTCTTTTTAAGACATGAAGTAAACTATCAAGTATTTTTCAACTTAAAATATTTTATTCATATAAATTTTTTATTTAACTCAACTGAAAATTAAATTAAGTACATATATTTTAATAGAATATTAAAAAAAATCAATTAAGTTATTGAATTAAAATTGATGCTAAGATATTGAGAAAATTCAATAGAAATAATAATCAGAAAAATTATCATAACTTTTGGAGTACTTCTTTATACACAACATTTGTAGTACTGGTTACATCACAACCATCCTCATCTTTACAAATCAAGATTCTCAAACATATTCGACTGGTGACTCGTGAAATTGCAACGTACAGTTGTCCATGACTGAAAACTGGTTTTTTTAAAAACAAACCAACACGGGACAAAGATTGACCTTGCGATTTGTTGATCGTCATTGCATAAGAGATTATCAGGGGAAATTGCTTTCTCTGAAATTTGAATGGTAATCTTGGATCAGCCGGTGTTAGTGACATTCTTGGATATATATTATAATACGCACATGATATATATATATATATATATATATATATATATATACATGCTTAATATGATAGTAACATTAAATAACATGAAATACATATGATAGTAACACTAAAAATTCTTGCATAAACTAAATCTATTTGCATTTGCAGAAAAATACATAGGCAATAAACATAGTAGTTTAATTTTTTTTACAATGGAAATTACCTTGGGAGCTCTCTAGTCTTATTTCTAAATTTACAGAAGTGTGTATGTTGTTTGTTTCTTTGGATAATTATAATGAAATGTCTCTTTGTATTCTGAAATATGAAAGGTCTTAAAATTTTATATTATGAGCAAAATTTTTAAATCAATTTCTAAATAAATAATAATAATTCTTGAACTTATAAAGCATTTGAAAAGTGAGAATTCAAAAAAAAAAAATACGCATAAAAGTGGTTTGATGGAAATTTGGAAGCTACAAGTTTTTTGCTTTGCAAATTGAAAAGTCTACCTCATATAATATTATTTTATTAATTAAGTTATAAAGCATTTGAGATGTGTTAATTAATTAAAATATATTTGATGAAGTGAAATTTTGGTGGGAAAACTAACGAAGGAAGATTTTGGTTTATAATATAGATAGATGTCTGTGTATGTAGGCACGTATAATACTATGTGGTGTAGTGTTACTGTAACTTTGCATTTCAGCTTAAAGATTTTTCCTACTTTTTGTTGTCACGATTGTATTGTGTCTCTCACTTAATTTTTTACTTTTTCATATATAATATTCTATTCTAAATATAAAAGAAAATTAGTGATCATTTACTAAATAAAGGTAAAAAATACATAATCTTACTAAATTATCTCAACAATAAATTACTCTACATAACTGCATGATTACATGAACACGATTAAACAAAATCGTGCTCGTATACATATATATATATATGATTGAATGGACTTATAATTACATGAGTATGACCGAATGATCGTGTAGAGATGCATAGAGAGAGCAGCGAGAAAAATAATAAAGCGGTTATAATTGATATATTTTTTTACTATTATTTAATTTAAATTTTGAAAATAAGCTGATTATATATATATAACCATTGTCATAAATCTCTTTCTTTGTTTAAGTTTTCGTGTGTTTGAGGAAGTAGTTTAATTATTTTAAATTATTTTTTATTTTGTCTAATAAATGTTGTAAAATAGCTGATGACAGAATATTCAAACCACCAAATATGTGTGGTAGTAACAAATGGCTTGACGAAAACATCTGAGATCATGCCTAAAGTAGTGGTATTGCTTTAATAAGATGATTAAAAATGAATGTCACGAGAATCAGATTCAAATGAATTCGGATGGAGAATAATAGCTTGATTTGAACAAATTAATGATGTTCTTTTGTTAATTGTCAAGAAAGATGCATTATCTATCCCACTTTACCACGACAAGGTGAACAAAAATTGGATCGTTGCCCCTTTGTAATCTTTTGCCATTTCAATATATTCCAATTGTTTACTTTCCATTTTCATTTGTTCTATTTAAAAAAATAAATAAAATTATAACCACTTTATTTTTAGGATCAATTTAATAATATAAAATATAGAGTTGACCCTAAAATAGTCGATACTCAAACAAAACAAAAAAGCCACTTATTTTAAAAAAAATGAAACTAGTCATTCTTACCATAATATTTATGCTAAAAGAATTAGATGAACACGACCAAAATAAGTCATTGTCGTGTGATTACATGTGTGATCGTGAAGATGAAATTATACGAACACAACTATCACTTAGCCATGCTCGTGTAATTTGTATGAATTTATTTGAGATAATACATATGCGACAACAGTTGTAATGGCGGCAATGATGGCAGCGGCAAGAAGGAGGCGGTGGCAGCGATGGTGATAGCATTACGGTGACAGGGTGAAGTGTATGTAGAGATGATTTATTATTTTCTCAAACTTAATTAATTAGGAGTAAGAATAATAAAATATTTTTAAAAAATATTATATTTTAAATATTTTTTTAATAAATTACAAGTCACGCTACATACACGATGGTGATAGCTTTACGAGTGTTGTATGATGAGGACTCATAATACACACAATTACATGCGTTGGTCGTGTGTTTTTGTAATATGATCACATGATAGGTTAAGACAAGTTTCGTGTATGTGTAATTTGTGTTGAAAAACATGGTATGTTTTTGCTACAAAAATAACAATAAATTTGATTTGAGGTTGTTTTGATATAACAAAAAAGAACATAATTACCAACAAAAAATTCATATGCATTTTGAATTTTGATATTAACTTGATTTGAGGTTATTTTGATATTGATATCGGAACAAATATTAGTTCACTGGTCAGCGATGCTAAACCCTATCTCGAAATACGGCGGGAGAACTGAGAAGCTTTGGAGAGAGAGAGGAGTAACACAGACAGAGAGATTAATGAGCGGAAGAAAATGTTGGAAATGGAAATCATATATATACACTTGATCACGCTTAATGCAGAAAAGGGAGGTAGCGAGCGCTAGGGGGGTAGCGCTCGCTGAATGGAGTTTCTGTTTGGGGACAGAACTCTCACCTAGCGGTCTGTAGGGGGTAGCGACCGCTAGGCATAGACACACCAAGAAGACAGAATTCACACCTAGCGAGCTCTAGGGGGCAGCGACCGCTAGGTGTGTGGAACAGAACTCCCACCTAGCGACCGCTAGGGGGTACCGCTCGCTGGCCCTGCGCGAACTTCCCTATGACTCAGTCAATTTCTTGTTGCTATATTTTGGGGATCAGTTTCTGCACGTATCTTTCCTTCTTCACATAAATATACTCCTTCCATAAAACCAGAGATATAGATTTGAATTCCATATATACGTTCTACAACTCACTTCTCTCTCAGAAAATAACCATAGCTTATTTCTTCATCTCCCCCATCCGGATTTCGTCTCCAACCCGAAATTCGTAAGGGCACTACGAATGTCGGGGCCGTGTTAACCCTTGAGAGTATTTTCGGCATTGGAACCGTGCACCTTGGCTTCGCCGGAATAACTTTTAGGGCAGTGGTTGTACCACGTCACAGTTGAATTTTCCTTTGATTGTTTATTCGTGTTGATTCAGATTTTGGAGGCTTAAGCTCCGGTTCCAACAATCTAAAAGCTATTCGGATAAAATGGTGGGTGCTTCTTCAACATGTAATTTAGGAAAATGGTTGAATCATGGATTGAAGAAATGGCGAGAAAAAAAAAGGGAAGAAGAAGATTAAATTGCATAATCGAATTTCGAAGTTGGATTCTTTATGGAACATTTGGTGGTGGGGGTCGCACTTCCTACAACCTTGCAGAAGAATTATTGATATTGTGGAATAGAAGTTTGGGATTGAGAGGCTGACCTCTTGAAAGTGACATGAATTTTCCCATTTATGCTTCCAAATCAATTCATTTTCCTTCTAATTATTAAATTACACTCTGGTTTGGGAGATTTTTCTTTGAATAGGAAACGACGTTGTACGCGTCGGAAGCAAGGGAGGATTCTGGCGCGGAGCTGAGGATGGTGTCAGCGGCGCTGATCCGAGAGCTTCCTCCGTAGTGAAGTTTGCAGCTGCCTCCGGTGGTGAAGTTCGCTGTGTCTCTCTCTCTCTTAACAACACGTTCTCTTCGAAATAAATTAAGTTTGTCGTTTTGTTACTGCTTTATTTATATTTCATTGTATGTATATTTAAGTCATGTCATGGATTGAATGCATGGATGACGATGTGGCAGTGTGGAAATATGGTAGTAATCATTAAATAAATATAGAGGGTGTGAGCTATTAATATGTGGAAGTGTGTGGTCTCTGCTCTTTGAATTGAGGCATTGTGTTGGTGGGAATTGGTTTTGCCATAAGTAAATTTATAGATAAAGTCAAACTAGTACTTAACTTTGCTAAAAGGAAAAATAAATAAATAATGGAACTATTTGAGATCCATGACAGCTAATTTACTAATGGCTTAAATTAAATTTATTGGTAATGATTATCTGTTTAATGATCATTTATTTTGAATGTTGCTTTATTTTATTGAGTGCACTTCAAACACAATGTGGAACGTGATGACTGTGGTATGCTAATACAATTTCGCATGCATTAATTATGATGGAATAAAATTCTAGAAATTTTATGCCTTTTTGTATTCTTGATATATTTTCAATTTGTTGGAGTTTTTTGGTTGCAAACAAATCAGTCTTAGACATTTACACATGCTAAGATTTAATAATATGAGGTGAATATAGTACATTATTTCCATAATTTTTTATTGT
Source organism: Leonotis leonurus (assembly GCA_026898415.1). NCBI lineage: Eukaryota > Viridiplantae > Streptophyta > Magnoliopsida > Lamiales > Lamiaceae > Leonotis > Leonotis leonurus. The sequence continues at coordinate 3,558,338 of JAPKLX010000009.1, forward strand.
GATAATAATGGTATAATAAATGAGTTTATTGCTCCTTATTCCCCTTAATAGCATGATGTTGCTTAAAGAATTGAATAGAACTCTTAAGAACATGATTAATGCAATGTTACTTTATTCTGGATTGCCCGTGGTATGTGGGGGGAAGCTGTATTATCTGAATGTTATATTCTAAATCGAGTACCTCATAAGAAACTTTATAAAACTCCATATGAATTGTGGAAAGACTTTGAGCCTAATCTTAAATATTTGAAAGTGTGGGGGTGTCTTGCTAAGGTGAGATTGAATGATTCTAAATGAGTAAATGTGGGGGTTGAAGACTTTTGATTGTATGTCTATTGGTTATGCTCAAACCTCTGCTGCTTATCGATTCCTATGTTTGAGTGATCAATCTATTTGTGAATCTCGTGATGTTGAATTCTTTGAGCATATATTTTCTTGGAAGGCTAACGTTTCTTGTGAGAATGTATGTAGCTCTTCACAGCTTGCTCATGTTATTGGCGTTGAACGTTCGGCCCAGGAATCGGTGGAGATTTCTAAACTGAGAAGGAGTAAAAGACGAAGGACTGAGACTTCGTTCGGTAACGATTTTATTACTGCTTTTGTGGTAAATATCCTGATTTGATTGATGATTATGTAGTGTCTGCCTTCTTAATGAATGAGGATCTTACTACGTATTCTGCTGCTATGTCTAGTATAGATGCTCCATTTCGGAGAGAAGCTGTGCAAAGTGAGTTAGAGTCTATAACTAGTAATCATACGTGGAAACTAGTTGATTTGCCTGTGAATACCAAACCTATTAAATCGAAATGGATCTTTAAGAAAAAATTGAAACATGATGGATCGATTGACAGGTATAAGGGTAGACTTGTTGTGGTTGGATATTGCCAGAAAAATGATGTAGACTTATTTAATACTTATTCTCTTGTTGCTCGTATTTTCACAATTAGAACACTCGTTGCTTTAGCTGCTATTCATAATTTAGTGGTACATCAGATGGATGTTAAAACAACCTTTTTAAACGGTGATCTAAATGAGGAAATCTATATAGAACAACCCGAGGGGTGTGTAGTGAAGGGTAAGGAAGATAAAGTCTGTAAATTGAAGAGGTTTTTGTACGGTCTTAAACAGGCTCCTGTTCAATGATATGAAAAGTTTCACAACACAATTTTGTTAAACGGATTTGTGGTAAATGGTTCAGAGTCATGCCTATATTCTAAATCTTATGGAACTGAATGTGTGATGATTTGTTTATATGTGGATGACATGTTAATTTTTGGTACATGTCTTGATGTTGTGTTGGAAACGAAAGCATATCTATCATCTGTTTTTGATATGAAAGACTTGGGTGAAGCTGATGTTATACTTGAGATTAAATTGATTAAATCTGCGGATGGTTATGTGCTTAGTCAGTCTCATTATGTGGAACAAGTACTTAAACGTTTTGAGTGTGATAACTTAGTTCCTGCGAAAACTCCTTTTGATTCAAGCATGCAATTGAAGAAGAATCTTGGTAATTCTGTGAATCAAGAACAATATGATATAATTATAGGGAGTGTGATGTATTTGATGAACCGTACTAGGCCTGACATTGCATATGCGGTGAGTCGTTTGAGTAGGTATGCTCATAATCCTAGTAGTCACCATTGGGCTGCACTTTATCGCTTGTTGAGATATCTGAAAGGGACAATTGATCATTGTCTACACTATTCTAACTTTCCTGATGTATTAGAAGGTTATTGTGATGCGAACTGAGTTTCAGATAGTGATGAGGTAAGCTCCACGAGTGGATATGTTTTCACTCTTGGAGGTAGTGTTGTTTCTTGGAAATCGGGAAAACAGATGTGCATTGCAAGTTCTACGATGGAGTCTGAGTTTATAGCATTGGAGCTGGCTAGTCATGAAGCAGAGTGGCTTCGTGAGTTATTGGCCGACGTGCCAGTGGGTAAGAGATCTTTAACACCTATTTCTTTACATTGTGACTCACAAGCTGTCATTTCTATTGCTAAAAACAATGTCTACAATGGGAAGATGAGACACATCCGGCTGAGACATGCAGTGGTGAGGAAAAAGTTGAGTGGATGGGTGATTTCTCTCGACTTTTTGAAGTCAGAGAAGAATTTGGCAGACCCGTTCACTAAAGCTCTCATCAAAAGACAAGTTGATGAACTCTCTGCCGGTATTGGGATGGAGTCATTTAAATAAAGGAGGGCTTATGTGGTGGATACCAAGAGGTCAAACGAAGCCGTGTAAGTCTTGTTTTGTTTAATTGATGTATATGTATATTGATTTGCGAATCTATACATGTAAACGAATCAAACCTGCGGGATTGTGATTCTGTTGTGATGTTTTAGACATAGAGGTTTCATGATATATCATATGAGTATGATATATTTAGTGTCTTGACGATTACACTATCATAGAAATCACCTAGTGTGTGTGAAGGGTGACTCCCTTCTATGAAGTTGCGATTTCTAAGGCACACATGATGATCGAGGGTGTTTATTGAGCCAAAATTGTTTATGGCGGAGACGAATTTCCACAGGAATGATGCGTGTTGTGGGGGTTAATGTGCGAGCTCATAAAGTTCAAAGTTTCTGACTATGTTGTATGTTCTCCTGCATCACTAATGTGCAAGTTCAAAGTCTCTGACTACTTGTATTTACGTGTCAATATTCCTCTAGTTTTCCTTTTCTTGTTATATTTTCCATTTGTGGGGATTGTTGGAAATGGAAATCATATATATACACTTGATCACGCTGAATATACTCCTTCCATAAAACTAGAGATATAGATTTGAATTTCATATATACGTTCTACAACTCACTTCTCTCTCAAAAAATAACCATAGCTTATTTTTTCATCTCCTCCATTCGGATTTCGTCTCCAATCCGAAATTCGTAAGGGCACTACGAACGTCGGGACCGTGTTAATCTTTGAGAGTATTTTCGACATTGAAACCGTGCACCTTGAGTTTGCCGGGAATAGCTTTTAGGATAGTAGTTCTACCACGTCACGGTTGAATTTTCCTTTAATTGTTTGTTCGTGTTGATTCAGATTTTGGAGGCTTACGCTCCGGTTCCAACAGAAAAGGGGTTACTTTGTGGGAAGAAGATGACAGTATTATTAAGTAGTAGCAGCTACATAGTTTCTGATGATTTCTCATGCTCAGTCATTCCCATGGCTGGTCTGCCTCCAAACGTTCGAGAATCGAGAAATCCCAAAAGCAAAAGGAGGAAATATGGGGCCAGCAATGGCGGTGGGCCCCGCCTTTCTCTCTCTTTCCACCAAAATGCTGGATTAGGATTCTGTAGAGTGAGTCAATGCTCGCGAAATTTCCCCATGATTTTATCGATATTACTATCGTTTAAAACTGTGATCAATAATCAGTTGCTTGAATTTGTTCATATCTCTGTGTTTTCTCACATAGATAAACTAATCAAGTGCGAGCGACCAACATTGATTGGAGATGCAGTTCATATTTGTACCAGTGCAAAAATTAATTTTATATATTAGCGTGGCATTTATTCGCTAGTCATTTCTCACTCTCCTTGTCCATACAATATTTAATGCGTTGTTTAATTCCCCCTCCCTCTCTCTCTCTCTCCTTTTTGTGCTGTCTACCCTCTTCAACACAAGCAACCAGAAAACACTTTTCCTTGCAAGCTTCCCTTTCCACTCACCACTAGTAATGCTCTCGTGTCTATATTTGGTTAGTTTGCTTCTTCATTATCTGTTATCACTGCTTGCACATGTGGGTGTTCTTTGCAAGAGGAAATGAATTTCTATCATAACTGCTGTTTTTCCCAAGTCTTTTGATGCGGGCTTGATTTATTTATTTATTTTTTTGTTTGTGTTTTGAAAAGTTACTATGTTCTTCTGAACTGACCTTGTGAAGATGATGATAAAGTTTGCTGTTTTTTCCAATTTTTCTGCATTATTTGTTGGAACAAATGGCGTGTTAATGGTTCTGAACTTGAATTACTCGTGGGTTTCTAATTGTTTTTCGATAATAAGGTACTCTTTACTTTGGAGTAATTTTATGGAACTGATTTTTTGACTGCTAACTGCGGTTATATGTTAATAGTGTATTCTGTGCTGCGAAATGAGAACATTTTACTATTATGTTTACTTAATTTCCTGCTGAATTTTTCTCCCCATACAGAAAAATGAAAATGAAAGCTAACAGCTTTGAGTTGCATGTTGTGTCATACAAAACTTGAAGAGGCATCGTGATGATCCTTGCATAAACCGTCGTCCAATATATGGTGTTCAACTTGTAAAATTGTAAGCAATATTTTGGTAAACTTGATTGAATTTTTTATGCAAATGCATTGTCTAATATCGTGTATTGATACCCTTCCTAAAGCCTATCCTTTTGCAATATTACGGTTTGTTTTAGGCCTTGATTTCATTTTTTGGTGAATAGATATGATTATAGCAGCTATATGCATTTGCAGTTATGGATGTAGTATTGTAGTACTACCTCAGAGGTTCCTATTGGATTTCTTTGATGCCGTACCACCCAAAGTAAAGATAATGGGGAGTAAAGTAGTTGTGACGTACAAGAGGAAGAGGCTGTTCTCGAGAAGTGATCATTCTCTCGTTAATTTGCACTCGGATACATCTCGTGATTGTGCAAATTCAAAGATTACAAATAATTTCCCCAAGCAGGAAGTGCCAATTGTTGAACGTACATTGCAGAACAATGACACAGGAGTTGGGGTAAGATGCCATGTGAATTCATTTTTAATATCACAATATTTTTGTGAGAATCGTGTTTTGTAGAAGTTTGAAGTGGATCATTCTTGGTATGGAACATAAATTTCATCGTGTTCTGTGTAGGTATATCTTTTTATTGGTTGCTTTATAACATGCAGATTCCCTGAACCTCGAGATTTTAGTGTTCTCCCCATATTCATTTACTGGGTACTTTAAAGGACTATAGAGTAAGATACTGATATATGTAAGCAGCCACCATATAGAAAGTAATCTTCCCGCGTTAATTAGCTTGTATTATTTGAAAGCGGAGAACAAAAGATGTATCTGTCACATTCTGACATAGGATAGTTCTTTTCTTTTCTTATTTATGAATATTTTATAATTCACAATGACATGCTTCTGATTTGTGTTTCTTATAGAAAAGTTTGCCTTGTGTAGATGCAACACCTGGACATGGTTTGTAATATGGAGTAAACTTTTTCCAATTCCTGAAATCTTCCACCAAATTGCTTTCTCATTAAATCATAGTTTGCATATTCAAGATTTTATTTTGCACACACTAGCAGGGTGCCTAATGATATTATTCGAACCTCCTTCTGCACCATTGTGTGTTGACAATCCTTATAAATGGAACTATAATTTATCTCGTTGTGGATAGAACAGATTCTATTCTCTCCCATGTTCAACGGTTTAGTATTCATTTTGGATTCCCGATGACACCGAATTATCTCTCTTGAACCAGAGCAGTTATATGATCAGAATGTTCCATGATAGTAATGATCAAGATTTGTGGCTATATTTCTTTGAGGCTCATTTCATATAGCTGCTATCTTGGTCATCTCTACATGACATTGATGCAATCATGATGCTTCTCTCAGATTTGCTTTTCCCTTCCATGTAATTCCTTTTGTGATCTCATGGCCTAGAACGATGTTATTGAAATTAGTATTGCTTCCCTTGCTATTGAGGAGTACCATATCCAAATTGATATTGGAGTTATTTACAGAGACATGCATATTCCAAAAACAATGTTGGGGAAGATGTGCTGCAATGCGAAAATTGTAAATCCCATTGTTGCAGTCAATGTTCAGAGGTAATCACTCTTTGATTATTTCTTATCAGTTTAGTTATTCCCATTCTTGATTGTTGATGAACCGTGACATTGTCTTCATTTTACTGAAGGATGCTAGGAAACCCAAGATGGCATGCACAGAACATAAAGATTCATCAGTTTCACAACCTCCTGATGCATGCTCTGGTGCAGAACCAGATCCTGTATGTTTGAGAACTTCTGCTGGAATAAATGGCAGCTGTCAAACAAAGGGATTATGTACTTCGGAAGCATCTAATTCGGAGGCAAAAGATACACTTAATACAGATAAGTACACTAGCTTATGTTCGGGTATAAAGCGCAAGCTGACCTCGGCATTAATTACATTCTGTAGAAGATCCAAGCGGAAAAGGGAAGATATTGCTGCCAATTCTACTACTCTACCTGCTGCAAATTGTCAAACTCCGTTACTGGTAATGAAGAAAAAAGCACCCTATTCCTGAACTGATATTTGCTTTCCTTCAGTTCCTATCTGCATACTGCATGTCTATAAAATGAATAGTTGAAACTGCATTCGTAATTTTTATAAATTGATTATTCGTTTCGCTGTCTGAAAGAAATTGATTCCTCAAGCATTCACTTACTGCGATAAATTTCTCTGGTTGGATGTCCCATCTCCTGTTAAAGAGATGAATGATTGTATTGTGCGTATGAATGGCATGATAATGTTCTTTATGTTAAAACAAGCAAAATTAACAAAAAGTGCGCTGGGTCGATAGACTCACTGCTTCACCCTAATAGCACACAAGAAAGGCTGTTGTAAATTTTCTCCTCCTGATTCTGCTGAATTCTATATGTAATCTAATGAGTTTTATTATCTAGCAGGAACTTCCTGAGGATAATTATAATTCATGCTCTTTCTCTGCCCCAGTTCCAGCCACTTCAATGTATGCCTGCTCAGCATTTTATTTCACGGTACTTATTTGCTTGTCAAATTGATACAAGACCAAATTTCACAGGGTTGGGCTAGCTGATACTCATCAGCATTTTCCTCCTGGAGAAGCTGCAGAATCCCCAAATGCTGCTGCACATCATTGTGAGGATTCCCTGGAGCAGATTCCACAACAAAGAGTAAACATGGATGCTCTAGGTAATTGCCACATAAACATGACAACTCACAAGTTAAAGGAAGATGCGAAGAGTAGGATAATTCATAATGATGTTTCGCGGAGTGGAGATCCTGTGTGGTCTATGGATTTATCTGTTCCTCCACGTGGTATGCATTCCAAATCAAGACAGTAGATAGTCAGGAAGTTTGACAAATTTACTCAGTTTCTCATTTCATTTTCTTTATCCCTTTTCTAGCTCTGATGTGGTTTTGTACTGCAGCTTCTATTAATATCGACTGCAACCAACCACTTGACTGTGGTTCTGATGAAAATGAACCAGTCAAGATGTCAGAAGTTATTCGCAACTCTCTCGGCTCCACTAGTAATATAAAGGAGGATATGCCGAGCTTGCCTGTGCAGCACATAGGAAATGGTTGTTATGGCAGTGACAAAGGAAAGAGTATACTGGATTCTCCAACTATGTTAACTTGCAACTCGTCCAAAAATAATTATATTCAGGTAAATGCCATTACATCATTTCTGTCTAGTGATTAAGATTCATCTCAAGCCTTTTTGCAAGACATTTCCTCCTTCCTCTATTGATTTTGTTACTCTTGAGTTTCAGTTTCTCCCAGAGAGCCCAACTGACAGCACGGTGCAGTTAACCAATAACTCAGAAAACGTTAGCTGGCTCGACCCATCAAATTTGATTGATTTGTCCCTGCAACCGGAACAAATGCTTGATAGTCGTGCTTGTTTTCCTCCCTTGTACGAATTTCCCAACATTCAAGTACAACCAAGAGAATCTTTTCACAATCACCATCCCTCTACTTCAGACCGAACACAATCATTTGCACGGGACAAGATGATGCTGGAATACATCTTAACTAGAGCAAGGGCAATGAGAGGAAGCAGAAGCACATTCTTGGAGAAATTGGAATATCCAAACACATGGTTGGACGAGGAGTTGGATTCTCTCTGGATCGGAGTGAGGAGACACGGAAGAGGCAACTGGGACGCCATACTAGGGGATCGAAGACTGCACTTCTTACCATGGAAATCACCTTGGGACTTGGCTGAAAGGTGGCAGGTAGAACAGTCTCGCCTTTTATGCAGTATGCCCATTTCTCAACCAAAATATGCTAGCCCTCCAGATTTCTCTTCTGAACAGTTGGATGAAGTTGGGCTCTCCCTGGGGTGTCGGCTTACAGTCCAGAAAGGACTTGCTCCACTCCATTATATGAATAAGACAACCAAAAGGGACCTACCCGATGGCAGTGGCTTCCCAAGGAATCATCAATCTTCCTCTACCGCAGGACTTATAAAGGGAAGCTTGCCATTCGGCTGGCTTAACCAACCTAGTCAGCAACAACAACCTTCATTCAGCAACCGGCAAATCTATGTTCAGTCAGACGAGCATGTGGTTAGTAAGCATGAAGACTTGATCATGATCCCCAGCGACGCCTCGTCTGAGGAGACTATCTCCGATGACCATAACACTAGGCCTTAGTTAGCAGTTAACCTTGAGTTAGAAGAAGTGCATCTTTGTTTGAGCTTCTGATTTTCAGCATCGAGGAATGTGGATAGAGTGCATCTTTTGTATATTTTGTTGTGATATTCAACGAGTAGAGTTAAACGGTGATATATTTCTCAAACTACTATGCTAATCAATCTTTTCATACATCTACTAATAAATATGAATAGTTGAAGCTGCATTACACATAGAGACATTCGATCTCAAGATTTATTGTTGCTGATTTGTAGGAGTAGAAGAGAACAGTGCTTCAAGTCTTCAATCCTCTCTCCCGTATTCCTTTTTAAATTGCTTTTGTGTGACGGGTCGACCCGATGAACCCGACGGGTTGGCCGTGACCGTATATCCCGAAAATGATTCCGGGCTGTGATTTTCCAAAACTTAACCTATGTTTGGTATCCACAACATTTATCTAAGATAATTTTTCTATAATTGTGAAAATTATAAAAGAATTATAAAGGATAGTTGTGATTCCGGGTTGGCTTGACCGTATAACCTTTTAACTTAGTCGGGCCAACCCATCAGCTTCGGGTTAACCGCCTTAGTTGCTCCAAAACTTATTATATTTCCTCATGAGCCCACGCAGAATATAATTATTACAAAACAGCAACAAACAACGCGAAATACACAATAAATAGCCTAGGATTTAGCGCGCACTTTCATTTTGAGTCTTCGCATCTTCTTCTTCGCCGTGAAGGAAAAAGAAAAAATTGTAGGTGGCTCCGACGGTATGACTACCGCCGCCGTCCTGTTTTTTCTGGCTTTGATCTCCGCCACCTCATGCGCTGCCGATGTTAAAGCAATCAACGGTAACTCTTTTTTTGCCGAATTTGCGGCTTTTGTTCTCGAGATGACTTTGCCAGAGGGGGGTTTTGTTTTCCCAGCGCCGTGTTACTGTGTGATAGTATTAAGGTGTAGGGTTACTACGGTTTGAAGTAATGCGTGCAAAATAAGCTATAAGAAATACTTTTAGGCGATTAGGCGTATTGAGTAGCTGTTTTGATTTGTTGATTTTTCTTGGGTTATCGTTGAAACTTTATTATTTCTTGTTAATTTGTCTTTTTGTTGCTTTGTGTTTACTCGTGAGTTCACTGTCTTTCTCTGCGTGTGTGTGTTTTTCTTCTGGTTTATTTATCGTGGAAGATATTACGAAGTCGGGGAAGTGATTTCATGGAACTTTTTTATCAGATTACTCTTTGTTTGAATCCACTAAGTTTATTTTATACAGAATGTAGCCTGTCCTATATTTGGCGGTTCTGCACTAAGCGGTCTTTCTTTGAAACTTTTTCCATAAATAGGATTTTGGATATCTTAACCTAGTCATTAGCCTATGTTTCATATGAAGATGTGTATGCTGTAGAGAGAGCTACTGGGATTGCATAGTTCTCAATGGGATAATTATGTCTATATTCTACTTCTCTATTAGACTATTAATATGAATTAAATCTATGTTTTTGCGGGAAGTTGATCTTAGAGCCATAAAAATTTATTGATTTCATGATAAGCTATAGTAGAAGGGAATATAGGTTTCTGTATGATTTTTGGTTATATTTTTTATAAACAACATACGTTTACATGATATGTTCTCTGATGTTTCTTATTATAATTTCAGGGAGTAATGTGGAAAGTCGTCAAGTAATAAATGCCACTCCTGGTGTGCTGGCGGAATCTGTTCCATCTAAAGATATTCAACGATGTGCACGTGTCAATGTTTCTGGTCTATCAAGACTGAAGCTGGGGAGTTATTCTAGTGCCCACAGGCTCACTTTGATCCCATCAGATGACATACATGAGAAATTCCACAAGAAAATTCAAATTTGTTTACATGGGTCAGTTAAAAAGGAGACCACCATTGCATAATCTCGTATTTCTTTTTGATGCCTACATAACCTCGCATTGTATCTTCTGCAGAAATTCTTCTCTTGGATTGTGTCAATGTGAGAATGGTAACTGGGACAATATCCAGGGTGGAATTTGGAGCAATGCAATTTCCCCATATGAAGATGGATACATTGACGTGAAGTTTGTTGATAACTTGTCTGGTTCAGTCACTATCACTATTGATTTAGGTAACACTTATTTCTCTACATGCACTGCTTCCTCATTTTTAAGTAATATTGCTATCTTTATCATCTTTTGTGTGGATGTGACTCTGTCACATACCACTGGACTCATTTTCGCGATGTTCTTTGTGTCCTATGACCAGAGTTTCATAGGTGGCGGGTGATCTGCCTTGCTATTGGTTTTGTTTTATTGCTCCTGGCACCAATTGTTAGTGGTTGGGTTCCATTTTACTACAGCAGCTCAATGGCGATAGGAGTTTGTCTTGTTGTCATAATCGTTCTTTTCCAGGTACCATCACTAATTTAATCTTCATGCAAACAAAGTTGCATTGGTGCCTAAATTATCCTTAAAACCAATAGCTAGCCATATTCAAAATGTTCTACTCATTCTTGTGCAGGGAATGAAACTGTTGCCAACCGGAAGGAAAAGTGCTCTCTATAGTACAATATGTGGTTTGGCAGTAAGTGTTTTTCACTATTGCATTACTATGATTTTAAAGATACATTTGCCTATTTGCTTTCACTCTCTTTTGAAAAAGTTATTCTTCTGATACTCCTGCAATGCGTTTCAGCTTGGAGCAGGGTCTTTTTTGCTAAACAGATTGTCTGTATTTTTCAATTCGTTGCTCATGAACTTTGGGATCAATCAAGAGATGCACAACCCTGTAAGTACTTCTGTACCAATGTAGCTCTTTTGGATATTGACGCAAGAAAGATGTGAATGAAAAAAATCTTGATTGTCGCCCTTGTTTGGGTATTTAGAGCACATTTTATGCATATATATGATGAGAGGACAAATTTAGCTGGAAATTAAATCCTTAAGGTGAGACTCTGACAACCTTCATCTAAAGCTGCATATTTCTTCTTTGACGTCTTCATCTATCATGGGCAAGACTGTGAGAACTTAAGATTTACTGATCTTTTGGCTTTTCACTAGACTTTGGTTTGAAGATGGCATAATTGTAATAAGCATTTTTAGTGGTAGTTTGTTAGTTATACGAACCGGCTAATAAATTTGTAATGTTGGACTAAGAACTTACAGACGACACTCGAGGTTTATATTGTTGTAAATGGATACCCTGTCAGATATTTTTGATCAATTTGACAACTGATCTTAGTTGCGTATCAAACACTGTTGTGTTTAGCAACAGTATTAGTTATTATATTATGTTGATTATGGATTGAAAGTTCTTAAGAGTTATATCTCCTTTTTATTAGAATCCTGATGTTTTATATGTACAACAACCCCCTCCCTCTCTCTTTGGTTTTTAATTGTGGATCACATAGTATATTTATTTCAGTTATAATGTTCTCAATTTTCTTTCTTATTTCTGTCTACAGGTTCTTGTGTTTTTGCTAGTTGGCATTGTACTGGCTGGTGCTGGTTTTGGCTATTGGCTTGTTCGGAAATTTGTTGTTGATGATGATGGAAGTGTGGATATAGGCGTTGCTCAATTTGTAAAATGGGCTTTACGTGTAGTAGCTGTGACCTTTATCTTCCAGGTTGTTTTCTTTTCTACAAATTTGATCATGCATGCTTGTATATGCTCCCATTTTTCATCTGAGTATTGATTAGATAAGTATCACTTATTTTACGATTGGCTGTCCTTTCAACAATATTAGCTATAATGTTATAACTAATAATATCTCAAGATGCGGTTTTCTTTTTATAGTTTGACAGCTTTCTGGTTAATTATTACTTTTGAGCTTGGAATTTTGAGTAATGTTGTTAACAATTATATATGTTGCTTTCTTCTGCTTTGGAAGATGGTGCAGCTTCTAACTCTTCCTTCTGTATAAATCTCAGAGTACACTTGATATTCCAATGGCAATGGGACTGCTGGTGTTACTTTCGGGGTTTTACCTTTCTCTCACATCTATTAAGTTCGATGTCTTCAGGTAAATACTCGATAGCTTCTATGAATTACTCTCTTCCAGATGAAAGTAATCACGGATCAGTATTCTAACTATATCTTCATCATCATGATAAACACTTTGTAATTCAACCGTACTTGTATTACTCGTTGGCAATCTTTTGAATTACCACCATGGCTTTGATCTTACATTTGCTTATGAATATCATTGCGATTTGATAAATATTCAAATGAAAAATATTTAAATTGTGATTCTTTATTTGCTTTTTTTTTTCTCACCACTGAGAACATATTTCAAATGTGCACTTTGTGGTACAGGGAATTGACATATTCCTCAGACCGGAGTCCTCTATTAAGGAGAGGTGTAAAACCTAGTAAGGCTAAGCATGCTGAATTCTTGAGCAGGTCTAGAACTACCACTCCCCGAGGAAGTCTATGGAAAAGCTACAAGAGTTCACCTATGAATACGAAGTCTCCTGTGAGAGGTACCTGTAGAGCTTAGTTTCTGTATTCTGTCTTTTTATTTGTTTCTGTTGTCTATACCTTCCATAAGCTTTCGTGCTCTAGCTTCTATGTCACTGCGATTTTGGATAGATTGTTAATAAGCTGAGGTATGAATATCAGGTAAATAATATAATCTTGATAGTGGAAAGCTTTCCTGAAGAAGAAAGTCGGACATTTATTTAAGTCCATGGTTTATCTGTAGTTGGAGAAATTGATGTATCAGATATTCTGTTCAAACTGAAAGTTGACTTTATATGGAGCGACATTGTTAACAATAAATGTGTCTTAAAAGCAGTGTAGCTATATATAGTGATACTAGAGCACTACCTATGCTTCATTTTCTTTTTAAGATTTTTCAGCTAATGCATTAAAATGCATTATAAATCCTTATAAAAGAAGCTAAAACTATCAAAGATCATGAATTAATGATAAGAGTTCGTTCTTCATATAATATATCTTTTGCTGTTGTTTGCGGCAGGTCTGGTGACTCCATCTAGTTCCAGGGCTACGAATTTCGAGAACTACTACTCAATTTTCCACAGAACACCCAACAGAAAGAAATTCTCCCCAGAGGAATGGAAGGATTTCACGGAGCAATCCACAAAACAGGCTGTTGCAGAGCTTACAACATCTCCCGAATTCACTGATTGGATGATAAAAAATGCTGGTAGAATACAGCTCCGGTCAGAGAGTAGCTCCGATGAGTCTGTGGGGAGCGGCTCAGATTCCACTGAGGAAAATCTTGCAGCAAGCAGCAGTGGCAGATGGCGACGCCCTTGGTAGATGATGGAATCAACTACGTACTGAAGAGTGGCTCTTCCTCGTATCTTTAGCCCTAACCACTATGTTCTTGTACATGGTAGAGATTTTGTTATATCACAAGTTTGTAATGTTACGTGGATATAAACCTAGCCTAAAAATATAATAGGCTCAAGTGTATTTTAGATTATATGTACATGATCTTTATTCAAATGTCTGCTTATTCTACTGTCTTCTACTTGTATTTTTTTATTACGTACTGATGAAATTAAAAATATAAACATTTAAACGAGTTAATGTCCAGAAGAAACAGATGCAGTGATGTAAAATGAGACCACTTTTCAATTATGGCAAACTTTATTAAAGGGTAAGAAAAATTAGAAGAAAATTAGTTCTTTGAATTTGAGCGGCGGGGGTCATTTAGATTTTGAGTAGCGAATTGAGATTTTAAAAAGATTATTGATGAAATATAAATTGACAGTCACTCCTACCGTTTCACTAAGTTTTGACATTTTTTTTATAATGTATGTATACATCTACGTATAATAGTCTCATTGGCCCCTCTGTGTTTATGAAAATACTTGTTATCTGACATCGATTATTAAGTTAGTGGGTCGGACAATTTGTGAAATTGGTATTTAGCTTTCCCTCAGAGGATTACAAGAATAATATTTTTCTGTGTTAAAAGGCAGAAGTACTTGTATTTGTTCTTATTAATCTTTCTTAATAAAATATTTTCTCTAATAAAAAAATAAATAAAATAATAATCGTATTAATACTAATTATAAGGAGGGACTATAAAAAAGCTATAATTATGAAGCAGCCCCGAGTCCGACCAACTAAATCCACATCATATTTAGTTAGGGTTTTCCTTTTTGCCGTCACTCACCATTTCATTCTCCCTAAAAGGCTAAAACCCTCTCACCAGCTGCAGCCGCCGCTTCTCCCCACCTCACCGCCATGGTAAGCACTCTGCAACCTCTCGTCGATATTTCTATTTATAATGTATGTATACATCTACGTATAATAGTCTCATTGGCCCCTCTGTGTTTGTGAAAATGCTTGTTATCAGGCATCGGAGAAGAAACTATCAAACCCAATGAGGGAAATCAAAGTTCAGAAGCTCGTCCTCAACATCTCCGTCGGTGAGAGCGGGGATCGTCTCACCAGAGCCGCTAAGGTACGCGGTGCCACCGTTTTTTTCGTGTATCTGCAGGATTGCGTTCTTATACATTTTTTAGTTACTTTATAACTACTTAGTTTTGTTCCTTCTGTTTGATATTTTTTGTAGGTGTTGGAACAGCTTAGTGGCCAGTCCCCTGTGTTCTCCAAGGGTAATATTCTCACCCTTACTTAATAGAACTTGAGGTAGTGAAAGTTTAATAACTTGCGCTGCTATTTACTTGGGCTGAACCTTTTTACTACTTTTTGTAATTTTTTATCCCTATCGAAATGGCCGATTTTATTGAATTGAATGCTCGAAAGGCATAAATTTTGTTATGAATTATATAAGTTTGCATTTTGGCAACGTCAATGGGAAACGTACTTCTACCTTATATTGCCAAATATACACAATTTTCCATGGAGTTAAAATGAACTTGTTTTGATATTATTGATGAATCAATTGATTCAGAGTGAATGTAATAATGTCGTATCTACACTTATCTGTTTTTTCTTACTTAATAGAAATGTATAAAAACGAATTCCTCATTTGGTGAATTGTCTCTTTAACTATGTTGGAAGTTATAGTGCATGCTGTGTACGGTTGGACCAAATAAAACAACTTTGGATTATTTTCTCGTGTTGCAAGTTATGGTATGCCATGAAAACGGATTTCTGATTTTGTGGATTTACTTGTTTGTTTGACAGCAAGGTATACAGTGCGTTCTTTTGGGATCAGGCGTAATGAAAAAATTGCATGCTATGTGACTGTACGTGGTGACAAGGCAATGCAGCTCCTTGAGAGTGGACTGAAGGTTAAGGAGTATGAACTGTTGAGAAGGAACTTTAGTGAAACTGGTTGTTTTGGCTTTGGTATTCAAGAGCATATTGATCTTGGAATTAAGTACGTAAACCTCTCTTGCTCTCCTTCAAAAATCATTGTACTTGGTTGATACATCTTAAGCTGCTTAAATTTTGCTTATATACAAGATAAATTATACAATAGCTTAATCTTTATTATGCGGGAAACCAAACTTGTGTCCTAATTGCATGAATTAGGATGGTTCACAAGTTAAAAAGATTATTGAACAATGTTGGTGCTCCATCATAAGCCAAATCGTGTTGGGTCTGCTGCATTCAAAGTTGTTCTAAACCTTGGACTACCTAGCTAAAAATGATATACTATCTGACAAGGACTCAAGGCCATGGGGTTCCATCTCTAATTACTCAATTAGGAACCCATTTTGTGGTCAAATGATTATTTTTGGTAGATAACCTCTTAAGTTACCCCATCGCTTTGAAAATTCATTTACGTTATCAAATGGGAAAAATGGTACCTATTTTGTTGAGCTTTTCACTAGGAAATACTCCGTTACTTTTGATGATGTTGATTGTGAAATCACTATGGTGAATCAAGCATGACTAAAACAGCAATATGAGTAAGGCTACTCAAGTATTATGTTTCTATCATTCTTATGATTCAATTCTTGCAGGTATGACCCTTCAACTGGTATTTATGGCATGGACTTTTATGTTGTCCTGGAGCGCCCTGGTTACCGGGTTGGACGTCGCCGTAGGTGCAAGTCTCGTGTTGGTATTCAACACAGGGTCACAAAAGAGGATTCAATGAAGTGGTTCCAAGTAAAATATGAAGGAGTCATCCTCAACAAGGCCTCCAACATTGCTTAGTTTGGATCGCATTCGCAATATTTTGGGCAGCAGCTAGTTTAATTACTTTTGACCTTAAACTTATCTTCTTTTTCTGGAGTTATTCTTCATGACATTGTACTTTTGTCGGCAAGTCCAATTCGCTAGTAATTGGGTTTTCAGCCTGAAATTATGTCGTTAGTTTTTGGGTTCATAAGCAAACATTTCTTAAAGCACAACTACACAGCTCATTGCTCCCAAGCCCCATATCCCTACGGACTACGTACAATTAATCTATTTATCTATTACGGTGAACTCAAATAGTCTTTCAAAGTTATATTGATTTAACTCCGTGTTCAACTGTTTCCGTTTCGATGTATTATTTTAAACACTCAAACACATGCCAAAAATCCGTTCTCATTGTTGTGAGAGTTGAAACACTGATACGAACAAAATGACCAAACTGTTTCTGTGGGCATGTAATAAGCAATATACTACACTACACTATGGAGACAAGGGATTCTACATGTGTCTTAAGTAAACACAGGTGTATACAATAATCCGTTCTCTCCGGAGCTCCACTAAAACCTGCAGAAATGTCATCGACGAAAAACACGGTATACAATGGGTATGTGAGGTCATTCTTTGCAATGAACACCTGCAACCATATAGAACATAAATGCAGCAAGCTGAGTTGCATTGATACTGTGATTTCCTAAAAAGTAAAAAAAAGTGTTGGCGAAATGCTTTATTTTAGAGCTTACTGCAGCTGGTGTGGGAGCTAATTGCGAAGAACTCGATGACCGAGGGCATCCTCATTTCTCAAATTAATGATTCCTAAAACACTGATAAAGAACCTCTTTAATAAACTAAGAAAGAAAACACATTATCTAAGAAAATATAGTATGTTTAGTATACAGTGACGAAGTGGCAATCTAAATTTGTTCGGAAGAAGCAAAAATCGAAGCTCCTACGACTAACCCACTGTCCTAAGTTGATTATTCCAAAAATATGACCACATAGCATACCTACCAGTAAGAAACACCGGAAATGTCAATCTCCGGTTGCAATAGAATTTGCAACTTGGAATGCCTTTTCAGCTTCATCCCGAATGCAAGAGAGGTTTGTTCGTATCTCGCTGCAGAGTCTACCCTCTACAAGGCGCACAGGCAACCACACCTTAGGTTTCACATCGACAACATATAGGAGCGTGGTTTGATATTCTAGGTCATGAACAGAATCCCTTAGCAAATCTCCACCATTAGACTTCACCTGCTGAAGAAGTCAAGAGGTGTTAAGACTCCAAAACCAAATCACTACATAACATTGCACAAGTAAATGTCTCACTCATAACCCCCATCCTTTGTTTTCTTGGTATATACTTAGTATCGCATAATTGATAATTTGATAGTAACAGGAATGAGTTAGGTGATCTGAATACATAGACAAGTAATAGAAATGGGATGAGGAAACATCTCAACCTGTTCAACAGACCACTTTCCTTCAAATAATTGGAAATCACCTTCAACCATCTTGAACTCAATATCACGCCTTTGTCCGAAGGGAAGAATTTCAAGATCTTTCTCAAAACAGTCAATAGTACCTTTTGCGTCGAACTTTAGCCCAAAAGCTAAATTCTGCTGACCAATCTGTTACATGCAGTTGGTCAGTATTATTTGATGCATAATTTAGGAAGAAACTGAAAATATCATTCCATTGGTAAGAGATCAGTTAAACACCTGAAATAGACGAGCAAAATTATCTCTCTTCTCAAGCATCTTGCTGACTGCTAGGCCAGGAATGAAATCTGCTAATCTTTCATAATCAGTCAATATTCCCCAAACTGCTTGTAGGCTGGCTTGCACCCCTACTTTTGATCTGATTCTCCTGCTGTTGTTGCCGGTCTTTTCTATTTCTATCTCAATGCTGTCATCCTGACTATCAGAATTTGGTGTTAAGTCATCTGCATCCTCCTTTATGGAATCGACATTATCATCATCATCATACTCAGAATCACCTCCAGCATAAGCCCTAATTTTACAAAGAAACTTGACGGTGTTAAAAGGATTAAACAATCAAATAATGAACAAGTCACTAACGCTTACATGTCTTTCTGTCAACTCCCAAAGTTCATAAAATTAAATCAAAAGACAGAAGAATTGCATGTAAAAGAGAAACCAAAAGAAAAAAAAAAAAAAAAAAACTCATGGAAAAGAACAAGATATGGTACCTAGCAACAAAATGGGAGAGGCAAACAACCAAAGGTTTCTTCTGTTGAGGAAAGTAAACAGTTGAAAGACCATAAGGCTTCAATTTTCTCAGTATCTTTGCCAGATAGGCAGATTCGGCATCCAGGACTATGAAGGGGCCAATCAGATTAGAGCATCTGCTATTTGACAGGGATTTTACAGAGCCTAATTTGGGAATCGTATTTGTAGAAGCACATGATAGAGTTGCAGTAGAAGAGATTACTGCAGCCATTTCTTCTCATGAGCAGCTCAAGATTGGATGATTAATAATTAGCTGACAGTTGAAGCAAGATCACAACCCATAGTAATTTGAGGAAGTATAGATTCTTGATATTCTCTGCTTAATTCATGGAATGGAGTCCACTGCAGGCACACATACTAAGCATACTGAGATTACAAGACTATCAGAAGAAACCAGTGCATGTTGAAAATTACTTAAAGAAGAACTGAGATTGCACGTTGTTAATATATCGCACAATCAAATTAAGACACTGCTAGAATCGTTTAGGTCAGAACTGAATTAGGTTTAGAATTTCAATTACAAAAATTTGATTCCACCATGAATTCCAGCTCATGAGCTGACTTGGAATTTAGCATCCCGTTCAGAATTCATACACCACCATCACCACCGATAAAACCAAATCCAAAGAAACTTTGGAAAAAAGAATCAAGTAAGAAGTAGTACGAGGGTGTAACCGACCTGTGTGTAGGCGTGGATGAACAAGGCGGAGTCAGCGGCCTTCAAAATTGTGGCTGTGGACGGACTTATGTATGAATTATGATTAGGGGTGTCACGGTACGGTATACCTTACTAAAATCGTCATACCTTATACCTTACCTTTACCTTCGGTATGGAAAATTTCATACCGTTACCTTATCATAATTTTCGGTATACCTTAGTTCGGTATACCTTACTTTCGGTATGACATTTTTACATACCTATACCTTACCTTATTTTCGGTATACCTTACCTTACTTCGGTATACCTTTTTTTGGCGGTATACTAAAAATTTGTTTATTTAAAATATGTGCATATATAAAACATAATGAATGACACCTTAAATAACATTAAACATATAAAAAAAATACAAAGTATTATTTTATAATAACATAATTTTTGAGATTAACCACTAATATCATATAATTAATTACTAAAAGTTTAACTAATTATATTATTATATTGTTATATATGTACTAGATTTAAATATATGAATCATTTTCTTATTAATTGGTCATATATGCGTGATATATTATACTAACAAATTAAGTTATTTTCATTAATTATATATTACAATTTATATTATATTTAAAATTAACTAGACATAGTTATATTATCATATAAAATAATTTATTTTTATTTTATTATAATTATTTAGATTGATGTGCTAGTTTTAAAAAATAATTTAGTAAAATTATATCACAATTATTTAGTTATGTAACAAAAAATTATGTCTTATTCAATGTTTTCAATTATCAACAAAATCACGTATTTTGTAATTTGTCACTAATATTTATTAACTATAATTTATAATTTATAAATAATTATTTTGTTACGATTAAAATTGAATATATATGTACATATAATTTTATATACACAAAAACAACAATATATATCATTTTTTTCTATTATATACTACAGTACGATATATGACGGTATACCTCGTTATTTGAAAAACTTATACCTTTACCTTACCGAAAAGTTCGGTACGGTATCATATCTTGCCAAAAATTCCGGTATACTTTATATTCGGTATTTTGCGGTATTTTTCGATACGATATGCACGGTATACCATTTTTTCGGTAAATTTTGACAGCCCTAATTATGATAGACAGATAGTTAATATTATTATGAAATTTTCGAGTGTTAGTTAAATAGCCATACAATATAAAATTTAAATTATTAAAAAGGAAATTCTAATTCTAATAGTAACTAAAAGTATAATAATTTTTTTTATAAAATATATATTTTCTATTTTGTCAACATATTTTATTTTGTAGACAGAAGGAAATCTAAAACCCGTGTAAAATCCTGCGACTTCACTGTCATTCTTTATCAAAACCTCTAACAGTCAGCGCCACCACCGTCCTTCCGCCGGCATGGGCAACGCCACCAGGTTCATAACCCTCCTCACCGCCCCTTTCCCACCCCTTCGCCCATCGCTTATCCTTCTTCACCGCCGTATATCTTCTCTCTCCGTCACTCCCATCCGCATCCACACCCGCTCTTCTCCTTCCAAATCAGAAACCCTATCTCCTCAAATCGTCAGCTGCTTCCACTCTCATCCGGGAAATAATACGTACGCACATCAATCCTCCGCCGCTCAGCAGCAGCAGGACCTTCACCACCCGTGGCCGGAATGGACCAATTTTATCAATGGTTTATCGAACGGGCTGGGATCGAACGGGCTGGGATATTCTGCCACTGAGGTTGATAGGATTCCACCGGAGGACGCCTTCGTGGTTTATGAGAAATTGACGGACGATTTTGCGAGCGCCGCCGCTGTGTGCATTGCTTTCGCTCGATCCCGACCGGATCTTATCGGGTCTGTACTCTTTGCTTTTTTAATTTATTTGTGATTCTTTCTTCTCATTCGTAAAGTATGTGCCTTTTAGTTACGTTTAAGATTTTCATGGTGAGTGCACTGTGTTTGTGGAACTCAAAGTCTTAATCCAGCTGAATTTCCAATAATACGTACATGGAGATTGTACAAATACGTTTTTTATTTAAGTCTAAGCTTGAAAGAGCTTCTCTTGTGAGGAGCTCAGTTTTCCTACTTTTACGCTGAAGTTTTCTGTTGAGTATTGGTGTTGATTGTGGTGATTTTTCCTAGATAACTGCTGCTTTGAATTGCCATTTTTTCTTAGTTAAAAGGTCTAACTTTTACAAAATGAAACGAGACAGATCGCTTTCAAGGAATGATATTGAAGCAGTTGTATCAAACGGAACTCCATTTTTGTTCAAAAGTGCGCTTGACACGGCAAGGAGGATGAGGACATTTTTGGGAGCTGATGCCAGCATTGTATGTGAATGATGTTTTGTTTTTGTTTTTTTCCTGCTGAAACTGCTATAAATTGCTTTATAGCATGATAGCATCGTTTATTTTTCCAAGTTGCATTATGCTCAATGTTTCCTAGTAGACGATTTAAACTGCTGACTACTCATTCATACTTGTAGTTGTGGAGTATAGTTACATTCAGCATGTTATCTTCTACTGCTTCTTGGACTATAAGTTATTTGGACTTCATTTGTAACCTTTTTGTCTGGGTGATAGTAGAAATTAATTAATTTCTTTATTAACTAAATATCAGGTAGCAGAGGTTGATAAAGCAAGAACAATTGATCTAATGAAGTATATAATAAGCTATGCAAGCAATCCGAAAACTTCGTCTGAAAGAAATGGGCTGTATAGTAGGGAACTTATTGATTCGTCTGTGCGGAGTCTGTTGCATGAAATGGTTATAGTTTGTGGTGGAGTTCCAACAGGGTACACACCTGGTCCAGGTCATCAGTTTTCAGACAGTGATAGGCACGTCCCAAAGCCTTCTGGACAAAATATTGAAATGAAGAGAGGCGACTGGATATGTCACAAGTGCGTACATCTCTGTTTTTTTCGTTTAGATCATATTTGATGGTAGGAACTTTTGAAAGGATTCGTGTGTGGTCAAATATATATTGTGAAGAATTTAGAAGGAAACGAAACCAAAAATGTAGCATCATCTTGCTACTTCATCTTATTTCCCCCCCCTATAGTGAGGCTTTTCATCTTCCTCTGTTGTGAAATGGAAAAGTTGGAATTTCTAAATTATTCAACAGAATATGCTTAATTCTTTTGGTTCCTTTACCTTATCCGATAATCTGTTTTCTGCAGGTGCAATTTTATGAACTTTGCAAGAAACATTAAATGCCTTGAATGTGAAGAATCCAGACCAAAGAGACAACTAACTGGCGGGGAGTGGGAATGCCCTCAGTAAGCAATTTCTTATATTCTAATATAGGCTAATGGATCGGTTTTAGCAATTCAGACCTCATTTTTGAGAGTAATGTATTATCTATGTGCTTTATTGAAGATGCAGTTTCTGTAATTATGGAAGGAATGTTGTTTGCTTAAGATGTGACTGTCGACGGGCTGGTGCTCTGATGTTTAATAACAGCAACTCTCAGAACATTGGAACGAAGTTCTCTCTGTCTCAGTCAAGTACTTCAGATACTCGATATCCAGGGAGCAGCTATGCAAATGCAGTTCCTTTTGTGCCACTACCTGCAGATACCTTTTCTAGGAGAGCTCAAACTTCAGAGATGGATAACAGAAATAAAGTACCAGCAGAAGTCAACAGTGTGGCCTCATCAGATGTCAGCACGTCTCAGAATTTATCTGGCAATAATCAGTTTGCAGAAGATTCTGCAAGTCAGATAAAAATTCAACATAATGAGAGTGAGCAAATCGAAAAGTCAGGGAGATGGTTCCAAAGGATGTCTGAACTGCAAAATGTCAAAGATTTGCCAAGTGCAGTTTCTAATGATGACTTCCCCGAGATAATGCCATTGTGGAAGGGAGAAAACAAGTTCGTGGTTGGTAAAAAGGAAGACCGTTCACTTACTTCTCCACAGTACAAAAGACAGGTAGCAATGGATCAGGCTAACAATACTAATTTTGTACCTTTTGTTCCCTTCCCTCCTGGCTATTTCACACAAAAAGACATGGATCAGTCAAGTGGTCGAGAATCTCAAGAAAACAATGCCAGTGATACATCTTCCAGTAAAATAACGCAACAGACTGATAATTTTGGTGCAAAAAGGCATGACATGGCTGATTCAAGTGCTGTTTGGAGGAGAGATCAAAATGTAATGAGGTCAGCGAATTCTCAGTATACTAGTAGAACCAGTACTGCACAATTTTCTGGTGATTATTCGACACATCCTAGTTCGGGCACCATCCAAAATTCTTTCACTTCCCACACCACAAACACTGATACACACAGTAGTGGATATTCTGGAGGAGGGAATGCTTCCGTATCAGCACTTGCAGGAGCTTCGTCTCAGCTGCCTAAATATGATAACGTCCAGACTGGCTGGAGTGCTCCAAGCTTGGAGGGTTCGGCTGTGAAGGAACCAGATCCACTTGACATGTCAGAAGAAGCCAAAGCTGAGAGGTGGTTCAAACGCGTAGCTCAAATAAAGGACATTTCAGAGCTAAGCCAGATCCCAGATGAAGACTTCCCCTCAATAATGCCAATGCGGAAGGGTGTTAATAGGTTTGTCGTTAGCAAGAGGAAAACTCCACTTGAACGGCGGCTGACATCCCAGCAATACAGAAGAAATCTTCCTATTGTCCCCAATAATCCAGTGAAGAAGAAAGGTGACAGCAGTTAATTTGAACGAGTCAGTTGCTTTCTTTATCACATAAAATATTATATTGCTATTTATGTAACTTGCTGTATGTATCAAACAAACATCATATGTTTGGAAATTTTGTTAGCGAGTATTGTTACTTCTTGAAATAATTTCCTAGAAAAACCATTATTTATTTATTTTTAAATTAGTAAATAGACTACGCCATGGATGTCAATAAATCTGTTTTGCATACTCTAAACTGAAGCCAAGAAAATAATTCATCTATATTATGACAAAGTTCTCATTAGATGCTAAGATACCAGTGCTAAATCATCATACAATCACCAAATCTTGAGGCTTTGAATTAACTTAAATTATTTTGGTGTCATTTTATCATTCTAACCTATTGTTGATTCCCAAAACATCTCCAAATTCCTAGTGAACTCCTTTGCTCTACCCAAAATCACACTACTATGATCAGCATTTGGTATAATCTCAACATCTATCTCTGGATCCTTCATCTTCAAATTCAAGCTGCATTCTACAGGCACAACTTCATCCTCCCTCCCTTGCACCACTAAAATTTTTGCCCCGGCTGCCCTCAACACCTCCAAGTACTTGTCCAAGAACCTTGCCCCGCCACAGACGACATTGTGCATCGTGTGCCAAGCCGAGTGATGTGTATGGCGTGTCACATCCATCATCAAAAAATGAAGATCCCTAGAGACAGATAGAAGAAATATTGGCTAATGATCAACCCCATATTTGATGTATGGAACAATTCTGAACTTATTTGATCATCTAATCTTTTCACTTGAAGTGAAAGAAGAACACTCCAATATACCTTCTTCGGGTCAGCACCTTCAGAATCCTCTCCCACAGTCTATGGTGCCGGCATAGGAGGAAACACATGCATCTACCTAAGTGCTCGTACCACGACATGAAGGCTGAGAAAAACAGTAACGGCGGCCACACTCGCCTCACAGCAAGCCGCCTGAGGGCTTCTGCAGTAGCATCTCCTCTTGAAGCAGAGAAGTAAGTCTGAAACTTGAAATGGTAAGCTCACTAACGAGGACTATCAGCAAACAGTACACAAAGTTCCTAGCATTGATTAAAAGATTACTCACAGGAGCTACCAAAGTGATTGACTTCACTGAAGCAGGGTATTCTGCAGCCAGTGCTAGTGCAATCACACATCCCATGGAATGTGCAACTATGTGAAATGATCTCAGCCCGAACGGGCCAATCACTGATTTCTTTATCATCTCTACATGATCCCTCAACGTGTAGAGGCAATCTTCGGGCTTCGGGCTTCGGCCAAATCCCAGAAGATCTACTGCAAACATTCTGTAGTTTCGCCTCGAGTGTTCGGATAGATTAAGGAACACAGTCTCTTTCCAAAGTGAGGACGATGAGAGGAAACCGTGTAGAAAAATCACATTCTCCCCTCTATTCTCTCCCTGGCTGAATTCTGCATTATCAATAGCTACCCTCAAAATCATCCATGGACTAGACTTAACAAACGGATAATTCTTCAACTATTAATTTTCTTGCAGCAAACAAACAAGTGTCTTAAACAAGAGGAAATTTAAAATCGAAATCTTGATTATGATACCTCTTTCTTGCTCTTTGACAACAACATGGAGGGTGGAATTGGTTGTATTATCATTATTTATCCAAGAAAGGCAAGATTCACAGCCACAATCAGACCACCTATTCCTTTTCTTATCCACAGGAAATGTCCCATTTTTGGTGGGAATTCTTGTTAGTCGAAGCAAACCCATTTCCCTAAAAACGTTTCTTCTTCCATGAAGGGTTTCCGAAAGCTCATTCTCCCCATTATCCACTGCAAATGAATCTTCTTCACGAGGCTTGTTTCTTGGCGTACAGTAACATGGGGAGGTCTTGCCTTCCAAAAATTGGTCAAGAACTCTAAAGAGTAAGCACATGATAACGTCGAGAATGTCTAGCAATAAGAAGACAGGTAGACTGGCAGCATAAATCAAGGCTTCTGAGATTCTTGATGCCCATTTCCCAGCAAAGATTCTAGACATCTCCACTACTGATAGAGTGAGAAAGAGGAGAGAGAGGTGATAGGTTGAACACGTCTTGCTATATTGGACGAGCGGCAGTTGATAGTTGGTTTGGACTTATAAGCTTACTTCAATAAAAAAATAATTTAGTTTAATCATTCTTGAATTATTAAGGTTTTCTTTGAGCTAACATACTTCAATTATTAAGTTAGTTGTTAGTTGATTCTCAAAAACAAAAACAAAAGGTTCGCGACATTATTTTACTTATTTACTTAGTTGGGTTGAGTTATTTACTTATTTGCATGGGCTTTACTTTTGATGGAGTTATGTTCCTTCTTGAGTCTTCACTTGGAATTATGGATATAAATGAGTGGGATTTTACCCATTTCGTATATAATTCTGATTTTATATTTTGAATTAGTATAATCAGATCGGTTTGGATTGAAACCCGATAAAAATGGTTTTAGTTCATCATTGGGAATCGATAAAATTGATTTATTGTACGAATTTTAAATTAAATTTTAAAAAAATATCTTTAAGAATGCAAAAAAGGTGTTTAAAATTATTATATAAATATATATTTTACGCAATTTAAAAAATTTAAAAAATAAAAAATGATTTGGTTGGTCCATAACCAGAATCGTATCAAAAGGGTCGGGTCGAAACGGGACCGTACGGATATGGTTACGAAACCAAAAGTCTATGCTTTATCGAATCTTAATTAGCTTCGAGTCGGATGTGGACCTGAGCATGTATGGAAGCATGTGAAAACATTCTTTTGTTGATATTATTGCAATGTCTGACTATTTATATCTCTAGTATGATCACTTGAAGAAAGTAACAAAAGAAAATTTCTAGGTATTCTCTTAGCCAATTCGAAAGGATCTTATCTCATTATTATCCCCGACTTTTTATATCTCTAGTACGATCACTTGGTAAAATTTGAAGAGAAGTCGAGTAAATGATCGGTATTACTAGGAATATTCCTCTTTTAATAATAAGTAGTATTATTGTGATCGGTTTAGTATGTACTCTCTTTTACGTTTCATATTACAAATTAAGCTTATCCCAATAGTAACCGCATGAATTGAGTAATAAACATGAAAGTGTATGAACTCAACGTGATTTCTTTCTCTACTTTATCTGATTTGAGGGAAAATTGCCCATTGAGTTCTTAAGAATTATAATCTTTTTTTGTCTAAATGACAAAAATGAATTTATTTTTCTACTAGTTAAAAAAACTTCATTCTCTTCTTTTTTTTCACATGATGGTTTTGAAAAATTAACTTCATTCCTTGATTCAAAACACAACTTCTTGGTCTTGATAGTATTTATAAGTATTTTTCAAGTTAAAATAGAGAGGGAATTGCTAAATTGTCCATATTATAATAATTATAAATGTCAATTGTCATATACAATATTGATTGTGGAACCTTAATATCCAATGACTTATTAATTAATTAAATGTAACTTGTTATATACAATACACTCAATTTACATCTTGTGGATTTTCATAATCATGATGCACAAAATTGGGATATGCACTTAAAAGCAAGTGCTAGAATTATGATATATCATGAGCGACACGTCCAAGGGATCATATACAAGCAAAAACTAAGCTCCCATTCACGATTCATGTAACATGATACATCAAGTAAAAAATATAGAACAATTAGTTCATAAGGACCACCGTTGTATAATCATTCATCAAATGATGTTGTTTTCCACTTTGAGTAAAGGTGCAAATCGATAGATGCATAAGTAGGAATAATGACACTTAAGATAATATTGTTTCCGTAAAGTAGGGATCCACAAACAGGTTCACAAATACAATCAATATCTATTGGGGGAACAACAATGAAGACAATAATAAATATAGAAGTTGCGGTCAAGAAGGTAGAGATCATCAAAACGTCAACCCATCCATTGTAAAGACTATTTTCAGTACTGATTATCTAGTTACATAAGTAACCTCATAGATTTTCGCTCTCATATCTCTCTAAAATTGCAATTAGGGTAAAATCTTAATTTATTTAATCATTAGGGACTTCCAAACACACATTTTTTCAAAACTATAAATAGAAAACGAAAAGCTTGTTATGTGATAGTATAACATGACTTATATGTTCATGTCCATCAACCTCAATGACTATATAAATCTATTTACATTTATTATATTATAACTAAATGAAATGAATCACAAAAAAAAAATTGCATTTCTATATTATATACATAAAATCTCAACATGACATTGGGTTGTTTGAGATTTGAACCCAAAACTAATTGAGTGGAGTAAGATAATTTCTTTGTTATTTTTGTTACGTTTATTAAATTTAAATAAATAAGAACCTTTCCTCTGCTTGCGTTTTTTTCATTGCACATGATGTTCTCAATATACACATGATTTTCTTTCTTATAAAGAATAAAAAAAAATTGAATAATTAATAGTTTTAATACTACACCAACAGTATGAATATAATTTTAATATTTATCTATTTCATTTACTAAAAAGGTCTATTTACAATATATTAAAATTGTGATTTACAAGATCGATCGAAATCATAATGGACATCCCTACTTGAAATACATAGTGGGAACTGGGAAGTTGTCATTATACACTACGCTATTGTTCAGTTAAAATTGTGATGATGATTAGTTATGGACTGATAAAATTGAAATTATATGAAAAAACTACACTATATTTTGCTTGCTACCATATTCCATAATCTTCAAGAGCAAAACTGCACTAAAACAAAAGTTTAAAATCAACGAAAAGATTTAATAATTATTTTTTTTAAAAATAATATGAGATATTCATTGTACATATATGATTGTAGGCGACTCTTCGCTTAATTAATTCCTCCATTTTGAACTGTGCTTCATCGGTCAACTATGTATGTATGGATATTTGGTTTTATAGTTTTAAAAATAAATTTAAAAAATTATGTCACGATAAACTCGAGACCTTTAATTTCAAAAGTCAATCATTTTACTTCTAAATCAATACACAAAGTCAAGGTTAATTATAAAAAATTGATACAAGTACTCCAGTAATTTTGTGGTAATTAAATTGGCATAGCTACCACTGTAAGTTATAAGATGACAAACCCAAATTCATAGAATTAAATCAACTAGCAGATTGAATTCGATATTTGATACAAAGTAACATGGGTCAATGAAAATCCAAATTTATCAAATTAAATCGATAAGTTGAATTCAACTCACTTGTTTTATAAAGGAGTAATTTTGAGGTCAAATTTATTTTTTCCAACCCCATTCGGATTATGTGGTCGGATTCCATATGATTACAAATAAACACCTTTTAATTCTATACTTGTTTGTGTATTATAGTATCTTGTATTTTGATTTTACACAAACGTAATATTTTTTCTCTTTAATTCGGACATAATTTCATTAAATACAAAACTTTGAGCCTTGATTCTAAATTAAGGTTACTTTGTTATTTGATCTGCTAGGCTGATTCAAGTCAAAGGACCCAATCTAATTTGCTAAATCAACTTTGGCTTTCCCAAATTTGCATTGCAATCCTCAATCTCGAGCTTTCTATGCATTGATTAAATCAAATTGCCCCTAAATTTCCAAAATTTAATATAGCAGCTTTAGCAATTAATTTAGGGATTTGTTTCCTAAAAAGATAAACTTTAGAGGATTATTTGTGTTAATTGGGCCGTTAGCCCAATACAGTTGCTCTAGTCCCAACGGCAGGCCCAAAAATTCTACTGTCGAAATGACACAAACGCCCCCAGTTTCTTCCCGTTGGTGAAATTGGCGCCAAAGACGAGGTGGAGCCCCTCCACGTCAGACTTCGCGCCAAAAAGAAAACCCTTATTACTGCCACTAGCGCACCTCCCTATAAATACCTTGTCGACTACAGTCGCTTTACCTCCACTGCGTGTTTGAGCTACCATGGATACCAGTAACCAGTCGCCGTTGTCATCTTTCAAGTCGAAGAAGCTTCTGCAGTCGCCTGCGCCGTCAGATCGGAAGGTTTCTTGCCCGCAACCGGATCCATCAATGAGTGTGAAGACCCCCGGGAAACCGGCGGATCAGCCTCGGAGGTTGCGCAATCGCGGCGTGGCTCTGTCGATTGCGGATATTAGAAAAGCGGCGATGAAGCTCCGGGAACGGGGATCCGATTCCACCCCAAGAACCGACCCGGACTCGCGACCCGATGAAGATGAGGTTACCAAACCCAAGAAACTTGCTGCTACTGGGATAGAGTTTCCGGAAAAGTGAGTGGATTTTTGGATTTTATTTGTTGAAATTGGAATTTGCGTTTTATTTTATTTTATGGATTTGTGAATATGTTTTTAGATCTGCGCGTTTACAATCTGTATATTCCATATTTCCATTTTATTGGCCGATTTTCTGATGTTTTATCAGAGAGTGTATTGAAAAATTTCCTGTCTAACGATGTTTTTTATGTTTATCTTTCAGATATGAGTTGTTGGATAAATTCTTCAACAGCTTGGATTTCTCAATCAGGCTGCTCCAAATAAAGAAATCTGCCACAATATTTAGTAATATTAGCCCCAAAATAGAAAGCTTAACCGATAGGTACATAGAAATTGAGCTCAGATTTTTTTCTTCCGAATGTGTTGTTGAAGCTTCATGTTTTGATTTTTAAAATGGCTTAAAATTTCAGGAGATTTGAATATGGTCATTTAGCTCAACTGAAGTTCCTCGTGCCTGAGGCTATCGTATTGGAGAAAATCCTTGTGCGCGACGAGCGGACTAGCTGTATGAAACCAGATCTTCGCATAACATTGGATGTTGAAGCAATTAAGAGCAAAGGAAAATCGAAATCTATTAGTGGTAATTTACAGATGAGAAAAGTATTTCGCAGCCGGCTTTTAAAGTTTTTCAAATCACATCCAGAGGTAAAAGACCTTGTCCCAATTCTGATTTATGTATGTCATCCAATGTCAATTTTGATTACTTCAATACTATTAGCAGTTGTGATTTGTACAATATTGATCTGTTCTTTTTGGTGATATTGATTCAACGACCATGGATATGCTAGAGAGTAGTGAATTTGAAAACTTTGATGTGGTTGTGTTTTTGATGACTTGATTATCTTTTCTTGTAATGCCAACTCCAAATGTTTGTCTCCTTTGTGATTTAGTTTGCCTGTTGACATAAACAAATCTGTATCAATGATGTGATATTTATATAAGTTTCTTTAGTTTACCCTTTGCACTAACCTGTATCAACGTATTCATAAAATTTGCTAATTTGCTCAATGATGCTTGAATCATGGTTATTGCTTCAACTACACTAAGTAAACTGGGAGATAAAATGTGTATTTGGCATGATCTTGATGACTGAATTGGTTGATTTTATGACGCTGATCTTCTTCTAAAAATAAAACTTAAAAGTGAGAAATTGCCAATATTTCTGAACTCAGGGTGATGAAGTTCCAGAGGAAGAGCTACCACAACCATTTGGCCGATTGAAGGAGGATCTAAGCACAAATTCAGCTCATCCCTCCGGCACAAATTCTGTTGGTCAGACACAGGGTGTGGCATTCTCAGGATTGCCTCCATCATTTAAAAGAAGCTTTTCCCTGCAAAATTCTGGCCATCAGTTGGAAAAGCTAAAGGAAGAGCAGCCGCTCATTGATGCCCTTCCTTCAGTTAAATTTGAGCACAAATTTGCTGGAGGCAGCACTCGTGAAGAAATCTGTAAAATTCCCAGAAGTTCAGGCGGCCAAACATTCTCCTCAGTATATGAACTCTCGTCAGACAGTAAAACATTGTCGAATTTTCCAGTAACCCCTGTGAAAAGTAGTGTCAATTTTGTCGAGGATGAAGATCAATGCTCTGATAAAATGACTTCTGTACTCAGTACGCCAGTGGCTATGGCATCTACTCCGATGAGTGCCACGCCTGTACTCAGTACGCCAGTGGCTATGGCATCTACTCCGATGAGTGCCACGCCTGTACTTCAGCCAACTAAAAGATGCTACATGAGCCCAGATGACAAAGAATCATGCAGAACACCAAGCAAACTCGTGAGACGGCCACCTGCAAACCGGCCTTTGAAATTTGACACTCC
Organism: Leonotis leonurus; assembly: GCA_026898415.1. NCBI lineage: Eukaryota > Viridiplantae > Streptophyta > Magnoliopsida > Lamiales > Lamiaceae > Leonotis > Leonotis leonurus. The sequence goes on from JAPKLX010000009.1 coordinate 3,590,451, forward strand.
TGTGAAGAATGTGAAGAATAATGACGAAGATGGCTGGAGAGGGAACCCTTCAACTCGTGGTGACATCTTCAGCATTCTTCCACAGTCTCTCATACAATCTGTAAGCTTAAGTGGATCTTGACTATATAATGATTGTGAAAATTTAGCTCATCTGAGTTATCCTTTTCTGATTTACTCTTGGTTTACATCTACAGATTCAAGAAAAGGAGAGATTGGCATTACATGAGCAGGAGCCAGCAATCTCTCAAGCAATGAGGCGGCGGAAATTGATTGCCGGCCTACCTAAGCTCTTCGACAGGATTATATTCTTCTTTCAATCGATCGGACGTTCAGTCGTCACAAAAGAGGAGCTGATACACAAACTTATCACCCAACTAGACGTTGTCATCAAGAGTAAGATCATTAACAAAATAAGAATTCATCCTTGGCTTTATGTGAAGTTCATAACTCAATAATTGCATTTCTCTTATAACAGAGGATGTAGAAGAGCAGCTTAGATTGCTGCAAGAACTTGCCCCCGAGTGGATTTACGAGAAGTCTGTGTTGAGTGGAGATCTCCTTATATGGTATGCCCACCTTCACTTCTCCACCACACCATTTTCATAACATCACCACTATAATGATCACACAGGAGTTATCACAGCCTTAGATATCGAGTGATCTCATCTGTCTGTTCTCTCGCAGTATTAAGAAGATTTCAAACTCTGAAGCTATTCGAACGAGGCTATCAGAGGCGATATGAGGAAATGTGAAAGGGTGCATGAAAGAGGAATTTGTTGAAAGCATGTTTGTTCACATTATGTTCTTCCATTCATTCATTTTGTTCATGCTTTTGCCACTGAAGAAACAAACGCCAGGTTTTACCAGAAGAAATGTCATCACAAGTACTAGTTGTACTTGTTTACTTAAAAACTTATTTATGTGCATTCCGATATGTAGAAATTTACAAAGGGTTGTTGTATGTTTTGGCACATCTTAGCTCTGTAATTATATGATTATCCAAGGATATAAATTTCGTCTCTTCTTGTTTTATGTTTTACATTGCTTCACTACTTCTTCAACAAGTAGAATAAATCGGTGCCCAACTTATGAGATTTAAAATCCAATTTTTATCATTGGGACCAACACTTTACAATATTATTAAGTACATTAAATTTAAATTATATAACCATGTCAAGCATGATTGTATTTGTCACAATTGAAATAATTCCAATAATAAATCGAACTTGAATCTTATATTATAAAATTGAACTTGACTAAACTCAACTCGATTTATGAGGATGCAGTTCAAATTGTTTGACAAAATTAAAATCTAATTTAAGATTTACCATTAAAACCTTAAATTACAAATCTTATGATTCACCAAGTAAAAGCGCGGACACGTGGCATAAAATTATTGGTGCTCAAGCTCGAGAAACTTAAATTTCGGACCACAATTCGCTGCGGTGTGTAAACTCAGACATACAGTGGAAATGGTGGTAGGTAGTTTTGAAGCCTAACATTTTCCTCTTTCCCTACAAACAATTCAAACATTATATCCCTTTTCATTTACCTCATTCTCCAATCCTTCTCTCATAAGGAGCTTCACTCGGTAACCTATTCAAGGTTCTATTTTCTAGTTTCTAGCCTAGAGCGAGAGCGTGAGTTTCTTTCTGTGTTTGTGTTGATTTTACAAGAAAAAGAGACCATTGGCATATTCAACCCTTCAATCACATACCCATACAGTATTTGTTTTAATAATCCATATCGATATTCATTGCATGATTTAGGATTTAGCATATGCCTCACTAATGTAGTCTTTTACCGATCTGAATCTTTTCCCTCTGAAATTTGCAGGTGCTTTTTTAGTATTACTATGGGTGGGATGGAGTTCTTGGGAACACCTGAAGGCCAATTGTGTATAGCCATTACAGTTAGTCTTGTTGCTGCTGGTGCTGCTTATTACTTATTATCCTCGAAGAAGCCCAAAGGTTTTGATAATATTTTTGTGGTGATGTATTATCCTGTAGCAGATTATGTTTAACTTGATGTTTCTTTTTTTGTTAGCTTTAATCTCCCATTGCACGTATTGTTTCTGCCCTTTTTTTTTTGTGATAGCTCTAGAAACATAGTGTTTTTCCCTCCCTCGGGGGTGGATCATAATTTGGTCAAGATTGCGTCTTTTTTCTACTTGTTGTTTTGGGATGTGTCAAGATTCAATCTCGGGATGGAAGTGTAAAGAGTTGAGCTCATCACACTTGTATTCATGCTTTTACAATGGGATGCATTTGCAGCATTGCTTATATAATATATTTTCGAGAATAGGTGTTGTATTAATTGATGTTAAACTTGGGAGTATGGAGCTTCTTTGGTTATTTAGTGAAGCTCAAGTGAGAATCGTAGATGAATAGGGTGGCTTGACATTTGGACCTTTTTTTACGAGTGTGTTGTTATATTTGTCGAATATTTGTGAAACAGTCTTGGAGAACAAGCTCCTTTAATGATTGAAGAGTTTGTCTTGTGTTTCAAGCCTAATTCTCTTTCGCCATCCTAATTTTCTTGAAATGCTTGAAAATAGTATAAGATGATAAATTCTTCCCAAAACATAAGATCTTGAAGGTTGTATTCTGTACTTGTGTGGTGGACAGTGTGCTTAGATCCCGATAACTTCAAGGAGTTCAAGCTGGTCAAGAAAACACAACTTAGTCATAATGTGGCTAAATTCAGATTTGCTCTTCCTACACCAACCTCTGTATTGGGTCTTCCTATAGGACAACACATAAGCTGCAAGTGAGTTTCAATATCTTAGTTTTGTACTCATGATATGAATATCTACTTGCTTTTTTCATGTATTAATATTCTCACTACAATCAGTAGAACACAGATGCAACAACTTGGTTTTTACTTAATATTTGATTATTTGCTGTGGTTTACTCAAAGGGGTCAGGATAGTCAAGGTGAAGATGTCATCAAACCTTACACTCCGACTACTTTAGATTCTGATGTTGGATATTTTGACCTCGTTATAAAGGTGCATTTTATTTCATTTTTATTTGTTATATAGCTTTATGTTTATGCATATTCTTTTACACTTTTCTTTATGTTTTTACATCTCTGTTGGTTGACTTTTTATGTATGCTTTACATAATGCCAGATGTATCCACAAGGAAGAATGTCTCATCACTTCAGAGAAATGCGTGAAGGAGACTATATGGCTGTAAAGGGACCAAAGGTATTCACTGTCTGATTTAGGTGTTTTAAGCATTCATGAGGAGATGTTGATTTTATTATTTATCAGAAAGTTCCTCTATTACTTCCATGGAACAGCAAATTTGGGGTGGATGGTTAGATGAGTGAGAGTTGAGAGAAGAGAGTAAGGAAGAAAGATAATGTTGGTTTCATTTCACATGAAAGTGATGTTTCCTAGTAATTTTGCAAATTACAATTAATAATCTTTTGGGTGTATCTATTATGAGAAAATAGTTTTTCAATCATATACTTTTCTTTCAGGATTACATAGTTGTAGCTTCATCACTTTAACTATTCTTGAAGGAAAGATTTCTTCACTGTTCATAAAATTAGAAGTAAACACAACTCATCAAGTCAATCTCGTGGTGAACATATTTTTTCTGTTTGAATTTTGAACAATTACATAAATCCTTTTAGACTTAGTGTTATACCTTCTTGAATTTGTTCCATTTTAGTAGCATCTAGCCCAAGTGGAGGTATCTAGGCTAATCATAGTATAGCATCTGCCACTGAATAAATATGAAAGAACTTATCAGGGTTACCAATCTGTTTAATGCTTTAAACACTTGTGAATTAGTAAAATACCTATTGCCTAATATGTGTTAATATTTTCTGCTCATTGGAGATTCTCTCATGTTTTGCAGCTTGTGCTGAAGTTAGCATTTGAGGAAATTGACCTTTCTTGAACTTGTTGCATTGCATCCTAATGACATTTTGACCTGACCTCTAACATTACATACTTTTCAATGTCGAAGTAACACCTATCTGTATTATATACTGTGTTTCACTCGATGGTTCGGGTTGAACTATATTGACGTAACCCCTGCCTGTATTTGTATACTTATTAGTTATTAATCTTGAAGTAACACCTACTTATGGATGAAATATTTTGTTCTGTTGGTAAAGTTTTCCTTCTCCATTGCTTGAAACCTGTTACTAAATTAACTTTATTTCATTTCCATTAGGGTCGGTTTAAATACCAACCAGGGCAAGTTAGAGCATTTGGAATGATTGCTGGAGGTTCTGGAATTACCCCAATGTTCCAGGTTTATATATAATACACACACACTCTCTCTGTCTCTATGTGTGTGTGTATATATCTCTTCATCTCTCTCTATATCTATGTACAGGTTGCTAGAGCAGTTCTTGAAAATCCCAGTGACAAAACAAAGGTGCACCTGATTTATGCAAATGTTACGCTTGAGGACATTCTCTTAAAGGTAAAAATCTTGATATATCTTAGACCATTACTTCCATTTGGCTGATATATATTAGATTGGAACCTCCGTGGAAGGAATGTTACTGAAAACTCTATGAAATATTACAAAATTCTTCTGCTGAAAGCAATTAGTGCAATAGTAGGGTGATATGTCTCGTGTGATTGATGTCTTATTATTGCAAAAGGAACAATATAGGAGTCGGAATCAATTCAGTAATTATCACTGATAGGCTTATTCTGCGGAGTACAATTGGTTCCAAGTAGTTTCATTTGTTGGTTTCAGGATGAATTGGATAGTCTTGCAAGAAACTACCCCGATAGCTTCAAAATTTATTACGTACTCAATCAAGTAAGTTCATTTTTGATATTCTACTTGGATTTGATTTGTAATTCTCCTAGGCATTATCCTTCTTACGCTGTTCTTTTTGTTTAAAATTCAACTGTTTGTTGGTGAATTTTTTCTTAATCATGTTAAACTATCGATTTGGTATCTTGCTCTTGTAATAGTGATTATGAAAACCATAGATATGGTAAAAAATGGCTTGTCAAAATCTTGAAAAAAGTTGTTTTGGCAAGTGAAAGATGCCATTTATTCTAAACAGTTTGTGATGATATGATGTGCACTTACACTCGTTGCTCGTTTTAATTTTTGAAGCCACCTGAAATATGGGAAGGCGGTGTTGGATTTGTATCAAAAGAAATGATCCAAGAACACCTCCCACCACCAGCTTCTGATATTCAGGTCCGTATTGAATCTAACCAACATTAGAAATAAAAATTTCGAGCACTAAGTTCTCTCTTCTCTGCAGATTCTGAGATGCGGCCCGCCTCCAATGAACAAAGCCATGGCTGCTAATCTTGAAGCTCTTAGCTATGCCAAAGAGACTCAGTTTCAATTCTAACTTCTTTCAAGAATTTGGGCCTCCGTTTGGACATGGTTTTCAAACATACGATCTTTTTGAGGCTGTAAGATTAGAATATGTTTTGATTGTTTTTTAGATGAAAGTGCAGTTGAGAAATACAGTAACAGAGTAAGTTATTCTTAGCAATATTCATAAACAGATATATCCAAGCATAAGTGCATTACCTGTCTTGTTCCAGCGCAGTCAGGCTTTTTAAAATTGCCAGTTATTTAGAAACACACATTTGTGACAAAAATAACATAAACAATAAAAAGAAGAAAATACTGTTTATATTGTTCACTTAATATCTGTTGATATTCTTCAAAGTATTTTTAGTTTGGTTTGCTTGATTAGGTGTGATTGATAAAATAGTCAAGCATAATCAAGTGTTTGGTTTGCTTGATTTGGCCCGGGATAGATTATCCGGCCCGCATATAATCAAAGAATTCTTTGATTATTAATCAACCCAAACTTGACTTGATTAGGCTTGATTATTAATTAAGCATCACAGATTTACAAAATTATCCTCATCTATGTTGTTATTTACAAAAATACAAGTAAACACACATTCAACATATCTCGATAAAGGACAATTTAGGTATTTTTCTATATTTTAATTATAATCACATAATTTATCAAACATTATAATCAATCAAACAAAACACATGATTATATAATTCAAATAATCTTATCATCTATTATCCTATCAATCTAATATATCTCATTCACCAAACCAAACACCCCTAACTGGTTTATATGATTGATTGCATTCTTCAGATGTATTTAAATACTCCATCCATCCCAATAAAGATGAAACAAAATTTTTGGGCACAATTATTAAGAAGAGTGTATAAAGTAGTGTAAAAGTGATAAATATGGTAGGATCCACACATTTTTTTAAGAAATAACTTTTATTATTTTTTGAATGTGTCATTATTAATGGGACGTCTTAATAAAAAATTGTGTCAAGTTTAGTGGAACGGATTAAGTATATTTTAACAGCTATATTACAAGACGCCAAATTAATATCCAAATATACCTACAAATCCTAGTTGTCTGGTGTACCTTGATTTCAACTAATAATGCCAAAAAAGAAGGCAAGAAACAAAACATGCAATGCCACCCCTAATTTCCTACCAAAAGAAACTAATCAGATGGGCCCTCTACAACTTGTGATTAACAAAAAGAAAATGGCAATAACTAGTAATAATCAACTTTTATTTTACTCAAACTAATATGAATTAATTCTGTATTATTTCTTTATTCAGCATGCATTAACAAAATGAGAGATCATAATGAGTAGTAAACTGAAATGGATCCGAACATGGTTTAACATAGGAAAAAACATGAAAATAGCAGTAGATCTTTGTTCCCAAAATAAAGAATGTTCCTAAATCAAAACAAACGAGAGCCCAGGTGCTCCAAATTATACTCTACGCTGTATAAGAGAGAGAGAGAGAGAGAGTAATAAATATAGTAGTGAATTTCACCAAGATTGAGAAGCTCCTCTTTTGTATTGAGTTGGAGTCGAGCTTTCCCTTCTAATACCCTTTCCCTTTCCCTTTCGACACTCCCACAAATCCTGTGTTTTTCATTTGTTTATTTTCATGATTGTTGTATTGTGTAATTTGTGTTGGTAATCTATTCCATAATCCATCTGGGGTGTAGTCTATTTCATTTGCATTTCTCTCTTATTTTATTACCGCCTCTCCTCTCCTCTCCCTCACATACACACGCAAGCACGCGCGCGCGCACACACACAACCCTTGTTGCCTTTCTCTTGTTGATTTTCTTGAATGGTATATTGGGTTGAAATCTGATACCATAATTTTATCTGGGTTTATTTTCGTTGACATTGTTTTTCCTCTCATTACCCTCTCACTCTATTGCCCTCTCACATACAAGCCTCTTTCCCCTCATATTTTCTAGTCATGTTTCATATGCTGTTTCTGCAATGATGCAATCCATATAGGTTCTTTTATTCCTTCGCATCTGTAAATACTGAAACCCTTCTTCTCCTCTATTTAAAGCAACACTTTTTAGCTCTAAGGATTTGCTCTTATTATATTGTATATTCTGTTGGATGTATGCTAGTTTTTTTTAGCTTAGAAATGCAGAAAATGTGATTTGTTCTTAGGGTTCCGTCCTGTTTTCAAGTTCGAATATTGGAAAAGAAATCGAAAAATTGTAATGTTATCTGATATTTGAATTATTCAGTGAAACTGAAGGACTATATTTTCCTCTTAGGATGTCAAAAATGGGATTCGCTGCTTATAAATCCCTCTTCTGTTGGTTCTTGTTGACCTCCTCATTGTTTGTACTATCTTGGTTGTCAGTACTAAGATCAACTGGCCAGTCTCATTCTCTTGAATCTGCTATATTGCCAAGCTCTAGACTGCTCCGGTTCTCGGAAAATAGGAATCTTGTTGAACCATTTGGTGAAAGAGCAAACTTAGATAAGATTCCAAGAAATTGTCGGTCTAATGAGCCAATTCTTAAGGTTTTCATGTATGATTTGCCATCAGAATTTCATTTTGATCTATTAGGATGGAAAGCTGTCAATGATAATGTATGGCCTGATATTCGTGTTAAGGTTCCTCAGTACCCTGGTGGGTTGAATCTGCAGCATAGCATAGAATATTGGCTGACTTTGGATCTCTTGAACTCTGAGTTTTCAGAAACATTGAGAGGTCGGAGTGCAAAACGAGTACAGAATTCTAGTGAAGCAGATGTTGTGTTTGTTCCCTTTTTCTCGTCTTTATGCTATAACCGGTTCTCAAAGCTGAAGCCTGGCCAGAAAAGGAGTACGAATGTCGTGTTACAGGAGAAGTTGGTTAAATTCTTGACTGCTCAGAAGGAATGGAAGAGATCGGGCGGAAAAGATCATATAATCGTTGCTCACCATCCGAATAGCCTTTTAGATGCGAGGATGAAGCTATGGCCTGCAATGTTTATCCTATCTGATTTTGGAAGGTATCCTCCAACTATTGCTAATGTTGAGAAGGATGTGATTGCACCTTACAGGCACGTCACTGAGAGTTACGTGGATGACTCCTCTGGTTTCGACAGTCGTGCAACCTTGCTATATTTTCAGGGTGCTATCTACAGAAAGGATGTAAGTTGGCTTTGCATCCTAACATTTGATTTTTTACTTGTATATTATTGGTAATATGTATCTACTCTGATCTTTTGCTTCATCATTCTTAGCTTTTGCAAATTGATTGTTGAGTACTCCCTTCTTTTATATATAGGAATATTTCTGATTATATAAGTTAGTTAAGTAGGCATTAACTTAGTTTTATAGTCTCTTCAAATCAATTAATGTATGATGTTTTGTTGTTCATGATCTCTTTCTCATAAACAATTTCAAGTTGACTCTCTATATTATGCCGCTGCTAGTTGTGCCTCTTAAAATGTAAAATACTAGTTGACAAAGCTTGGATCATGGTTTAGATATCGAGTTATGCTAGGATTATATTACGAGCAAAATTGTATTCGAGAAGTCAAGAAGACTGCTGAGCTGAATCCTCTATGCTATTAGTCTTGTGACCCTTAACAGAAGATGAAAATGATGTTATTCTTGTAATAAGAGAATGATTATCCAACAAGAATGATTTAGAACTGAGTTCTGCAAAAACAGAATATATTACAGTCAACTAATATTACCTAACAGTCTTTGCCATAAGATGTAATCTTTGTTACTTTTCTTGCATGACATATATATTGATAATTATAACTGCTTCCTCTTGTTAATCTGCTGCATGTCTTTTTGTGGTGCATCATGTGTAAGACTCCCTATTTCTCGTTATCAGGGTGGAATAATTCGGCAAGAGTTATACTACATGCTAAAAAACGAAACAGACGTTCACTTTTTGTTTGGAACATACCAAAAGGATGGTGCTAAGCAGACATCGAAGGGCATGCGCTCGTCCAAGTTCTGCCTCAACATAGCCGGTGATACGCCTTCCTCAAACCGCCTCTTTGATGCTATAGCTAGCCACTGCGTGCCTGTGATAATCAGTGATGAAATTGAGCTTCCCAATGAAGATATTCTCGACTACTCCGAGTTCTGCATATTTGTCAGCACCTCGGATGCTCTGAAACAAGGGTTTCTCCTGAATCTTACTAGGAACATCAGCAAAGAGGAATGGACTAGGATGTGGAAGAGGCTGCAAGAAATAGAAACCATGTATGAATATCAGTATCCTTCGAAAGAGAACGATGCTGTTCAGATGATATGGCAGGCAGTTTCTCGCAAGGTTTCGGGTTTCAGATGGAAGATTCACCGGAGCAGGCGATATTCTCGAACGAGCACACTTAGAGGACGAGATATTAGTTATGATTCCATGCCAAGAAATTTTGGTTGATCAATCTTCTGCGTCTTGAAAAATGGTTGGAACTGGTTTTTAAGCTCCACAAGGTTACCGGAGAAAGGAATCCATCTACTGACTCACCAGATAAATTGGAATCTAGGTTTTGTTGTGGAGAATTGGTGTAAGCTTAGAATCAGTTGCTCAATTTGTTAATTCGTTTAACCTTGGGTGGTCAGTTTTGGTAATGTGGACTCGTTTTCTGTAGTTTGTTGGTGAACTTGCGGTTGAGATCAAGTTTAACAAGATCTTTCTTTTAGTAATCTAATCCTTAACCAGCCAACAAATATGCGATGCGATTGATGCGGTAATATCACGATGCCATATGAATTTTTAAATTATTATTATTTTTAATTTTTATTATTTTATATACAATAAATATTAAATTATGACCGTCCGTCGTAAGTAAAGAAGCGATTATAAATCTATATATATCTGTATAGTACTTCATTTTCGGAACACGTATCCTTCAAAAATAGAGAATATAAAACAAGCTATCTTGAATTAGCTGTACTTTTTAAAATGTGACGTGATTCTTTATAAATATCAAATCGAACTTAGTATTTCAATTTTGTATTTTGTGTTCCATATTCCAGGTTCTATAAACATATTTTAATATATTATTTATTTATTTATTTTTTAATTTATATTTTATGCTTAAAATTACAAGTTCAATCTATCTAAATTAGATATATAATTGATTTTTAATATTTAATATAATTTTTAAAGTTGAAAATTTTAAAAACAAAGTATATAATATTTATAATTTTAAATTTTCAAATAATAGTAATTATAATTTGTTAGATTATAATTGATTTTTTATTTTTAAATAAATATTAGTTAAATTATAAATTTTAATCAAAAAGTGAAAAGTTAGATTTCAATTACTTTATATTTTTAAAATTATTTTGAAAAAATGTGATATAATTATAAAATTCGGTTCATATGAGAAATAAACGAAAAATAGAAATGTAAATATCTAGAATCAATAGATTGATTAAATTTACCTTAAATATTATTTATTTATTAAATTGATGATTTATATCTTTATTTGATATATTGTTGTTTTTTATAAGAGGCAAAACCAACAATTGTATACATGTGTTTCACAAATAGAACGGCATATTGTAACGGCCCTACCGGTAGCTTCTCTCCAAAGCCGGCGGTGATTATTTCACACACTAGGTTAATTTCTGCTCTTCCTTGACCACCGCCGTGTAGCTTCTTTTCGCGCTCTCGTCTCTAATTTTGGTTGCCAAAACATTAACTGTACGCCGATTACACTTTGTTGAACTCTCGCTTTCAAACAATTAATTTGATACGGAACCTAGTAACTTTGCAGTAGAAGTATTTCATGTTTTGTACGGAGTTTGAATGAGCGTCCTCCTTTCCATGAATGCGTGCTATGTTTACATGTATGTGTTTCTTCGTGTTTGAACTTTGAACATGATAGACACATCATAATAAAGTCTTACCATGAAGAATAATTACTAGGTTAGTTGCAGTACCGGCTATAAGCTCATTTTAGTTTCTTCCTTTGATTGATTACAATCTAAAGGCGAATGCTATGGCCTTCAATATCACTGCCTTCAGAGAGAAGTTATTTTTTTTTATGAGAATCTTAAGTCACAGTCTGCTCAAATATGATATTAATATTTATTTACAATATATAAAATTTGTAAAGATTGTTGTTTCACCTGATGGATATGTAACATCTAAGAGCGGCCTTAAGTACTGGTTCAAACTTTGTTAAACTCGACATGTTTGGATTTTGTATTTTTGTTGAAGTATGTACTTGAATGTTGGTTCCGGACTTTCTCAATCTGGAATGATCGATCACAGTTCCAAGCCTTAATATTTGACTATCATTTTCGATCAATTTGATACTTTATTATGTTTACAAAGTTGTTGGTTTAAAGAAATCCTTTCTGATTATTGATGTATCATTTTGTGTCTTTACAGTCCTGGCAGTTTTATCTTTCCATCTATTTGAGCTCTTTTACATTAGAGTCAGGATAAATGGATATCAACCCAAGAGCACCTGAAAATGCTGCTTCAGTGGCTCAAGAGGATACAGTGGTAACTATCTACTTTATGTATTCTTTATTTGAATGCCTCTTTAGTTATTCTTTACGCAGTTTATGCTTTATTTTTAATTTTCTATCTCTAAGAATAAAGAGGCCGATTGCATACCTAAAACAATGGAGCATCTGAATATTGGAGAATCATCCCCCGGTTTCAAGAAAAAACCAGTTGTCATAATAGTTGTGGGGATGGCAGGTATTGGTTGGCTTATAACGAAGAATTTGTAAAGTGCTCACACACGCGGTTTAGGTGACGGTTTATTCATTTCAGTTCCATGACTATTGACTATAATTAATATACATAATCAAATTTATAGGATGTGGAAAGACTACATTTCTTCACCGGCTGGTCAGCCACACTATGGTGTCAAATATTCGAGGCTATGTTATGAATCTTGATCCTGCTATCCTGACACTTCCTTATAGTGCAAATATTGACATCAGAGATACTGTTCGATACAAGGAGGTCATGAAGCAATTCAATCTTGGGCCAAATGGAGGAATTTTGACTTCACTTAACCTATTTTCGACAAAGTTTGATGAGGTATACTTTTCATGGAGTTAATTTGACTTTTACCTTTGTACATTCCCACACAAATATCCAAGTATCATCTTTGTTAATCAGCTCAGTTTGTCGTATAAATCTTAGAGTTTGTTTGTTGTGCAAGTATGTGGTTCTTCTATTATGATTCCCAGATTGTCTTACGAGCAGCTATTCCTGAGTCTTGAACTTGGCTACTTTGTGACTGAACTAATTAGTATTTATCGACTCTTATTTGTATGGTTTATTTATGCAATTTTTATTGCACTAGCTGATTAACTTGCTTTGTCCAAATTCTAGTTGATTCAATATCGATCAGGAGCATTTGGAGTTAAAGTAATGCTTGACCTAGAATCAGTTTAGGACCTTAGGCAGTTCTCAACTCAAGCATGCTAAACTGCGGCCTAGATTCAAAATGTGGACATGCTAATTGATGTGAGAATATTCCTTTTATGCTCCATTTGTTTGTTCATCAAACATCATTCGTACAGTTAGTAATGCAGCTCGATATGCACCTCATGCAATGTTAATGATTAGATCTCTAAACAGGAGAACAAGGGTGTTTCCTTAATTCTGTAAAACTGCAGGTCATATCTATGATAGAAAAACGAGCAGATCAACTTGACTATGTGCTGGTGGACACTCCTGGCCAAATTGAGATTTTTACTTGGTCTGCTTCTGGAGCTATTATAACAGAATCTTTTGCATCAACATTTCCCACGGTAATCGCTTATGTTGTCGACACTCCCCGTTCAGCTAGCCCAGCTACCTTTATGAGCAATATGCTGTATGCCTGCAGCATCCTCTACAAGACACGGTTGCCACTGGTTTTGGTGTTTAACAAGACAGATGTGGCACAACACGAGTTTGCATTGGAGGTACTTTTTTAACTGTTATGTAAGAAATGCTCTGGTGTCTTCTCTCGTTTTATGTTCTTGCCTTTGCCTTCCTCTTAAGTTATTTCCAGCTTGTAATTTTGCACTTTAAAGTTTAAACTGTTTATTAATATATAGTTTCCAGCTTGCTTCATTATTTTGTGACTATACTGTTTACGTTTGCACACTAGCTAACTTTTTCTGCTGTGTGAGTGAGTGCAGTGGATGAAAGATTTTGAGGTATTTCATGCAGCACTCGATTCCGATCATTCTTACACATCAAACCTGACACGTAGTCTCTCACTATCATTGGAGGAATTCTACAGTCATCTGAGATCAGTTGGAGTATCTGCCGTCAATGGTTCAGGGATGGATCCCTTCTTTAAGGCTATTGAAGGCAGTGCAGAGGAGTACATGGAAACTTACAGGTACTTAAAAATTCTGCCTACCGAAACTAATTCAGATTCTGCACTAAACTGACTTGGCTTCACTCGCTATCACTTTTTTGCAGGGCTGATCTCGAGAAGAGGCGAGCAGAGAAGGAATGTTTGGAAGAAAAACGCAGAAAAGAGAATATGGATAAGCTTAGGAAAGACATGGAGAAATCACGAGGGGAAACTGTGGTACTGAGCACGAGTGAGAAAAGCTTGGAGCTCAATGGAGATGAAGAGGATGATGAACTTGAGGAGTATGGTAGTCCCAGTGAAGATGATTTCATAGACGAGGACGAAGAGGTAGCTCGCTTTATGGATAAAACAGAAGAGATTTAAAAGTTAATTATCCTTTTATTACGCGTTTTCATGTGATAAATTTATCTTTAAAGGAGAACGTAGCCTTAAAAATTATGAAATATTATTTCCCACTTCTCAAATATAATGATTTATATTATAATATATATATATATATATATATATATATATATATATATATGACCGGCTGCTTTAATTTAGAAGAGGAAAGAGAAAGTAAAAAAGTTAGGAAGATGATATAGATACGGAAACTGAACCGAATATTGTCAGGCTCGAGTTCGACTCGTTTAAAAATTCGAAGGCTCGAGTCCGGTTCGAGTTCTGAAAATCAAGCTCGAGTTTGGTTCGAGTTCGGTTTGTAAATTATTTGATTTCTAATAAATTCAAACCCGAGCTCGTTTATTAAATATTTTGTAATATTATATATATTTTTTATTATTTTGATAAATTCGTGAACTAGTTCGTATATAAAGTTCGTAAACTATTTGAAGTTCGACTCATTTTTAAAGTTCATGAACAAGTTCGTTAACAAAGTTCGTGAACTATTTGAAGTTCGGTTTGTTAAATTATATTCGAACATGTTCGCGAACTTTTCAAACCAAATACCTTTAGGCTCGAGTTCGGCTCAAAAAATTATTCAAACTCGAGTTCGGTTCGTTTAGCAAATGAACAAATTTAAAACGAACTTTTATCGAGCTGAACTCTGAATAGTTCGTGAATAGCTTGGTTCGCTTACACCTTAATGGTAGTATAATTATAAATGGGCCCTAGGCGGGTGCCTACTTTGAGTTGGCCCACGTCCGGGGATGTCTATGGCATTGTTAGTTTTCGCACTCCACGATATGATATAAGAATGAATTTCAAAATTAGTAAAGATTTAGATAAATTAGTAAATCTTTGGCAATCGATTATTAATTACTTCTTCAAAAACAAGATTTTAAAAACTGTTCATGAAGCAATAAAACAAGGCTTATGTGTGTTTTTTTTTTCACTTACTTAATATACAGAGGAAAAACACTTAAAATCACTAGTAGAAAAACACTCATAGACTACGGTTTTAAACCGTAGTCTATGACCTTTTAGAACCGTAGTCTATAGTACCGTAGTGTATACTCATTGGTATACACTACGGTTCTCAAACCGTAGTCTATTCTCCACATAGACTACGGTTAAAAACCGTAGTCTATGTAGATAAAACCGTAATGTATTCATATCAATTACTACAGTTCAACATTCAATCGTAGTGTATGTACCATTATACACTACAGTTTTTCATGTAACCGTAGTATATGTTTCAGTATAGACTACAGTTTATTGAAAAAACCGTAGTGTTTGAGTTAAAATAGACTACGGTTTTGTGAAAAACTGTAGTGTATGATATAGTATAGACTACGGTTTTCTCGAAAAAACCGTAGTGTATGAGCTTAAATAGACAACGCTTTTTATCTGTAGTGTATCTCTTATTTTCTGTAGTCTATCATAAGCATAGACTACGGTTGTTTAAGAAAAACCGTAGTCTATACTATATTAACTAACATTTTTATATAATTTATTTTATATAAATATATATTATATTTAATTTAAAATTAAATCTCAAATTAAAAATTAAAAAATATATAATGACAACAATAAGATTAAAGAATCCACAATTTCATTATATCAAAATAGATTCATAATGTAATACATCTAAAGAATAAACAATCATTCCATCCAAAATGTAAATAATTAAATACATTAATTTAAAGTAACACTTTCTTCTACCCTCACTTTCAACTTTGGACTTCTTAAATTAGGATTGTGTCCCCGATACATGCAAGAGTTATTAATGAAACCAAACATGATCCATTTGCCCTGCAAAATTAATAACAAGATCATGAGAAACAAGAGACAAAGCTACAAACGTTAAACCAAATAAAGGTTGTTATGTTTCTATTTGTATTAATTAGGATTGATCATCACATGCTAAAGCCTATACATGGACAACATACATATAAAATATATGAGCATCAAAGGGAAGCAACAGACAACTCAAAATTCTTCCTCTGCGCTCATCGACTTCCACTCATCACCACCAGCTTTACCAACCTATTAAATGCAATACAGTGTATTAGATTCATTAAACAGATCATTTAATTAGTAAGAGAACAAAAAAAGTAGGCTTACAGCAGCAACAGATTTGTTGTTGGGGTGTATTTCCTTGTATTGCTTCCTGAAGTCCTCCCTGGATTAACAAAAATGTTGTTTCAACTTTCAATTACAAATGGTGTAATGTAAAATGATACAAATTCAGCCCTCTTTGGCTTGTTGGGGTCCTTTGCAACTTGCTTCTCCTTCTTTGTTTGCTTTTTCACAGCAAGCCTAACACAAACATTAAGCAACTATACTTATAAATCACATGAATCTTTAAACAAGTCCACATAATTCTAAGCACATGAAAATTCATACAATGCAATAACCAAAGTCACACTACAACGAAAATCATAAACCCATACATCTTC
This sequence comes from Leonotis leonurus, assembly GCA_026898415.1. Lineage (NCBI taxonomy): Eukaryota > Viridiplantae > Streptophyta > Magnoliopsida > Lamiales > Lamiaceae > Leonotis > Leonotis leonurus. The sequence continues at coordinate 3,606,917 of JAPKLX010000009.1, forward strand.
GTACAATTCCCCAGGCCAGAAATCTAAAATAACATGGAAATTTCAGTTCACTCAATAACACCACATCATATCCAAGCGAAGAAAATTCATGAATTCAAGGAAAACAAGCCTCAAATTAAATTCAAAGACACCGTTTGAGGCTCCAGAGACTGTCGTTTCAACAGCCAATAATATATTAATACCCATAATAATACTGCATCCATAATCATTCATTTATGTAATGACGAGTCATATAGTATAATAAGCATTGAAGGTGCACAACCAGCAAGTTCTAAATTCAGCACACAACTTGCATTATAACACATATCTTACTTCTCCACAAAGAGAAAATATAAGAATGACAACGAGTTAGATTACATTTCCACTTTGCTATGCATATACACACACATATATTTGGTTAGACACACGTACTAGTTGATGACAATGTGCGTATGATTTTTCACAATCTCTAAAACTTCATTCCTGAAACATGAATAGCGCAAAACAATGTCATTGAGTAGGAAAAAGATGTTGCCTAAAACTATGGCATACCAGAATGTAAAGGAAGTTCCAACTTGGAAAAAGTGTGTGACAAATGCATAAGATTCAGCACGGGTTTCAGTTAGAGATCAAGTAGAAGCAATGCATAAGATTACAATCGAGGTAGCAAGCTTCATCAGAAACCTCCTTATTTCAAAACAATTCTGTATCAGGTATAAATAAACTATTTTGAATCACAAAGTTCCAACGACTAATAAACGATATCCTATTTAAATAAAATTAAATGAGCTAAAAAACATGCAATCAAAAATAAATAGAGAGTGCATTTTAATTGAGAAAAGATACTGTGGGTCATTTGCATCGAATACATATGTAGAATATCCCAATTCTTCTAGTTGTTGCTTCTTCCCAACACTTTTACAGCTCCCGTTCACTACCCTTCACCATAAACTGATGGCGTCAGCTGAATAAGAATAAGAATCAAACTGCAAACTGCAAACTGCAAAAGACACACACACACAGTTTTTCTCTACCATCCTTTGCACTTCAAATCGGCAGCGAAGAAATTTCCGACGAAACCCATCCCAAGAATGAACATTTGATCGCCAACTGAAAGTCCCGGAAATTCTTTGGTTTCGGGGAAGAGATTGCACCTCACTGTTGCCGGCCGGAACATCGAAGTTTGGTAAAATTGCAGATTAATCGGCGAAAAATGCCTCGAAAGGCAGCGAATCTCCCAAAGCCTGAGTCAGATGCATTGAGCTTAAATTAGCGCCAGTAATGTATTAATGCAAAAAGGCATTCATTGATCGATAATCCAATACACAAACAGCTCAATTCATACTTCTAACTAGAAGCACATGAATATCCGAATACGAAATCAAATATGGCAAATAATTTCTACAGTCGCCAAAAACAAGGCGGCCATCAAAAGCGTCTAGATCCAATCAAACATCGTTCTGAAGCTCCGAATACAGAAATCAAACAGATATTGAATCCAAGTAAGAAGATACCTTGGTGACGAAAACAATGTTCGTATCGGTCTTACAAATACAGCAGTGGTGGTCATTGCAAATGAATCGGAGGCGAGCAACGCAGGTAGAGCAAACATCCTTGTGGCCGCAAGCACCGTACGCTACCCACTCCAAGCTTTCCGCACAAACCGCGCAACTATCGTCCATCTCCACTTCGAATCGAATTCGCCGATGTGGAAACAAATCTAGGGTTCCTAGCCCGAAATTTCAGAAATCGAAGGGGAATTGTAGCGTGGACAACGAATCTAGGGTTCCTGGCCCGAAATTTCAGAAACAAATCTAGGGTTCCACGTACTTCTTCTTCTTCTGCTCGCCGGGCCCCAGCAACCAGCTCTGCTGCGTCGAGCGGCCGCGACAACGCCGCCCTATTTAATGTGTGGAGACGAATTGCCGGACGACGGCGGCGACAAGAGAAGCGGCATGGCCACTAGTTTTCATTTCTGTGTGGAGCATGAGAGGGTGGCGTGAGTTACAGGGGAGAAAGAGAGAAGATGAGGGTAGATGATAGTTAAATATTTTTTTATTGTTATTTTATTTAAGGTATAAATGATATACACTACAGCTTGGAAATTATAGCTAAACCGTAGTCTATGTAATAAAATCAAACGCACATACACTACGGTTTTTAAAAACTGTAGTCTATGTACTAAAACTACACGCACATACACTACAGTTTTTAAAAACCGTAGTCTATGCACTAAAACTACATGCGCATACACTACGGTTTTTAAAAACCGTAGTCTATGTACTAAAAAGACACGCACATACACTACGGTTTTTAAAAAACCGTAGTCTATGTACTAAAAAGACACGCACATACACTACGGTTTTTAGAAACCGTAGTCTATGACTGACATACACTACGCTTTATTTTTTAAAGCGTAGTCTTTACTAAAAAAACGCACATACACTACGGTCAATGATAAAACCGTAGTGTATGGACTGTAGTGTATTACTAAATTTGTACTAGTGAATAGCTATTTTATATTTGCAGCTTCAATTTGTTTTTTAATTATATTTTTTTTGCTATTTTTATATTGTGCCAAATTTATTAGGACGATAAGCAGATTAATGATTATTTTTGTTTCAATTATATATATAACTAGAATTAATGAAAGATTCGAACAGACCATATTCTTTAATATTTAGGGCGGCAGGATTCGGTTTTGTATTGTTACGAGAATGCAAAACATTTAATAAAACCTAAGAGGTGATAACTATTTCAGCCACGAGTAGATAAAAAAGTACAACATATATAATAATTTTTTATTTTATATATAATCAGTATTTACAAGTCTCCCCACATAATAAAGAAGAAAGCAAGACAGATGGGACTGAATTTAGTGCGGATTTTTGGAGCACAAGAACAAAGCAACGTTCATATTTGCAGATATTACTAACTAGTGGCCAACCCACTTTCGGCTTCGCAAATGCCCTTCTACCTACATTCCAAAATAAAAGATTTTATTCTGCAATTAAACTTATTTTTATTCGAGCTACAATTTATGCATGGTTCCCATGTTAGTATACTACGAACATGGACGAACATAAAATTGTTTTGTTGTATCAAATTAAAATAAATAATTTACTATAACTGAATTGATGGTACGAGCTTTAGAATAATTATTGTAAAAATATTAATAATTATATAAATATAGAATATTTTTAAAGAATTATTTGGTATAAAGTCCCCCCCTTACTCTTCCCGTATACTGGCTACAAGGTTAAGGTTCCCAATGATGAGTTATCTTAATTACTATTAAGCATTTAAGCTACTACTATGAAATAGCTAAAGATTTTATTTGACAAATTTAAGAGTTATGGCATAAGCTGCTCTTGTTCAATTTGCAAATATTTTATAAATGTAAGTTAAAACAATTTTCGGTTCACTAAAATTGTGTGATGCACTATGTTCCTGTTAAAATTGTTGGTTTGAAGTCAATGAACTAATTATTGTTGTTATAATTTAGAAACATCACATCCCAAGTAGCATGATCCGAAAATAAAATTTTCATGCTAATACTTTTCCATTAAGAAAATAGACAATGCTCATGACTATTGGATTACCTAACTAAAAAGTTCAATTTCAGTACACAAAAATGATTTCCTTTTGACCGCTACATTTCAATGAGAAATGACACTTTTTACTCCATGCAAAGGTTGTACAAATTTATACACCTCCTCTTGAAAATACAGTTCTTGTGTTGATTTGAAATTTTCTAAAACGAATATGCTTCACTTGGAAGGAAGTTATACAATAGGCTGCTTTTTTTCGAAAAATAAGAAAATTATATTTTGTGGTGTAAGTTGAATGGACCAACTATGTGTTAGAGTGTTGATTTATACTTTTTGTCCCATTTTAATTATCATGTTTTATTATTATAATTAACTTAACTGAATATAAAACACAACTAAAATAAAAGATGACTTTATTTTAAAAAAATAGTCAATAATAATGGACAATCCAATAAATAAGTAATATACAAATACCTCTTTTGAAATTTATCATTTTCAAATGGCATAATCGAATTAAAACATTTCTAAAATTGTGGGCATTTTATATTGTTTCTAAAAAAGTATGAACATTTGCATGTTCCTTTTTTTTTTATTTTACACGTGGTATTACATGAAAACCAAAATGCTGGCACCTAGCAAACTCCCTCTCTACATAATAAAGAAAAAAAAAGAATAAAAAGAAATCCCAATGAAATATCCCACGTGGGCCTACGTGGCCTTTTTTGTTTTACGTGGTATTGCTGACTGGGTATCTGCCACAATTGTACTCCTTTCAGGTTTTTATATTTCTTCAACGGTATTAATTAAACATGGCACCAGATGGAGGAGATATTATAATTATACACAAATCATATATATTAGTACGGAATTACTACTCTTATTATTCTTATTATTCACACAAGAGATATGAATTTTATTAATTAACGTGTACGGTAAGATCGAAGAAAGTTAATTACCTTTCAATTCAGTCACTTCCATTAACTCAAACGTTACATCTCATGAATGAATGTAATTCATCCGTCTCACTAATCATGACACGTTCTATAGTTAATTGAGTGTATTATAATAATAAAATGTATCATAAATAATGAGACATAAAAAATACTCTATCCGTTCCATCATTCTTAACCTCTTTGACCAAAACTGCGAGTGATTTTTGGTCAAATGGGCCAAAAATAGTGGGACAGATGAGCGTGTTCTAATATCACAGCGGACGGGTTAATCTGTCCTAATTTCAAATTGCTACATATTTAACCATTGAAAATATAAATGTAAAAGTATAGAGTGATTTATTTATTTGGTAAGAAAAGAAAAGTGTTAGCTAATGATAGTCAAATTAATATTCACGTACATACTTAAATACCAATAAATCTCAATTCTAAGAAATAATATCCTCTACTAAGATATTTATTGAAGAATTAGAAACTCTTTTGAAAAAAGCCATTCAGTAACAAATGAACCGATTTCTACTTCAGGAGCAAACATAAAATATAGATCGCTTTTTTCTTCAAAAAAGAATCAAGTGTCCCGGATTTAAATTATGCAAAAAGTCTTTTTTACTATCAAAATAAAAAAATAGATGGAAAAGAATTACATTAAATAGGATGATTTTGGCTATATAATTTAAATTTAATATAATTATTTAAAAAAAATATTAGTAATTGAAGTGGTCAAAATTTAAAAAATAAATGAGAGGCTCCTCCTCTCAACTTTTCCACCCCTATAAATTTCATAACAGTCCCCACTCATTCAAACTCTCTCTATCTCTAAACCTGAAACATCTTTCTTTCTCAACCTTTTCGTCTCTATCCCACCAATCCATTCTCTAAAGCCCTAATCCAAAAGGGCAAAACAGAACACACTCACGCCATTCTCATTTCCAACTCAAAACTTGAAAAACAATCTCTTTTCGAATAAACTCTGCCAATGGCAGCGAATTTCACTAGAAAATTGAACGTAGAAATATGCAACGCTAAGAACCTTATGCCCAAGGATGGGCAGGGCACCGCCAGCGCCTACGTCATCGTCGATTTCGACGGCCAGCGCCGCCGCACCAAGACCATTTTCCGGGATCTCAACCCCCAGTGGGACGAGAAGCTCGAGTTCCTGGTGCACGACATTGATTCCATGGCGGCCGAGACGCTCGAGCTCAACGTTTACAACGATAAGAAGACCGGAAAGAGAAGCACTTTTCTCGGGAAAGTGAAGATCTCTGGGAGTACTTTTGTTAAATCTGGCGACGACGTGCCGTTGGTTTATTATCCGTTGGAGAAGAGAAGCGTTTTCTCTCAGATCAAAGGCGAGATCAGTTTAAAGGTCTCGTTCGTTGATGAGGAGGCGCCTCCGGCACCAGCGCCGGAGAAGAGTGACGCTCCGCCTCCGGCTGCGGTGGAGGAGAAGCCGGTTGAGGTGGAGAAAAAGGAGGACAAACCGGCGGAGGATGAGAAGAAGGAGGATGAAAAGAAAAAAGCCTCGCCGGAGGAGGAGAAGAAGGAGGAAAAACCAGCGGAGGAAAATGCCGCGCCGCCTCCAACTCCGCCGCCTTCGTCTGAAGCAGAGCATCCTCCAATTGCACAGCAGAAACTAGTGCAGGAGAAATCCATTCCAGCAGATCACTCCAAAAACATGGAAGTCGAATCCAAAATCTTCCGCAAAATCACCAGCGGCAGCTCCGATCGTCGAATCGCATTCGATCTCGTGGATCAGATGCCCTTTCTCTACGTTCGGGTGGTGAAGGCGAAAATTTCGAATCCGGATGCCGACGCCTCCTTCTCTGCAAAGCTTGTGATCGGAACTCACAGCATCAAGACGAAATCGCTGTCCCACAACAAAGATTGGGATCAAGTCTTCGCCTTCGACAAGGAAGGTTTAAATTCCGCTTCCCTAGAAGTTTCCATTTGTGCAGAGAAGAAGGTTCCAGACAAAGACACGACGGAGGAGGTCTCCGCCGGAACGGTGTCGTTTGATCTTCAGGAGGTGCCCAAGCGAGTACCTCCGGACAGCCCTTTGGCACCGCAGTGGTACAGTCTGGAAGGAGACGGCTCCCCGGGAAATGACATCATGCTCTCTGTGTGGGTGGGGACTCAGGCCGACGAGGCGTTTCAGGAGGCGTGGCAGTCGGATTCCGGCGGGTTGATACCGGAGACCCGAGCCAAGGTTTACTTGTCTCCTAAGCTGTGGTATTTGAGACTAACGGTCATCCAAACCCAAGATTTGCAGCTTGGTTCTGGTACACCTGGCTCCGAGCCTAAGGTTCGGAGTCCGGAGCTCTACATCAAGGCGCAGCTCGGCGCACAGCTGTTTAAGACGAGCCGCACAACCATCGGCTCCATCAATCCTACGTGGAATGAGGACCTTGTGTTCGTAGCCGCCGAGCCGTTTGAGCCGTTTTTGACCATAACGGTTGAGGATGCTACAAATGGGCAGTCGATAGGGCATGCTAAGGTGCAGGTTGCCACGGTGGACAAGCGTACGGACGACCAAACGGAGCCAAGATCCAGGTGGTTCAATCTGATTGTTGACGAGGCTAACAAAGCCTACGCTGGAAGGATACACGTGCGTGTTTGTTTAGAAGGTGGGTATCACGTGCTTGACGAAGCTGCTCACGTGACTAGCGATGTCCGAGCCACAGCAAGCCAGCTCGCTAAGCCACCCATTGGTCTGCTCGAAGTAGGCATAAGAGGGGCAACCAATCTGCTCCCGGTTAAGACCAAGGACGGCACGCGCGGAACCACTGATGCCTACGTGGTGGCCAAGTACGGGCCCAAGTGGGTCCGCACGCGTACAATCATCGACCGGTTCAATCCTAGGTGGAACGAGCAGTACACATGGGATGTGTACGACCCTTGCACCGTGCTGACCATAGGGGTGATGGACAACGCAAGGTACAAGCACGACGAGGAGATGAAGAAGGACGTACGCCTAGGGAAGCTGAGGGTACGACTCTCGACACTTGACACTAATCGAGTGTACGTCGGCACGTACTCCCTCATGGTGTTGCTCCCGGGCGGGGCTAAGAAAATGGGGGAAATCGAGATCGCATTGAGGTTCTCTTGCTCATCCTGGATTAGTTTGATTCAAGCCTATGCTAACCCAATGTTGCCTAGAATGCACTATGTGAAGCCTCTGGGTCCAGCTCAGCAGGACATTCTGAGGCACTGCGCTATGAGGATCGTGACGGCCCGGCTGGCCCGGTCCGAACCGGCTCTGGGGCAGGAAGTGGTCCAATTCATGTTGGATACAGATACGCACATGTGGAGCATGAGGCGGAGCAAGGCCAATTGGTTCCGAGTGGTGGGGTGCCTGTCGAGGGCGGCCACGGTGGTGCGGTGGGTCGACGGGATTCGAACATGGTCCCACACTCCCACCACTGTGTTGGTACACATCCTACTAGTAGCCGTGATACTATGCCCGCACCTAATACTGCCCACTATCTTCATGTACGCCTTCCTCATCATATCCCTCAGGTTCAGATACCGGCAGCGCGTCTCGTTCACGATGGACCCGCGGTTGTCGTACCTGGACGCTGTGGGGCCCGATGAACTGGATGAGGAGTTCGACGGGTTCCCAAGCAGCCGGTCAACTGACCAAGTGCGCGTGAGGTACGACCGGCTGAGGGCCCTCGCGGGGCGGGCCCAGACACTGCTGGGTGACATAGGCGCGCAGGGTGAGAGATTAGAGGCACTGTTCAATTGGAAGGATCCAAGGGCTACAGCAATCTTCGTGGTTGTGTGCTTGTTGGCTTCGTTGATGTTCTACATTGTTCCGTTTAAGGCCTTCCTGTTGGGATCGGGATTCTACTACCTCCGCCACCCGAGGTTCCGCCATGACATGCCCTCGCTGCCCCTCAACTTCTTCCGCCGCCTGCCGCCGCAGTCCGATCGGATTCTTTAGATTAATTTTTTTTAAAAAAAAATTTGATGCACTTTCCCGGTGTCCTAGAAATTGGTGGTTTTTAATTAATTATGTAATCCTGGAAATGGTGAATTCAGTAGAATTAATTATGATTTTATTTAATTAATATATTTTGTCTGAAACTGCAACATTGAATAAAGGAGTTGTCATCAGCAGTGGGCACTGTTGTATTGGAGTTTAATATGTTCCTTTTTAGTCCCAAAAAGTGACCGTTGAAATAGGGGGTGGGTGGTGCCACTGGCATACTAAATCTAATTTCTCTTTCTTTCTTTCTGTCTTAACCTTTGGTGGCTTTCAATTTGAGAACATTTAAGTTCAGTGACCGTTACAAATAGTGGTTGAGGAGCGCAAGCTTCTTCCTTCTTTTTCTTTTTGCCCTTTTTAAGAAACCTTATTTTCGTTTTTTTATTTTTTATTTTTGTATGGTGAAACTTTATTTGTTCAAATTAATGTAGTTGCAATTAATGAAGATTTAGTATTAATTAATACATAAATGAATATTCAAAAGCGGAGTTAGGTACCATATATGATTATTCCTATGTAAGAGCGTCCATTTCGTGGAAAATATGATAACTTTTGAACTATTTTTCATTACTTAAGTAACGGTAAATAATTAAATGTATACATTTGACCGATATAATACTATCCATTTTTGTTTCAATATTGCCAATCAAACAGGTATTGACCAACAACACATTTGTTAGAGTTGGGTAAAAGCTAGTAATCATACGATTGACTTAGAAAGGAAATCGTATTGTATTTATTTCGTATTATTATAAAGATTTGAAGTGTAGTTCATATTGAATAATATAATATTCGCCCACGATATACAATGTTGAAAAAATCAAAATTTTATTAGCAAAAATAATAGTTGACGTTTTGAAGAGCAGCGCTACGCTATAATCGCAGTTATGTTGTTAATGGCAATCGATCCACACACCACTTAGTACACCTTCTAGACAGTAGATTCCTCACCTTGATAGACGGTTGAGATCGAAACAGCTGTGTTAATTAGTGCCGAATAAAACGTGTTAACAACTTTGAGCTAAGAAATGAAGTTGCTCTCTTCTCTCTCCTCTCATTTCACAATTTCCGCACTTTGCGTAATTATATAATGTTTATTTGAGTTGAATATAATAAAAATTGAGATACATCATGTATTTATGAACCTAAAGATAGAAAATTGTAATAGAATGATATTTTGGTAAAATAGTACCATCATGTTTTGACTTTATTCGGAAGTGTATAATAAGTGGAAGATTTTGATATTTTAATTTTGTCACGGATTTTAATAATGTATTTTGAGCTTGTTTAGGATTGTATGGTAAGTAAGTGTAGGTTGAGATTCACCAAATTTATTATTTTTAAATGATTACGTGTATTGTATGAAGTTTGAATATTGCGTAATTTATTATTTTTAATTAATTTAGTTATGTACTGAACGAAGCGAGTCCATTTATCATAAATAAAAATTTTGAATTGTAAAAAAATTATTTTGGTCAGACCAAAATAGCAAAATAAAAAAATTTCGTAAATAGATTAAATACTATTATTTAAAATTTAAATTACAAAATCACTTTACAGATACCTCTAGACAAAATAATTTCAATTTCAAAATCTATTGGTAATGTCTATCACTTAAGGTAATAGACAAATCATTTTTCTATATATTTAATAATATCTATTCTCTTTTTATTCATACGATAATATTGAAATGAAATAAAAAATTATGATGTCCAAAAATTGTTTAAAATACATTAATTAGTTCAGTTTTTTTTTTTTTTTAACTTTTGCCATTATAAAGCAAATAGTAAAGACATGGTGTTCACTTGTTTGGTGATGAGCGTCGAGCTTGCTTTAGCCTAAAAGGCACATTAAGTCATTTAAGAGCAAACCTACGTACGCCTCCTCACTAATAATAATTAATTAAGATATGGAAAATAGTCAACATTTATTTCATGTCTCATTAATCATCATGTGAAAACCCTACATACCAAGTAAAGGTCCATTTTTTAAGTCAATAAAGAATATTGTTAGCTTCTTATTTATTTGGGAAGAAATTGTTCTAAGGAAAACACAATTATGAATTACCTATTAATAAATAAGTACCACTCCACCTTTACTTGCATATCAATTTGAAGTTGATTGCCTGCACAATTTGTGAATTAAAGAGCTAAATTTAAGCCCATGAGGTTACTGGAGAAAAGTCTTTCTTAAGAATTTATTATTATTTCATATATATATTTAAACGCAAAAAACAGTGTTGTCTACATCGACAATATTAATGTTCACACTAGTATTGATAATTATTGTATTATATTACTATAAATATGAACAAAATCAAAATTTAAAATTTCAACTTCTCGAAGAATGAAGCGAATTAATTTGCACCCTCAACATGCCTTCTAGATGCCATGCAATTATATTAAAAGGAAAAAGAAAACAACGAGTTCACTTTTCTTTTAAGGGATATATAACATGATTTGATTAAGTCAAACCAAAATAACATATATAATTCCATTGTATTTAAACTTGTAATTCCAAGCATGAGTATAGATTTTTTAGGTTCCATAATATTTCGATTTGCATCCGTAAACCACATTATGACTATTTGATATTCGAATATTGATTTTAATTAAAATAATATATCCATGAATCATTGATTTGAATATTACGGTTAAAGTGTAATCATGAACACTCTAAATGAATAATATTTAGATTTTTCAAATAAATGAATAATTTTGAAATTTGAAAGTGGCCGGATAGTTAGCAGATCTTACTATTAATATATTAATGACCTAGATAGATCTATTTCTGTTAAAGACAACTAGAAGAAAAGTTTTTATGTTTATTCAAAGTTGGCCCAGAAACTTGAAATTTTTTATTATGAAAAAAGTTTTTTAAGTTCCAATATTAGTTAATATGATTACATATAAATTTCATATTTCAGTTATCAATTTCCATGATACTTGCTAATATATATCCATCAACATAATTGATAATACTCTCCTCATACTAATGCATGTTTTATGATCTTCCATGCATATATAACAATATTATACTTGAAAACTCGATCTCCTCGAAAAATATTTTGACAATGCTCGCAAAAATTAATATTATAATGTATAAATATATAAAACATGTCATTAAAATAATTAACAACAGATGGCATTCCGCAAGAAACGACGACAGTGATATATCAACCAAATATATATATTTCAATTGAAACAATAATATATGTGTAGCTATACAAATCCACCACTAATTACCAAAATTTAGGAGTCGCAGATCAAAACAATCGATAAACATTTACTTAATACAATACACACTCTTATTATCACACTTTCTTGATCTTCTGTCTCAACACAATACACAACAATATTATTTATGAACGTAATATACATATAGTGTATATATATCAATTAATCCACTTGAGGAATTAATTAATTAAATACGTGAACTCTATATAATGATAGTAAACACACACCAATATTGGGAGGACGTGGTTTTCATTTATTGTAATGTTTTTTCCCATACTTGAAATCAAAAATAAATATTAGCAAACCTCCTTCTCTAAGGATAACCGCACATGCCGTAGAGACACAAGAGACCGTCGTTGCACTTGTTGTCGCAGGCACCGCAGTGTCGCTTATCGTAGGCGACGGTCACGCACTGCCCTCGGCAGCACGTGTCCGTGAAAGCGCACTTCTTCTTACACGCGCCGCAGTTCTTGTCGTCGTACATCAAGTCCATGCACTTGTTGTTGCAACACGTGGCGTTGCGGCTGCCGCCGTCCAAAGTGTAGTTGCAGACGTCGTTGTCCTTGTGGCAGTGATCGGCGGCTCTAGGGTTTTTCTCCTTCTCCTGGAGAAACCGGCTCACACGGGTCGTGCCAGCCGGTTTCGAGAGAGGGGAGGGAGGTGGAGGCGGAGGAGACGGGCCGGTGTTCTTGGCTGTCAGGATTAGGGTTAGGGCCATGCCGAAGGCTATGAGGACAAATGTGACTTTGATCACCTTCATTGTTCTTGAAGGTAGTGGAGGAAGGGTTTTTTTCCGTTGTCGTCGTCGTCCTCCTCCTCTCTTATTTTTTCTTCTTTTTTTGTTCTTTTTTTTAAGGTGGTAGAGAGGAAAAAGAGAGATAATTGAGATGGTTGATTATGGGGAATAGGGATGGAGGGGAAGGGTTTATAGAGAGTGAGAGAAGAAAGAGTTGACGCGGAAATGGTGGTAAAGGTGAAGTGATGAAGTCTTGCATGGAGTATGTTCTAATTTTATTACATAATAATATACAAAATACAAATTACAATACCATGTATTTATACGTAATATACGCGTGCAGTGGTTTAAATAATATATATGTATACAAACTTCATGAAGAATCCATTTATTTGTGGAAATATGATTCAATGCACTCTATTTATTTGATTTTTACGGTTTTAATTTGCTGGAGGCTGCCTTCAACTTCATTTTATTGTATTATTTATCTCATATAAACTACGCATAATCACAAATTATATATATATATATATATATATTAAAATGTTTGTTATTGAAGGATTTATTTAACCTAAATTGATCATGTATTTGATGCACTCTATAAGTTGTAATAAAGAATATAAAAGAATATTGTTGCATTACATTATATGGACGCTTAATTAGACCTAAGAATTAATGAAATATAACGACAAGAAAAATCCTCATCGTAACATAATAGGTCTTATTTTACACTATACATAAGAAAACGAAAAAGTAAATGAAAAAAGAAAATGGGAATGTGCAATTAATCTTTGTTGACCTATGAGAAGCTACATTATTTTAAGAAAGCATCAAATGCCAACCTCAAAAATCTAGGGATGCTATTTGTAGAAGCAAAGGTGGAAACATTAATAAATAAATAAATAAATAATTAGGAGGACCTGAATCAACACGAAAAGTAATTTGTAATTTCGTCCTAATTAATTATATTCACACGCTATTTCAGTGCTAAATTTGATAAACTATAGTATACTGTATTACATTTAATAAACTATATTTAACTTCTAGAATAAAGCATTAACTAATGATGAATTAAAATATGGCATAGTATACGTGAACAAAGCAAGCTTGAGATGCAAGAAGGTGGGGTTTTTTCCAGTTGAAGCAAGTCTTCACAATTTTATTTTCAGTTAACCAATCACCAACCTCTCCTACATATATATTTGCAGTCAAATACACGATTTGCATTTTATTCAATTACAAGTATTCTTATAATTAAGAAACTTACTTTTGAGGTCACAATAATTGACGCCACTGCTACTATTACAAATATAAAATTCATACTTTTATAAGTATTATGCACATTTTAAAAGTATTTTGGTGCATTTATATGTATTCAATTATCTCATTAAATTATTTTACAACTTCCTTTTCAAGGTAAATTTTCTGAACAAGAAAACTCTAAATATGTTAAAAATGATATACGACATAAAATACATGTATGATAGGTAGCTAGGGGTTTGTAATTGTAGGCTTTGACCTTGGACAGTAAAAAATTATTTATGAAACTTGGGTTGAAAAGGTTCAAAGGAATAGCACCGATTAAGTATGATTTCGTCAAATTGGACACCTCATACAGGCTATGCATTTAAATATTAAAGTCAAATATTTTTTTTATTCATGAACAATATTATTGAAAAAAATCAAGCTACCTCGGCTGAATCGAATCGTCAAATTCATTCAATGGCTCGGTCATGTATCAAATATGTAGCCATATTTATAAATTATTAAATCTAATTTATGCATTTTGAAGATTTTCTGTTACTATGAGTGTATTTGTATTTATATTATTAATTGATTAATGTATTTTTTCTTGCATAACATACATACTTAATAATAACAGTTTCTAAAATATAATTTAGAAGTAATTTCCCGTCATTGAGCCTTTTATTTTGTGAATGAGTTAGGTTTATATCAAATCTTGCATGTACCCATACCTGCTCTTCTAATTAACACTACTTAATCTGTAAAACCTATTGCATTGTTGCAGCTTACAAGTCCATATATTCATCTACTTAATCTGTAAAACCTATTGCATTGTTGTAGCTTACAAGTCCATATATTCGAAGGGTAATTTTAAACATAACCCCCAAATCTTTGAGTATAGCCTCCATTTAAAGCAATTTACTATTATGTCTTTACATTTCACAATATAAAATTATAATTTATTTTTTAATTCACGTACATGAATTTGAATCTATCCATGAAATATCAAATTTTATTTTTTAAGAATAACTTGAAATACAAATACTCAAAATTTTAAATATTAGTTTTTATTTTTTGACAATAACTTGAAACATAAATATTTGTGGATAGAGATGAATATCAGGTCGGGATCGGAAGTCCTGCTTAAGAAATTTTTTAAATTTATGATATCGGTCCCTGTCGTGTACGGAACTTCAAAACTCCAAAATTTTTTTTTATCTCAGGTGTAAATTTCCCGAATATCCAAAATTGGATCAGAAAATTTTAAATTTATAAAATTAAAATTAATTTCAAAATATACATTTTAGTTTATTTTAAATTTTTAATTGAAATTAAAATTAATTTAATGAAATTATGATAGTGTCAATCGGGAATTGAAATTAACATATGTCAAAAAAATTCAAAAAGTTCGATATTTGAGATCCTAATCCCGTCCAGATTCGGATCGGGATTGAGAATTTCAAAATTTTCAATCCAAAATTTTCATCCCTAACTCTGGAGCTAAGAAAATAGATATTTTATTATAATATAAAATTTAGAATTATGAGAACAAAATTGTATTATTTTAAATTGGAGGCCATAAAAAGAGATTTTGAGGGTATGTTTAACTCATATTCGGAACACAGAAGCCCAGTAAGAGAAGTAGTGTTAGTTAAAAGTCGGCCCAATTACAAATAAGCCTAAAGAAGTCAATTTCTCTATCTCTCTCTTTCTTTCAATCAATCAAAGGCCTATAAATTAGAGCTTGGAGTTGTTATATAGGGTCAACAGTGTGATGCACACACAAACCCCACATGCATCTTATTTATATTAAGAATAAGATGCGTAATATAATTTTCTTCAACAAGCCTTCGAATTAAACAATTCTATTGCAAAGACTTTGATCCCAGAAGTATATTCAAATGGTATTTCATACTGAAAATTAATGATTTCTATTACTAAGTCGTGGGTGTCAAGTAATTGAATCATGAAACACATCATTCACTGTCAAATCATGACAAGAAAGGGGATGAAGAAATGCAAATTACCTCCAAGTCAATCATCAACACAACAATAACTTTTCTTCAAGAGTCTCAAACCCTGTTTCTTGAAGAATCTAAAACTTCTTGACTTCCCTTCGATTCAGAAGTGATTTCTTAATGCAAACACAAGAAAGAAATGGTGATCCCATGAAGATGAGGGAGGGGAACTTAGTCTCCAAGATCTTCAAATACCTTTTCTGCATACAGTTTATCCTCATCATAATCCTGCAGTTATATCTCACAGTTCGTGGTGTCATATCAGCTTCAGACAATCATCGTTTTCACCCAAAGAAATGGTACCTTCCGGTGTTATCCACAACGTTTTGTGCAGGAATCATAGGATATGCATGGCAATCGTTCACGAGTTTCAATCCTTCGAAAGCGTTCAAGGCTGCATTCTTCATTAGCCCTCTTGCTACCTGCGCATACGGGATTTTGCTCATCTCAGTTGGCTCTCGAGGGAGTGCAGCAGCAGCTGTGTTGGCCTTAGTTTCTGCCGTATTTCAGTCCCTCTACGCGTGCTGGGTTCGTCCCAGGTTTCAGCATGCCAGCAGGATTTTACAAGTTTCAACTGCAAGTCATCCTCCAAGAATAAAAACTGCAGTAACTCTAGCATTAATAGTCTGTACCTTCTATTCCACTTTTGTGATGTCCGGCGTTGGTGGAGCAACTGCGACTGGTACAGGGCTCGATACTCTCTTCATTATCCTGAGCCTTTTAAGTTTCACATGGACACTGCAAGTAGTAAGAAACGTGATGTTTGTTACTATATCACACATCAAATTCATGAGATTTGCAAGTGGAGCAGAAGTTGAGTTGAAAACAGTGGTGAGAGAGTTAGCTCAGAAATCTATTGGAACTATATGCTTTGGCTCAGTTCTGGTACCGGTTCTTGGTGTCATCCGGGGTTTAGCTCGTGCCATAAGTCTGGTTTCTGGAGACGTGGATGAGTTCATGTTCTCGTGTGCAGATTGCTGTACAGGTGTAGTTAAAAGGCTCGTGGCTTTTGGAAATAGATGGGGCTTCGTGCAGGTAGGGGTGTATAACAAAGGGATCGTGCAGGCTTCCAAGGATACGTGGGAGATGTTTAACAGAATTAATATCGAAAAGTTGATTGATACTGACCTCACTAGTTCGTTCTGCTTCCTGTGCGGCATTGCAACGGGATCATTATGCGCGCTCGTTGCAGGAACTTGGGCTCTTTTTGTCCACAAAAGTTATGCAACAGAAGTGTCCCTGTACACATTCTTTACAGGGTACTTGGTGGTAAGGACACAAATCGTACACACAAAAGCACCATCATGTGTTAATTAGCAGCAACTTAATTCAGTTTGCAAAATATGCAGACTAGAGTCGCTATGGCATGGATACAAGCTACCGTTGCAGCATATTACGTTGCTTATGCAGAAAACCCGCAAAACCAGCAATTTGATGCTACAATTCCAGATTATATTCAGGCACTTCAGAGATTACAGAGGTAGCAATGCACGAGTGTTGTAAAGTATAATCTAAGTCTCCTTAATTTATCATCTTCTAGAGAAAATACATTCACTGCATTTATATAGTTCAGAGATTTATGTTTGCAAAATGCAATTAGTTCTGAGCAAAAGGCAACATGTCCAGTGGTCCATTTAGTGAATGTGATTCAAATTCTAAATTTCTTTAACCACTTACTACTTTTCTCAAAGTGGTCTGCTTGAAATGCAAAGAACTCTGAACTGCACTCTGGCAGTATATAGAACTATCTTTGTATAGGAGTTCATATTCCAGTGCAACTATTTAAGAAACGAACTTATATTTTATAACATGCACATCAAATGTGATCCCTGCACCACTCTCAGAACCAGCATGATTTCTTGTAAGAACTCCACATAAATAGAACAAAGCATACGATATGCAGTGCTTATGGTGTGGATACATGGCATAACATTCTAACAATTGTGCTAAAGCAGAAGACACCCCTTAGATTTGCAAAGATTAATAAAATTACAATCACAGGTCTGTATTCACCTCCAATGAAAATCCTTTCAAGGCCAAAGTCTAATTTAAGCTCATGCTGTACTTTAAGGTAATATGTTCTGTAAATGCTAAATTGTTTATTCATACATTCCTCCACTGATCAACAATCACAATATTCAGCTCTATAACCACAAAAGCTCATGAATAGTAATAATGTAGGAATCGGGCGTGACAGACTCTATAACCACAAAAGCTCATTTATTCAGAAGATGAGATAAATTAGGGACTATTTTACTCAATCACGTTTCCAGCGCAAGATTGCTACACTGACTGAGACGAAACATCCACTACTTCATGTCGCGCAATGCATCAGGAAATGAAAGACCCACAAAAAGCAATTATTATTATTTTGAAATAGAAAAAGTTGGAGCAATGTAATCAGACAACCTTAGTTTCCAAAAATGCTCATACATCGACATAAATTATTCTTTCAAATCTAATTAATCTCCTGCATACCCAATAACTTTTGAAGAATGACATGATCTTAGGCTTTCAGCTCATAGCCTCATACTACATCCTCATATGTTCTTCGTATGAGAGTGTTTGCAGCTGCCAGCTTAATACGGCATAGAGTTTCTCTCACATTTCAAGGCAGACTAATAATATTTCAATTATTGCGTTTTATTTCTCTCTTTATTAATATATGATAATCATTTCAAGAAACATAAATTAAAAAAAATATATAAATTGGGCCGTAAACTATGAGTCCACAACATTAGAAGGCCTAAATAGCTACTGGACTCTTCTGAGACAAAATTAAAAAGAGATGATATTAAGAATATTATTTGGGCTTGAGCCGCTTAGCCCAAATAGGATGGGGTGGGTTCTGAAGGAAATAGACTTGTAATCAATAATTCATCTGATTAATTAGATACTCATATTTGTTAGAATAATCCATTGACACGATAAACTTATATTATAATTAGTAAAATATTTTAAGAAAGCTATCAAGTTAGGCAAGACGGCTACAATTACAATATTGGAAAGATAGGTTTTGTCCTTTTTGGCTCAGTGTAGACTTTTTTGCTTCATTTGGGGTCCACACCCTTCTTATTCGGACAATTTTATTTCAATTTCTTAATAATATTAATAAATTTTATACTGATTATATTGTTCATTTGTGAATTGTGATGCTGTTTTTTTTATATGGCCTAATTGATTTGAACCATTCTAAAAGGTTCGATTGTCCAATTAGGACCAACTAGCTTCATATTTGAGCTTTGCCTCTATGTTTAATATGCATTTACAACTGTTGAAGCTCCTAAAATTAGTTGATTCGTAAATAAAATAATAGTTCAATGATAAATAAATAAATAAATAAGGCAAATGAACATAGATTTGACAGTTGTCCACCCGATAGAGATAAGGTCACACAATTGTGATTCTTGAAGAATTCATTACGTTTACTGCACATACCCTCATTTAGTCAATACCCCAATTATTACAACCCTTGTTTTTGTCAATTTTATACAAATTCATGGGGCTGCTGCCCCCCAGTTTATGTCTCCCCTCTTTTATAGTACCACTATTATACTGCCTATATCAGCATTATTTAATCAGTCATCATTTTTAAAGAATCTAGTTCAATTTGGATTTATTTATGTCAACTGCTTTAGATTAGGTTGTTTTTTAATTTTTAGTTGGTCTATTTTCCTTATTGTTTATTTAGTTCCAACGATTTTATGCGATATAAAAAGAGACATCGGTAACTGCAGATTCACGAGAATTGTCTCGTGACTTTATTGGGAGCTTTTGTTTACATATAATTATATTATAATGAAAGAAAAATAACTAATTTGAACTATCATTTGAGATGCCTGTGTCTTAACCAAAACGTGCCCTTATGACACGTGGCTATTTAATGCTACTTGAAGAATAATAATATAATATAGCTTGCACTCATTAATAATTGATGATACATGAGTACATAAGCTGAGCCAAACACATCACAATTCATTATAGAATTTTCTATCATTATTGTCAACAAAAAAATTAAGTGGAATCCTCCAAATATACGTACCGACTTTTGAAAGGACCACTAATTTTCATCCAATTTATTTAATTATGTTTTGTGCAAATTAATAGTGGTGTATATATTATAAGGAAGATTTAATGTGAAAGTCGATTATATGAGCCGATCTTGATCGAATTGTCAAAGAAAACCAATCTCAATTTCACATTAGATCAATATCTTTTCAAAATTGAACTTTGTGTGTGCATAATTTAGTGGGATGTGATGTTAAAAATTCCTAAGAATAGTAGGTGTCACAGTACTTGACTGACTTAATTTAATATTTAACATTCCCGTGACAAGCAATATAATATTATTACATGCTTCTTTTTATATATATAGTTGTAATGTCCTTTTTTTGCATGTCATTGATAACTATTCACATGAAAGAAACTGGGGGTGGGTGTTTGTCTCTGCAATTCATCAAAGTATGTAACATCATGTGATTAAAAATCAGTAAATCTAGGCAAGTGGGAATATTTCCTCATTTCCCAATTTGTTTGGGTAGTTACAATATATATAATAGATACATCTTCTCAAAAAATGAATATCAAATACATAAAATATTCTGAATAAATACATCAAGCTCGTGATACTGTACCTCGCCAAAAATATTAAGTTGACCGTTTTTTCTAGATGTAGAAAATTATTTAATGTGTACCCACTTAGTATAATCACAAAATTTAATGTTGTATAGTGACTTAGGAATAATTATTTATATTGTGGGAAGAGACCAGAAATTTGAGAAACTAGAAGTTGACTTTATGGGTATAGCTGTAATTACAATTTCCATTTTTAATTAATACTATATAGTACGAAAAAGATGTTGGTACAATTCAACTCTGCTCTTTAAATACCAACTTTGGACCACTGATTGAGCCAATTCTCATCCCCCACTCTTTGCGAAAAATATATATCCCAAAACCAAACAGCCTTCTTCTAGCGGCGGCGGCTCATGGCGGAGATTGGACGACGGCAGCTGGTGGTGGCGCTCCTTATCTTCTTCTTGGTGGTGTCCTCCACGGCGGTTCCACTGTCAAGTAAGATTTTCAAGCTATCATAATTCATATATTATATATATCTACATAATATATGTGTGTAGTGTTTTCATTAATTAGGTAAGAATATTTAAGTGAAGAAGTAGATATATAAAAAAAAAGTATTAATTTCAAGAGTACTTCACAACTTTATCTTGACAGTAATATTTATTAATTACTGAGATACATGTAAAGGATATTTCTCATGATCATAAATTAATTTGAGTATTTTCTTAATTAAACTAATTTTGTCCAAAACAGGGAGCCTTAAGGCAGTCAAGAACAGTTTCCATGCTCAGGTATTTATTTCTATCTCATAAAACAATGTTATGCATTGGTAATTACATGTTAGTGTATAGCAGTTAATTAAGATATAATAAGGTAAACATAAAAAGTTACATCTTTAAATTTCATGCTGTTGTTCTTTTATAGTTGAATTTGTTGTTATTGTGTGTATATACACGTTTTTTGAGTTTTGTGTGCCTATTCTCTTTGATTGCATACACGTTTTGCTAACAATCTGAAGATGAAACTGATACGAAAATATAAGATATATTACTGAAAATACTAAGCACGTTTACATCAAATGCAAAAGTAGGATTTGTTTTTGCCCTATTAATTTCCATATGTAAACAAATCCCATACTATCAACTTTATTAGAATTAAATTAAATTCTTACGAATATTTAACCTATTGTGTATATGTATATTATTTACTTCGCATATCAGTCAGTAATAGATATTTTTAATTTTTCTTGCTAAAATACACAACTCAATGATAGATAGCTCACTTGTTGGAATAAAATCAAGATACAGAGAATACAATTCTTTGAGATTAGAACAAACTAAACATAAAAGTAGGTTAGAGTTACAACAAAACTAAAACTGAAATGTATGAAAACTTTCAAAGTCGAGTCGAGGAAGGTTTCTTTCCGCAAGACGAAATACTCTCCGCCTAGTGCTCACGGTTCGGCGCATCGTCCCTAAAAATAAAACGACTTCGTCCTTTAGAGTAGTAGCACCACAAACTCTAAAAGCTCCGACGAACTTAACGAGGTATGAGAACCGAGCAAACAATGCTCCTAACACTACTACTATGAGAATGCATGTAAGAGAACACATTCAAGTATTGGTGTGTTCAAATGAGCTCCCCAAAGCTCCCTTTTATAGTCATACGAAGGACATTCCAAAAGTCACTATTAAAAGCCCAACATAAAATCTCATTAGTAAGAGAATGTGAAAGATCAAAAGGTCATGAGCTTCCATGGACTTTCAACTTATGGGCTTTTTTTAATTCATGAGCTTGCAATATAGAGATGGACTTCTACCTTTTGAACCTCATAGTCTCCAACTAGATTGGCCTAAATATTTCCAAAATCTTCCACATATTTGGGCCTCATATTTGGTCTTCTACCTTTTGGACCTCATATTTGGGTCAATCTAGTTGGAGACTATGAGGTTCAAAAGGTGGAAGCCCATCTCTATGTTGTAAGCCCATGACCTTTGGTCTTTCACATTCTCTTACTAACGAGACTTTATGTTGGACTTTTAATAGTGACTTTGTATGGCTATAAAGGGAGCTTTGGAGAGCTCATTTGAACACACCAACACTTGAATGTGTTCTCTCCTTTCTTCTCTTGCATGCATTCTCATAGTAGTAGTGTTAGGAGTATTGTTTGCTCGGTTCTCATACCTCGTCAAGCTCGCTGGAGCCTTTAGAGTTTGTGGTGCTACTACTCTAAAGGACGAAGTCGTTTTATCTTTGGAGACGTACGCCGAACTGTGAGCACTAGCTGGGACGTATCTCGTCTTGCGGAAAGAGGCATTCCTCGACTCGACTTTGAAAGTTTGTATACATTTCAATTTTAGTTTTGTTGTAACTTTAACCTTCTATTTTTATGTTCAGTTTATTGTAATCTCAAAGCATTGTATTCCATGTATCTCGATTTTATTCCAACACCACTAAAACTTCAGACCATACCATCCAACTCAAGTTTAGTTCTCTGTAACTTAAACATTTGAAAATAATTGGTTTCTGTCCTAATTAACTTAAAGATGATGAAGCTAGTTGTTCTGTAATTTCCTGTCCTTTCAAGATTCTTTTGGATGATATGAGAATAGTATTATCCTATGTTGAGATTGGAAGTCCACTCATATTTGGATATATATAGTACTAAAATCTTCTTGCTTGTTCTTATCCAATATCTCTTTAGTTGGCCCAAATCTTTTCCTCCAACAATCTTTTTAACATCATCGATTATTAATTATTAGTAAAGACCCTTTTTATGTATCATTCCTATAATTTATTTGTGATTATGGATGAAACTACAACTGTTGTACCGTGCCATTACTTTATACGATAAACTATTGAAAATCATGCAAGTTATCTTTATATATGTATGGTTCACTATTTAATTTCGAAAATAAAAATACTTGCTATCCAATCTAGTTATGATCAGAATTGTGGAAATCTAGGGTTTATTAATCTGAATGGGAATTTATTACTTTGCGAAATAATGTATCAATATTTGATTATATAATATATATATTTAAATGTTGCAGGATGTTAAGGAAATAGAGAGCGACGAAGGATTGTTGGAGAGGCTAATAATGGAGAGAAGAATGAACATTGAAGTTGCAGACTATCCAGGCACAGGAGCAAACCATAATCATGATCCAAGGCCTCCTGGGAATTAATATTTATTATGTATAACTTTTTCAATAATCAAAATGTAATATTTTTAGGCAAATATATTAAACATATATGCATATCAACACTACCTTGTCTGTTTATCACATATTCAAATGTATATTTGTATGTCTGCCTAATCATTTCTGCAAATTCTGCGGCTGTCCTTACTTGTAATTTCTCAACTTATAATTATGGTTTTTGGATGCACGTAATTAAGTATGTACAGTTTGTTTAATTATCAGACATCATTTATTTTTATGCAATGACAGCGTTTATCGATAGAGAAGAAGATCTATGGTTTAGCCTTTGGATTAAGGGGTTGTTACTAATAATAAAGTAATATTAATTCAGGTTCTACATTGTAAATAAATTTAAATATGTATTATTTGGATACGAAAAAGTGGGGAAATAATTATCATTTCGAACTATTACCATATTGGGCCTGGGCCAAACTTCATTCTAAGTGCATAGTTGATTGGGCATTTATGTCAGCCCATTAATGGCCCAATACATGTGGAACAGAACAAGGTATCTACATTCCGGTACGTACTTGTTGTGTTAATTTATTTGGGCCCATTCCAATTATTTAAGGCAGAAATAACAATTGCTCTTTTGTATTTTTAATTATGTATATATGTTACGCTTTAAAGAAAATATAAGGTCTAATATTGGGTGCCTGTTCTTTAAATTTAGTGGAAAAGTGGTCAATTATTTTAAGAGTAAAAAATTTAAAATCCATGGAATTTTATTGTACCAAAGGCCTGCTTTATTTAAATTGCATCACACCTACAGATTAGCACGCATATATATGCATGTCTTAATTAAGACTTTCCCATTTAATTACACACCCTTTTACTAAAAAAAACTCTCATAGTTTTAGTCAATAGGTCTAATTAAATGGGTACCGAAGAAGCACATCAAATTATATAATTTGTGTAGTAATAATAAATCTAATCGTAAATAACACTATCGAAATAATAATAATAATAAACGGAGTGACATCCACATAACCTTATATTGATCACTCTCCCGGTTAAACTTATTAATTTCTTATATGAATATTGTACACAAAATAAACAATTGGATTGATGATTAATATTAATATATATATAGATGACTCTTGAAACACCAAATGAACAATTAATTGAGTGCACGATAGTAAAAAGTTGATGACATTATTAGTACTTCAAAAATAGAGCATTCTTGGAGGTTTCCTCCATAAAATTTCCAATTTATCGCTAAAGGACAAGAGTCCAAGAAATCCTAGTGAGTTTGACAAAAGTGGACACAAACTAGCCTAGAATAATTAATTAATTGATTAATTAATTGATAGAACATTAGATTAATGGACAGCGACCAAACATTTTGGGTTGAGCTTTTAGGACACATTACTTTCCTATATCCTACAACTTTTCACATTTGTGTCCCGACACAACGTGTCCTTGTTATAATCACATTATTCTATATTCTTATAATATTATTCACTTATTCTTATTATTTTTTATAAAGTAACTATTCATTACTTGACGGGCGTAAAATTATAAAACGAATAGCTATATTTTATGTTATATATTTAAATTTGCAAGCAATTAATTATTTAGATGTGCTGCATTGTCTCTAATCTATGCCTTCTATCACCCAAAATTCCCGAATAAGTTGGTGATCAGACATAAAATTTTAAAAAATAAAATTTAATTATCTTCGACATACACTTGGCTATACGTACTTGCACCCCCGATTGCATGCACTGCATGTGAAAGATAACATAGCTAGCTAATATATTATATATTTATATAATAATTAAATTAATGGCAAATTGACTTAAATGTATTGCTTCGATTTTATATATATATATATATGCGTGTGTGTGTGTTCATTCACGGATTAATAGTATAATATATAGTAAGAGAATGACATCTAATACTTTTGAAATAAATTAATAGTACTATATAATAATTTTCATGTCTTAAATTTTCAAATGTTGTCTAGTCAAAAATATATTTTTTTAATCAAAGTGAAGCTCAGAACATCAGAAAAAACAACAATTTCGGAAAGGTTTGTTCCCTGCCGAACTCAATCTAACATTAGACTAATGCATGTATCATAGTCAAATTTTCAAATTATTGGAAACGTATAGCGTATATAATTTCTAATTGTTACATTCCTTATATATATTGTCTCGTTTTCGTGATTCGTTTTCAATACAGTATATTTGTACGTAGTGATTAACTATGTATAAAAACATTATGCAAATTGAACAGAAAAAAAAAATCATCTCTCTTTCTTTCTCGTCTTTTAAATAAGTATTTACATTAAATCCTAACTAGTGGTAGGATTTGAACCCAATATTATACAACTATAGTACAACATATATGCAGACGTCTCTCTCTCGATTATGCTAACATATACGTGTCTTAATTAATAAAATAATTAGATTAAGAAACTAATTATTAGAGAAAACCTATCCAAAGTTAAGTCACGTGGGTCGATTGAGAATTATTTTCATAAATTTTATTTTAGTGATTTGATGTATAAATAAAAAGCACGAATTAAATATATTACTCTCTACAATCACGAAAAGTATGGTGGGAATGAATTGACACCCATTAAAAAAGTTAAAAAATGTGTAATTTAGTGGAGTTAAATATTTTATGAGATCATGTTGGGTTCTAAAGTAATGATCATTTTCCCAATAAAAAGGTGCAACAAGCTATGGGATGAAGACGGATGAATACAGTGATGAAAAGTTCATTCCTGCATACGAACATGTCTATATTATTTTTGATCTTTGCTATGTTTAACATTAATATTATTAATTTAATTTTAGTTGATCGAAGAGAATTGTCCCAAACGTTTTCCAACATTTACGCAAATGAAAATTTAAAATATCCCAAGTATGGTATATGTCCTACGGAGGTTTCAAAATAAAACTGCATGTACGGTACCCCTAGTTTCGAATTAAATAATACTCCATTGTTATCTGCATATACTATATTTGGACATAATTATCTTATCTATCTAATCTATCTATCTTCTTCTCTACATAACTACTATATTATATTATATTAGCTAGTCCACCGAAAGCTAGCAATCCCATCGATCATTCTTCATTCCGATCGAACCCCAACACTAAATTAATGTAATTTCCCAATTTCTTACAGCTGCATGCTGAAATAAATGTCTTGATATATATGTCCAAAAATAACAGCAATAGCAAAACTCAGCCAAAAAAACAGCAAAAACTAGGACAGCAAAAACCGCGTCGCACGTAAGAACAAGCCCAAGTCGGTTTCATTTTTTTTTATTTGTCCTTTGCTTCATTTCCGACCACTCTCTCTCTCTATCTCTCACTCACAAAGAGATATGGTTGGACAAATTAAAGTTTTTCCAAGTTATATATATATTATACTTAAGAATTTATGAGAAACTGGGAGTTCATGCCAGAAGAATTACAAGTATTTGCGCAGATATTTTGGATTCTTCTTCTTCTTTTTATTTAATTTTTATTATTTTGTATTCCCCAATTGTTATCCATGCATTCCTGGTTCTTTCTTCACATGGCCGAAACCCTAGATATTTTATATTTTGCACATCGGGCCAAGTCCTCAGCATATTTACGATTTTAACCCCCATCATCAACTTCCCTTGTAAGAAATTGGACTCAATTTAGATGGAACATGGAACCCTATATTTTAACTATCTACTAGCTAGCCAGGAATTATGTCTTAAGTATATCACTAATATAAAATTGGCATTAATTTAAAGTGTATGTCAACAATAATAGAAATCGAATGAGAATGGAAGGATATTATTAGGTAGCATTGCTTCTTATGTTGAGACAATTGAACATAAAACATTCTTGAATTCGTGGATTATTGTAATGGATTGATTGATTAGATTCCAAAGTTTACTGTGTAAATGTAATTAAGCAAATAAAAGTCAAAGAAGAAAAAGAGTATTGTCGGAAAATAGAAGCGTGCAACTGTCCACTATAAATACATATATATGATGTACTAAAAGCACCGGCCGCATATCATGCTATGTTTTTCGATCCGTCGTCGTTTCCCTATTTCATCTCGTTTTCTTTTTCTTCACATTATTTATATGTTTCGTCTTGTTAGTAGCAATATGTTGTGACATTACACGTGCATATTGAAGAAATATTTATCCAAAAAAATGTGTTTAGTGAGAGTAAAAAAGTATGGGTTGAAATGTTATATATTATTCCCTCCATATTAAATTTAAAATTAAAATATTTCAATTTTTCAACTAATTTCATTTTATTAGTGGTTTTAGTTTTCCTATCCAAAATTGTCCATATATATCCATTTCTTCATTCACAAGCCAAATCATATTGATTGCACGATTAAGGATTAATTATTATTCATTCGTTCCTACTCCCTCCGTCCCGCTAAAAGCGGCCACAAAGGGATCGGCACAGAGATTAAGAAACTAAAATGTTGTGTGTGAATAAAGTAGGAGAAAAGTAGTTTAAAGGTAAAAACTTTTCCTTTTTAGGAAAGTGGCCACTTTTAGTGGGACGGCCCAAAAAGGAAACATGACCACTTTTAGCGGGACGGAGGGAGTATATAATAACACTTTTTTTGGACAGAGTTTATTAATGCAAAAAAACAAGGATTTTAAGTATAGATTAATAAATATTTTATTAATTTTTATATTTAAATATTATAAATGGAATGGATGGAGTATATATTAAGGTTACTTTGGGAAAAAAATATTTATTACTCTTTTTGACCCATTAAAAGCGGTCATAAGAAATTCAATTCGGGGATAAAAAAAAAGTAAAGTATTGTATTTTAAAAAAGTTGAAGTTAATATTTTAGCATAATGAAGATGGTAATATTTATGAGATGGTATAATAAAAAAACATGGTCATTTTAGCATAATGAAGACGGTAATATTTATGCCATTCACTATCAACATTCAACTAGAGAAACACTAATGATATATTATGTACTTTAAAATACACAATTAATATGGGGTATGTGTTACTGGATGTTATTTTTTTATGTAGGGTTAGTTTAGATATGGTGCCATTATTAATTAGGTTATTGAGAAATAAAAACGCAATTAACAAGAAGTGGAGGAACTCATGATTAAGTTGCAATGACGAATATTCAACGTGCATGCACCTGAACATGTAAAATAAAACTTTTTTTGTCCTTTAGTCCTACTGCAACAACAAGTAAGTAAACTATTGAAGGAATTGCATTTTAATTCTCAAAATATCAGGTCTTCATAATGTGATGTGACATCTTTAATTAGTGTGTGTTTGTTATACTAGCTAGATTAGGCCAATTAAATTATTATTTTATATACCAAGTAGATTTATAATAATATATAAATAGCAATAGGCAAATGTAGGTCAATTATTACGCTGGTAAAACTTACTGTAAGAATATAAAAAAGAATAGTCGAAACTTTAGAAAGTGAAGATTTTTATCTGCCAAAAGAAAGTGACGATATTAACGACTAACGAAACCGTTAACTAATTAAAAAATTTCTCTCAGTTTTGATGTAATGGATCTAATTAAAAACCTGGGCAGAAAAAATATCTCATTTCTCAATTCTTTTTTAAGTTTCCTATTCATAAATCTGTTTATACATAGCAAGAAAGTATATATGTGTGTGTGATTTCATAAATTTATGTTATTCACACTTCATAAATACATTCATACACTTCCATTTTCAAATTATATTAATTAAATAAAGGTAGGATTAGAAATGAGACACAATGCTTTAAAATATTGAAATGGGACAATAGTACTGTAGTATAGAATTTCTGAATTTCATAAAGTTGATAAATTTATGAAACATAATGGTCTTTATATCTTTCATATAAGCGTCTTAGAATCAGATTTATCGTTTAATTTCAATAAAAATACTAACAATTGAATCAGTGTCATCACACATGCACTAGTGTAACATCAATTATTAATTATTAATAATTTATCTCCCCAAGCATTGGAATGCAAAGAATTCAAATAAGTATATATTGAAGATGGTGAAACTAACTTCAATGTTTGCGGCTAGCTAGTCTGAACCTGCAAATGTTTCAAAAGAAGGCTTCAAATTGGTGATGTGTTTTCAGACATAATTATATATAAATTAAGACATGCAGCAAACAACATGGAAATCCGGACCTCGTGTATAACAGTATAAAGCTGCTGCCGCGGATTATGTTATAAATTTTTAATATTTATCAAGCGATACCACTACAAAAATGTTGAGTATACGAGAAAATTTTTGTTTTGTTACATTTGCATATCATATATGAGTATATATTTTCACATTAATCCTCAAAGATTGATATCTAATGTGAGGAAATCATATTTTACTTACATTATACTATATGTAAGGACCCTAATATGACGAGTACATAAATTTAAGTTAAAGTTTAGCAGTTTTAATACTAACAACTTAACTCCAATCTTGTAGTTAGAGGATGGATTTAGAATAATAATGAAATTAATTAAAGGGTAAAATTACACTCGACTTAATTCGTACGTGTGCCTATTTAATCATTAATTAGTTAAAGTTCTCGAGAGTAACGTGGCGGAATTATTTCCACCTGCACCATTAGTCTCATTAATCAGTTAAAGTTTTTGTAATTGTTCTTGAAAGTAACCTTAATAGGAATAAAACGAATTACTCTTATATTTACCGTTAGTCTCGAAGAAAAATCATAATCATAGACATTTTGAGCCTAACAATATGAACAAGTGATATTTATTTCATGTGTATCATCCTAACATGAAGAAATGTGGACCACGACAATATGGTAACGGCGGATGACGGTGGCAATAGCGAAATTGGTTGTTAGGGATGATTTTTGAAAAAGGAAATAAATAGAGACCCCAAGAAAGAATTGAGTGAGTTTTAATTAATGTAAATTAATTTTTTTCATTAAAATTATATTGTTATTTACACTTCAAAATGAGTGTGTTTATTCTAAAACTAAGCTAGTCATTATTAATGGTGAAATCCTGACCAATGAAATGTAAATTTGATAAAAGTATATATGTATGTATGTATAACCTGGAACTTTTCAGGTGAGAATCACGTTAGAAAGGCTATTTGAATGGTGACCGTACCATTATTCTATAGATGTTGCTGCGTGCATCATTGTAATTAATACATCTTATATTGTTTTTTGTTGACCTTTTTTATACATTAATGTTACGTTGTGCATCAGTACTACTTAATTAATCTTATATATATATATATATATATATATATATTAATCTAATTTTCCCATTCTTGCTGGCTGCTGCTGCTGCAATTCCATTTTCTCCTTTTATACTTGTTGACCCTGACCTTTATATATAATAAGCTGGTTGAACGTGTCATGGCACGAGACACACATATATAAGTAAAAACGATTTCTATCTTAAACAAAAAATCTTAATTAAATAGACATTTTAATTGTAATAATATTCGATCCCCTCTCAAATACTATACATGCCTTAGCAATTTGGTTAAAACAAAAGAGAGAGAGAGAAGTTGGTAGTAAGCAACTTAATGATGAAGACAATGGCAAAATAGACATTTCAGTCCACAGCTTCCTTCCCCCACCCTTTAAATTCAGCCCTATGCACACCATTGATGTAGACTACTCCTACTACTACCAGTACTACTCAACTCCCTTTCCCGCAATTTCAAACTCAAAACCCAATATTCAAAACATGGAAGATCCAGCCCGCGCCACCGCCGCCGCCACCGGTCAGCACCACGGAGAGGGAGAGCAGCCGGTGAGATCGCGGTGGACGCCCAAGCCGGAGCAGATACTGATTCTCGAAACGATCTTCAACAGCGGCATGGTGAATCCTCCCAAAGACGAGACCGTCAGAATCCGGAAGCTTCTAGAGAAATTCGGATCCGTCGCCGATGCCAACGTCTTCTACTGGTTCCAGAACCGGCGCTCCCGCTCCCGCCGCCGCCAGCGCCAGGTCCAGGCCAACCTCGCCGGAGACCAACCGCCGCCGCACCCTCCCGCCGCCGGAATTCACTACGATCACAATAATACCTTCGCTTCCGCTGCCGGCGGAAGTAATTTTGTGCCCAATTCCATTCCTTACTGCAGCATCAACTCCGCCTCTTATGCCGGATCCTCTTCTTCATCATCTTTCGGGCTCGACGCCAATTCCAGTGATAATTCCAACGCCTTATTCGGGCTTTCCGCCTATCCGGGCCTAATGCAAGAGTTTGACCAAAACCCCATTTTTGGCTCCAATTCTTCCCCCCTTCAATCAGGTTAATTTATACTCCATATTTTTTAATTTTAGATTTATAATCAAACTCCTTGCATGTTAATTAGCAATAGCAAGAAATTAAACTAGAAAAAATTCCTTCAATTCTTTCTTTTCTTCATTACCTTAGGCTCAAAACCCTAAAATTAGCTTTACTAATTCTGAATTGAATCGTATAATGTACTACATCAAAAGTGATGACAGTGTTCATAAATGGAGTAGCAACAGAGGTGGGGAGAGGGCCTCTGGACATAAAATCCCTATTTGGTGGAGATTATATGGTGTTTCATTCATCGGGAGCTGCACTGGAGATGAACGAGTACGGATTTCTGGTGCAGGGTTTGCAGCACGGTGAAAGTTACTTTCTGGTAAATTCATCATTCATTCATTGAACTATACAATCACTTTTCTTTTTTTCGTTTTACGATCGAGAATAGAAGATTTAACACGATACTAACACGTATAACACATATTGAAATATAAAATTAAGATTCTGTGAGAGGTAGCAATGTCGGCCCAAATTTATGGAATAGTTGCTGCATTGGAAATAGGAGGAGGTCTGAGAACGTCAGCCCCCATTTTTAATCCATATGTGCACTGAATTCCATTCTGATTCGCATCGGTTACTGCCTTTTCTTTTCCATTTCCCTTTCTCATCAACTTAATTTTACACTTTCAACTACTCTCTTCCTCCCACTCAAAACGGTCATTTTTGCCGTTTTCGTCTGTCCCATCAAAATGATTCATTTCTTTTTATTATAATATTTTTGTACTTTAAATGTATTGAGTAAATAAAAAAAAGTCCTCCCACTCAAAACGGTCATTTTTGCCGTTTCCGTCTGTCCCATCAAAATGATTCATTTCTTTTTATTATAATATTTTTGTACTTTAAATGTATTGAGTAAATAAAAAAAAAGAAATTATCTTAATCTGCATGCCGAAAAGAAAGGGACCATCTTGAATGGGATGGAGAGAGTATTTCATTTAGAATTAGATAGATAGACAAATCCTATGATCCTAACCCTTTTTCTCTATACACCTGATGATGATGTCTTATCCAAATCCGGGTGACGGTTGCCGGTTTTTCTTCCAAAATTAGCTTCTTAATTTATTTAAACAAACTGCAAGTAGTATGTATTAAAGACTTATTAATTAATTGTGATTACTTTCAAGTCATAGCAAATTCATTTCTTATATTATAGTAACAATTTAATTTAATTTAATGCGTTTTTGTCAGTACTAACAAATTTATGTTATTTCTTGAAATCATATTTTCAGGTTCCAAAGAATGCTTAATTAGCTTGAGTTTTAAGTCATTTGCCTGGGGGAGATGTGTACTATATATAAATCAAAGTCATTGCCTTCTTAGAATATCATACCTTCATATTGTACTCCTTTTCTTTTCCTATTTCAGTTACTATATTGCTTTTCTTTCTTATTAGTGAAGATCAGTTCTCAAGCACTCGAGAATGTTAAGAATTTGGTGACAGTGTCATGTACTCTTTTATTTTGTGTATGAAATCTATCCGCTGAGATATCTATTTGATCTTTTTGGGATTTTATATTATTGTGTTAAATAAAATATTTTATTTCCGATCCCTAATGCTCAGCTACGTATGTGTAATTTCTAATGCATATGGGTAATTATGAATATATATATATATACATATGTGTGTGTGAATACATCCGTTATAAAATTTAATTGATAATAAAAAATGAGTATTTAATTTGTCATGTATGATCACGTAATAATCTCATAATTAGATACTAGTATGTGTTATCCTCCATACCATAATCTTAGTGAGATATGCAGTTATGTGAGTGTGACAAATTAAAGAAAATTAGAGAAATATAATTACACGTTGCAAATTAATTTATGTTGAAATTATTTGTAATCTCGAAATTATAATTATCTCTTCACATTCTATATTATACTACTAAATTTATTATTATTACTTAATATTTATTAAAAAATATTTTTTTTATTATAATATGATGAAATATCATTAACATTTATTTTAAAGAGAATTAATAATAAATTTTATATTAATTTTGAATTTATAATTCTAAAAATTACCTAAATTAAAAATAACATTAAGTGTTAAAAATAATCATATATGATAATTTGGTAAGATAATGAACCACCCTTTAGTAATAAGTATAAATTAAGATGAATTAAAACATATAAAATTAAAATTAAGAAAATTATATGATAATGAATCTCATATGTTCAAACATAATAGCATTAAATTAGTCATCTAAAAAGTACTTTGTGAAGCAATAATGATTATTTAAGAAAATAATGAATACATGCAAATAGCTAGCTTCTATAGCCTTTGATTTATTTATTTATTACGTACTCCACTTAGATTACTCAAGCCTACTTCTAAGTATATATATTAACATATTTATGGTACTTAATGGAATTTCTACACTGTGAAGATCTGCTTTTTCGCGAACTATTTTTTAATATAAAGAAGCCCTAGCTTCTTAAACTTTACTCACTATGGTTTAATTATAACTTTTTTAAGTTTTATTAACTCTAGTGACGACATCGTTAATATCTTCCTCAAAAAAAGAAAAGGCACTTTTAAATCTTTAATTACCAGTAATTGTATTACTAACTGCAGTGACAGTTTGCTGTTTGCAAGCTATAGAGAAAATGATTATATATAGTGATTCGTGCACGTGATTGTTAAAATAAGGTTTCTTACTTGTTCATGCTCAATTCCAGCATTCACCTGCCTTGTCAATTCCGTCCGCTTCGAAGTTGAAGCGGACGCGTGATTTTTAACATGAGAATTAAGAAATTTTTATTTAGACTTTAAAGTGTTGTAATAGTTGTACCCTTATTATATATATTTTTTTGATAAAATGTATATCTTTGTAGCGTACGTCCCAAATGAAATACTACGTCTGAGGGAGAGATGTGGTATTATTTACTATGCTAAAATTTTAAGAAGCTAATTATACACACTTTTCGTTCATATATGTAGTGTTATATTGATTGGAACTGGGATGATCAGTTCATAGTGATTTTGTTAATCCATTTTTACCATGTCTGTTTCTGAAACATTAATGATGGCCAATCATGCAAATAGAAAAATATTGCAAATATCATATACTAGTACTTATTTTGTTCATCATTAGTCATTAATAGTTGCCGAACAAATTGATTTATCTTTCCTTTTCATACTTTTTTTAACAAAAAAGTAAAGTGCGTTATGTTGCTGTAATACAATTAAGCTATGTGGCCAACATGTGGCCAACCCTGCACATAAGAATATATTTGTTGTTATAAATATAATTAATTACTACTTTTAATTACATTAATTATTTTATTCTAATATTACCTTATTATCCTTTAATTGTTAGCTTTAAATTATATTTATTCTATTTATAATATTTTCAATATTTACAATTCAACCTTAAATACTTTTATACACATAAGAAACAAACTAAACTTTAAATACTTTTATACACATAAGAAACAAACTAAACTAAGTATTTAACGTATTTTAAGAAATTCAAATATTCATTAAACACTTTATTTTATATAATTTAATAAAAGAATGTTTATGGTCCAAAATTCAAATTTTTTTGGCTGTAATTCTTTTTTTCTTTTTTCAAATGGCTTTTTTATGTGAAATTCTTTTTATACGAATATGAAAAATTTCTTACATGGATTAATATTTTGAAAGTAACATAATTTTTTGGGAACAACTATCGATGAGAGTATAAGTATTAGTTTATACACATTATATCTCTAAATATACGGTTATCTATTTTTTTTTCGGTATGCATTTTGGCCATACCGCGGTATACCGAACATTCGGTATGTGCAAAAAATTCAATATATACCGAAAGTTCGGTACATATGGTGCATTCAACATATCCGTATATACTGAAAGTTAAGTATATCAGTATATACCGATATTTATCAAAAATTATATATTTCTTTTTATTATTAATCTTTTATTGTATATAACTAAAATTTTGATTTAAATAACACATTGATTTATTATATTAATAATTAATATATAAGATGTTACACTATTATTTAAGAAAATTATTACAAAAATAACATACATAATTTACTTTTCAATCTAATATATCAATATTTCATTAACAGTTTTATACTCTATCATAATTTTAAAATTAATATATAAGTATTTGTTAAAGAGTATAACATATAAAAAATAGTATATTATATTTAGTTAAACTTTATATAAATATTTTTTAAAGAAATATATCATAATTTTAAAATTAATATATAAGTATTCGTAATTAGCTAAAATTTAAATATAAATATAAATTTATAAAATATATATTGTGTATTATCACACGTGGAAGAAAAATATTTTTGGCGTTTACTTTTATGATTGTTTTGTGATCATAATCATATCTTAATAAAATAAATATAACTCGTAACTATGATTGCAAACGGATCACATAATTGTAATCTATATCGACAGATGTGTTCGGATAGTCGTATTCGTATTCGATATTTTACAATATGAAATTGAAATATATATATATATATATATGTTTTTCATTATTTGATTAATGTTCAAATACAAATAAAATTTTATTATATTCGATTTGATATTTGTAAATATTCAATTATATATATATATATAAATAAAAAAATGAATCGAATATTTGAATCGAATTGGATACCTTCAAATATCATTATTAAATTGAATATGAATGTCGAGATATATATTTTTATTGGTAATGAGTTTAGTGGATATATTTAAATTATTATTTATTAATTTTTAAATGTGTTTATTGTTAACTAATTAAATTAGATTATTAGTGAATAAGACAAAATAACAATAATTTAAAAGGTTAATAACAAAATTTGAAGATAATTCCACATAAGATTAAAACATAAGTTGTTACTGTATATATAGAGAGAGAGGTAATCTATATAGCAATATTTTTTTACATCATTAATCTTATTAAAATTACATGAACCAAGTTTATTATTATATATTTTTTTGCATAAATTTCGTTATGAAATGCAGTATTTTTGGTATATCGTACTCAATTTCTGTATATCTCATTCGGTACGATATTAGTATTGAATTTTTATGATACCGAATTTTTAGTTTACCAATATTCGTTATACCGAAAATAGATTTAAGAGTAAATTAGTCCATAACAATTAATTGTAATGTGGTTGGCTACACATGTGGCCATTTAGCATCAATTGCTGTAATAATCTACTCAATTACATCCCAATAATTAATACTACGAGAAAGATGGAACTATATAATTAATTAAAATCATTAAGCCCATCTACTATATATAGTTTATGCAACTAACATTTGCACGGCGTGTAATAATTCTAAATTCATGCATATTAAATATAATTAATATCGATTTATATATATTAATAGAAAAGTTTTAGTGTGAGCGTAATTTAGTAATTGAAAGTTGTACGATTGAATATGGTTATGTACGTGCAATATTTTGTTGTCTCTACATAAAGTCTGAAACAAGTAATACTAATAAAATGTTATATAGATGTGAAGTCCGGATTTCAATAGAAAGATTCCCAGCACGGCTCTCAGCACCGACAACTATAACCAATCTATAAAACTGCATGCCAATATATTTCATTTTTAATTTCATCATGCATGCAACCCAATTAAGTTTTTGTCTGAACATTAATTTACATATATAGTTCAAAACCAGTGTAAAATTAATTGAAAATCAGCGGAAGATAGATATACATCTTTTATAAACTGATATCATATTTAAAACATATACATATTATTAACCTACGTCGGCAATCATCCAATCACATCTCATCCCAAAAAACAGAATCCACTATGGGCGTGTGTTTTGAAAAAGTTGGTGATTTGAAAGAGGTAGTGTCATAATGGAGTGATATTTTGAGGTTGCACAAAAGTGAAAAGGTAGCAAAAATGCTACGTAAGCAGTAAAATGAAGTTGGGCCCCACCAACTTTATTTGCTTCAAATTACTTCAAACTTTTATATTTTTTCTTTTTATTTTTTATTAGTATTATGATTGTGCGGTCAATCAAATAGTTATATTAAAGATAACACTATAATAAAAAAAATTAAGATAGTTAAAAAAGTTGATAGTTGATTATGTATAACACGGCATATGAGTAGCAGCAATGTGGATGTTGTAGGAGCCATTAAATGATCCTATGGGGCTCCTACGTAATAAAAAGGCTAGGTAGCTAGGGCTATTTCAATGATTCGAAGTTCCATTAGTTGAGTATATCATGTCAAACAAGACATCAAGTATTAATTACATTACAGTGTAATAAATATGTTACCCTAAGTTTTCGGCTTTAGAGATAGAAGCACATAATTATTGATTAGGAAATGAGGAATCTCTATAATGAGGAGATGCGGAAAGGTAAGGGGTTTGCACATGACATGCACTACTCATAATAAAGTCATACTAGTATATATCTTTTTTGACATATATATATAATTAAAGTTTTTTTTTCGATCTTTATGTCTTTAAATTTATATCGTTGGGAAATATTATTTGTGTTATAGTATATGTCTGAAATTGTTGGAAGAATTAGGGGACAATGTTTGTTGTTGAGATGTCATCCGTAGGTTTTATTGGCTTTCGATGGACTCGCAGAAATGTATTATTTCAATGTTGTATTTTAGAGGTAGCAGCTTTGTGTAATTATTTGATCCATATTTTGTTGCTACGTGCGGCCGCCTACACTTTTAGTGAAAGTGGGAACATAATTTTGTATTTTTTTCTTTTAACTTTATACTACTATCTTTCATTTTTATATTTTTTGTTATCAAGTAGTACTATATATCCATATATGTTGTATGCCGCATGTGTTGTCAGTATAATTGATAAGATTAATCTTGTATTTTATCAAGTAGTACTATATATCCATATATTATTACAGAAAAGAAGTATTGGATCAAAGGAAGTTATATGTATTTGAGTTTTATAAAATGAATTGGGCTGGAATTAAGTGGAGGCCCATGAGTAATATAATTAGTAAACAGTCCATGTAACATAATTTTATATATAACTTAGCATGCTTCAGATTTCTTTCTATTGGGTTCAATTTAATTTTACATATGGAAAACAATTTCTTGGACCCAATTTCATGTTTTCCTTCACATTTTCTTTGTTGACTCATCTGCAGAAATTTCAGAGCCCTCCCTATTCATGAACAGAAAATCTCTATATTATAAACAAATCAAATAATTCCCAGGATAATATAGGTGTTGACATCCATTCATGATTTTTCCCATTGAATTTGAGCTGCTAAATAAAAGAAAGGGTTTCCTTCTTCTGTATAACCATTGTTTTCTTATCTGTGCTTTCTTGCCATTGACTCTTCACTGCTTGATCAGTTCTGATCCTTTAAAAATACGAACCAGATCATCTATTGTCTAACGGTGTTGCATTTCTCATTGCATTAATAAGAATATAAGATCGTGACATGTGTCATGACTAAGGTTTTTTTTTTTTTTTTTTTATGTGGCATGACTAAGGTTCAAGATTTAGATATATATAAAGAAAATATATATTTTATATCTTACACCATTAATTATGAGACGTGTCACCATCTTATTGATATAATAGAAAATGTAACACGAATAGACAATTGAAAATCCGGATTGTTAAAAATAATCATGCAATCTCACTGCTCATTTATTCCCATATTATTGTGTCCTGCTAAAAAAATTCTTCTTCATCACTGAATACATAAGAAATAGACATTCTCAACAATTTTCTATTGATCCAGTTTATAAAATACCTTAATATGCAAAATTTCTCTATAATTGTTTCGTAAGAAAAACATTCTCAACAAGTGATACAAGAATTAATTAAATTAATGTATCAGAGCCAAAGTTCGAGCAAATTATCATTTTTGCTTTAGAATAATTTTTTTTTTACCTTTATTCAATGAAATTCCATCATGGAAAATTAACCGTATATAAATACAAATTATATTAAGATCAATTTTCAATTGCTACAAACTATTTAGAAATCTGAATCAAGGCACCCGCATCTCCTCCTCCTCACCCGGCCGCTGCCACCGGCGATGATTGAGAGCTTCCCCGCCGCGCCGGCAACAGCTTCCCACCGGCCACATGCAACGCAGTCACAGGCGGCGCTCCTTCGTCCGCCACGAATTTCACTTCTGCCGCCTCCCGCAGCGGCCTCAGGGCACGGTGGAAACCGTCGATGTCGTTGGGCGTTCCTCCATTGGAATCTTGATCTACGACTACGCCGGAATTCCGCAACGTGGTTTGAGTGGCGAAGCTGTCGATCTCGAAAAGATCCGAGCTGGCATCGCTGCACACGTCGTCTTCACGAACTCGATCGGAGATGATGGGGAAGGTAAAACCGTTGATGAAGGGCCTCCCTCTTGCCGATATCCGCTGCTGACGTGGCGCCTCGATATCCCTAACGTGATGGATTCCGTCGTCGGTGATCGAAAATCTTGAAAAGGACAAGCTCTCTGAGGTTATGTGTTTGTGGCTCTGATCTCCACCTGAATTCACAGTATCCATCAATACTATGGGGCCCCTCTCGTCGGCGTTGGAGATAATTACTTGGTTAACTCGAACAGATTTTCCACTACCGCAGCAACAGTAGTTTCTTCTTGATAACCATTTTTTAGCAAGAGACGACCACCTAATTTTACCTGTACGATGACGATGTGGAGAGAAGGTTGCGAGGAGGGCCGTTTGGGTGTTGTTGGAGCTGGCCTGAGAAGAAGCTGATAGAGACTTCGCCGTCAAACTCCGGTCATGGCTTCTTTGACTATTAGAAAGCACGAGTCGATGATCTTGATCATGATGAGATGGCAGCTTCTCGACTTGTCTTTTGGTCATGTCGTCGTCGTTGCTGAAATACTTCTCTGCATCGAAAATGCTAATTTCTGCATCATCAATTGCATTATAATTTTCTGTTGAAGATTTGCCGTCGACACAAGTTCCTGCAAGATTCAATGTCGTGGGATGTGGGGAGATAATAGCATTCAAGGCTTGCACGCTTGTTTGTGAGTCCATTTCTCTCTCCTCTCGCCCTAGCTCTTTCTCTGAGACTGACTGTATAAGGATATCCTCACTACATTATATATTTGTGTGTGTGTGTGTCGGTGTCTGCATGTGTCACTGTGTGTGTGTTGCAAAAGTTTCCATGTAGTAAAAGAACATGTTCCTAACATCAATAATGTCTACGATCGATCTATATATTTGGAAACAAAGTCATTGTTATTTGTAGTTGGGGGACCCTCCTAATCTAACATGTCAAACTTTGCTGCTGCCAAATGCATGAATCTCATTTTTACAGATTTCTTCCATCAAACAATTTCAGATTTATTCATAGTTCGATATGAAAAAACAATTTCAGATCTATTCATAGTTTGGTATGAAAATTTTAAGACATAACTTGTCGTGAGTTTTAAATTTGGTATGTTTTATGATATTTGATACCTTTTAAAAACCTGGCTTTAAAGTATATTTAAGTACTCCATATATTAAATGATTTAAAGACTATAATTCTCGGTTCTACATTTGCAAGACTATAGCAAAAAGCAAAAGTATCCTTTTCCAGTTTCATGACTTTATATCCCCATATAATGATATTATTTTAATTGCAAATGCGCAGATGAGAAAAACTTAAAGTAGTTGTCTGTGTAAGGAGTTAAGTTTAAGCAAAAAATTGCAATAATTAACATCATCTGCATCTAACAAAAATTAATAATTAGATACGAGATAGTACCTTTTAAGCTTGATTTGATTTTTGAACTAACAACAGCCATATATATCTGTATCAACTTTCTCATCATCTTTATATTGAGTGTCAATTTTGCACTTCATTTCAACCCGCGATACAGATAAAAAGAACATTTTCCATGTCTGATATCCCTTTATCTATATGGGTGTATGTACATACATACATACATACAATATATATATATCATGCACCAATAGAACTGAAATGAAACAGTTAAAAAAAAGACCATTTTCCAGGTCCCTTTATCCTTGATTTGCTCTGCAAACTTTAGCCCCATGAGAGATGTTTTAAACCACTATATACTCACTAACACTGATAACACATTCTGTTGCAGACAATAGTGGGCTGAGTTGTACTTGGGTTAAAAGAAGAAAAGATAGGATACATACTAATATTTAGGAGCAGCAAGAATCTAAATATATTTTCAAAGAAGGTCCCATAAAATAGGAGGTATGAATGAGTTGGAAAAGTTTAGCGTCCGTTTCTTGAACAAGGTAGACTATTTAAGATGATTATCTTATCATCTTTATATGGCAAACTCAAAAGAAATGACCATTCCACGCTTTAGGTTTTTGTCTCTAATTATAATGTAATGGCCCCTCATTTCATGTGCCGACGCTATTGTCCACCACGCTTGTTCCATTTCAACCTTTTAAGCTGGAGATACCTGCAAATATATATCTCTCTTTATAACACATCTTTATAAGTTCAGTTGTTTACTAGTTGGCAGATTAGATAGTAGATAATTTAAATCGATCAAAGACATCATATCACAATTCCTCACTAGATGAAAGGCGAATGAATAAGGAAAAAGAATAGACGCGATCCATGTGAAAAAAGATTTGGTAAATTTCCCACTAATCGCAATCTATCTTCATGTTTCTTTTTTTGTATTCATAAGTCCATAAGTTTAGTTAGTGGGACTTGAAGAAAACACCATAAAATTAGAATATAACATGGAATTGAGAATGGATCACTTTTGACTCATGAAAACAAAATTTTGGAAGATCAAAGTAGAGGATTGAACCGGAACTGCACATATAGAAGAACTTCTCTAATCTTTAAGTACAGGTTTTACATCAGCTTTTAGGGAAAGAACTCAAGTCTAGATAGTTTGACTGGACTCGTATGTCTAACAGATGTCTATACCTGTATCTATACACATGCACTCACATATATGTATACTGCATGCCTCAAGAGTTCCTATGTGCAATATAAAACTATAATATAATCGCACTATACCTGGGAAGAAGGATGATCATTTGAGAGAGGTCAGAAAATCAAACCATCAAGCCACATCCTCTAACCATCATTTCCTGCCAAACGTTCAAGATGTTACGTTACGTTATGGCTTATACAAATGTATGACAGCCCAAAAACATGGATTTCCACATACAAAACTGCAGTTATAGCCGTAGTTATTGGTTTGATCAATAGAAGATAAAAGTATTTTTCATGTAGGATTTGACAAATATAATTAGAGTTCAGATATGAGAGTGACTGACCGTGCTTACAAGTTGAAAGATTTGATAACGGCTATCGAACAACTACATTTTTCCCCATATGATAATTCATAAATTATAATGTTTTTGCATTGACGAAATAACCAGATTAAAAAAATCTAAAACTCAACCAAAGCATATTATTGATTACTTAAAGGAAACAATGTGCACCTTCTTTGTAAGCTCCGCTAAGATGTAACTTATGTCGTCGTCTGTCTTTCCATAGCTTCTACAGGACAAATCCTTAAGGCCGGTTTGATGGGCTCTGTAGATCCTATTGGATATACATGATGTAACACCGCAATACATCCAAAATGGACATCATGACACTTCTTTCCAGTGACAACTATGGCCTCAATATATAACCCAGTTGAAAATGAAATTTTGCGGAACTATAATACATGCACATGTGACATGATAAACAGAAATTGATCCACTGATAAATAATTTGATCAATAAGCATATGTACAGTTATGGTAAACCACTTCTCAAAAATCAATGTTTAATGTATTTGGTCTAAAGAAATATTTATGAGCACAAAAAGAATAATGCAAAGGAGAAATAGACCATCTTTCAAACCAATGCAACAAGAAATAGAGGAAGTGATACAAAGATAGGTAGAAAAGAAACATAAAATGAAGGTAATATTAACAAACAATATTTAGGAGAGAAAGGAGATTGGCCAAAATATGTTGAAAACCACTTTTAAAGTATTTGATATGAAGATGATAAAACTGTCTCTTAGAAGATATAATAATACAGGATAGGGCCAGAAGTAAATAATAACTTTATGAATAAGCAAGTGCCCAGGTTTGTGAAGCAAAATTCCATTCTGATTCGCTGCAAGAAGAGAACACCAAATGTAGGCAAGAATTAGTTCAAGAGCTAGGAAACACAAAATGAAGTTTAAAAAAAATAAAAATTAA
The DNA here is from genome assembly GCA_026898415.1 of Leonotis leonurus. Lineage (NCBI taxonomy): Eukaryota > Viridiplantae > Streptophyta > Magnoliopsida > Lamiales > Lamiaceae > Leonotis > Leonotis leonurus. The sequence goes on from JAPKLX010000009.1 coordinate 3,650,858, forward strand.
CTTTAAATAAGCATGGAGAGGCATGTAGGTCAAACAAATAGGGTCAGAAGTAAATAATAACTCTCCCTTCAAATATTAATTAGCACTTACTAGATTAATCGTATCTGATAGCATTTTGTTTTTCTAATATGCAATATTAGTTTATGGTTGCTCTATTTAGCAACTGTAACATTTCGAGACATTTGTGTGGCTCTCCTAATAAAATCCACACCACATTCTTGAGGAGTTCCATTCACAAACACGTAGGTCACTCGTAAGAATAACCAAATAAGATTGATAAGTAGCACTTCCTCCATCCACCAAGAGTACACATTTATTTCCATTTTTAGACGTCCACAAAGAATGTGCAGGAACCATTTTGAGACATGAACTCATGAACCTCACAAACATGTATTATTAACCCTTAATAAATCCTTTATTGTGGGATCCTATCTCCACTCACAACATACATACCTACAACACAGCACACAATAATCATTAAAACCCGTTCCAAGTTGGTGCACGCTCTTGGCCGACACAGGGAGTATCATTTATCTGACACAGTCCAAAGATGCAGACTTTAAACATGAGGTGATACAATTCCAGTCTCAGTACGACCACAGCATTCACATCTTGGGTTTGTTCTTTGAAATCAGATTCCAGACAATTAGCACCGCTACGAAACTAAATACCGTAGCTAAGTTAAATTCCATATCATTTGACAACACGACACTAACATCCATGTTTCTCGTGGGAAAATATCAACTAACTTCATCAACTAACATAAGGATTTCCTGATCAGTTCCTAGCAAAGATTTCACGGTTATGCAATTTGCAAATCAAACTCTGAAACTGAAGACAACACATTAAGAGCTTGAATACTGAATTGGGGATAATACATCACATTAAAAGAAAAGGTTATGAGTAAATCAAATTGTAGAAAGCCTCTCTAAGTTAGGCAACTAAACCAAACAGCAAATATAAAGAGAAACACCAGAATAAGCCTAAATAAGTTTCTAAGTGTACCTGTTCCGAATCTACTGACCCATGTACGGCCTAGGACCGTGCTGTCTTCTGCTACGACCTCTACCTCTTCGTCTCATCTGGTCAGCTGGGTATCCTCCATAATTCCAACTCCCTTCCATCCCATTTGATCCCATGTAGCCACCCTGCACAGCTGGGCCACCTAAACCAGGCACCACCGGAGGGTTGTTAAGCATGCCTGTGGCTGCTCCCACAGCCCCAAGCACCCCGATTAGGTTCAAGCCGCTTCCCTGTGCTGTTAATAAAGTCGTCAATGCCTGTCCAACTGCAGCAGGGTCCATATTTAACGGCTGTGGCTGCTGCACCATAGGAGGCATCTGCATATAAGAAGGCAGCATAGTCGAATCTACCATACCGGTATCTACATTGTCGACATAACGTAGATTCTTTGAGGCACTCTTATTAGGCTTCGGTCCATCAATTGCCTCGACATAACATAGATTCTTGGGCACACTCTTACCATGCTTCGGTCCATCAATTGCCTGTTGGCAATGCAAAGTGACCCCTTCAAACTTCTTATTAGGCTCACCCAACGCGAATTTCGCGCTCTCTACAGTCTTATACGTAAACAAACAGAAACCTTTTGGCTTACCCGTCTTCTTATCAAGCCCCATAGGGCCTTCCTCGATCTCCCCATACTTGGAAAATAAATCCTTCAACTTCTCCGGATCAAGCTCCTCCCCCACATTACTCACAAAAATCTTCCTCTGTGTGTACTCCGATTGCTGCGGCATTGGCGTAGCAACAGGACCCAAAGATGCCATCTGGGAAGACGTCATTCGTTCATTGATCAACTTCTGGGGCTGTTTCAGTGCCAGGCGAGCTGCGCAGCAGGTCTTGAAGAGAACAAAGCCGTAACCCTTTGATAGGCCAGTGGCCTTGTTGATGATGACGCGGCAATCCTCGATTTCGCCGTATTTCTGGAACTCCTTGAACAGCATCTCCGAGTTGGTGTCCCACTTGAGACCGTGGACGAATATCTTCCGTTGGGAGGGGTCCTCTTTAGCCGACGCCCGAACCCTAACCGCCACGTCGGCGTGGCGCTCCGCGGCCTTGTAGAGCAATTTGACCAACGTTTCCTTATTGAAGGCAGTCAGGACGTTAAGAATTGGCTCCTCCTCCTTCTGGACCCCGTCATTGTTGCTCTGAATTGGCTCTTCCACGTTGCCGCTGCCGTTGTTGCCAACAAACTTGTTTCTTGGAGTTGGATCATCCATCACTCCACAATCGTTGGGGGCATCCTCTTCTTCCACGTATTCATCTTCTTCTTCTTCCTTCTCGAATTCTCCTTCTACTTCCTCTTCTTCATATTCAACTTCGTCTTCTTCTTCCACTTCATATTCAACTTCTTCGTACTCGATTTCTTCATCTTGTTCATCGCCGATGATCTGTTGATGTTCAATTTTAATGTGGGATTGGGAGGGTTGAAATTGGAGCTTGCGCTTCTTGGTCATGTGAGAAGAGTAGATTGAGCAGGATTTGTGAATTGAGAGCTGAGGAAGAAGAGATCTATTAATACGGACACAGTTACATCTATTAATACGTTTTGTATTTTATTTTAATATATATATATTCATTACACTATTTTATGAAATACAGAAATATATACATTTTTTAAATAAAAGTATTATGATCCATAAAAAACTTCACTATTTTTTAAAAATGGCGGTAAAAAATAAATGTTGAAACCTCATTTTTTATATATTGATTAGAGTCTATAGATATTAAAAATAGAGTATTTTGATAAAAAAAAATAAATAAATAACATTTTCAAATTTTTATATAAATATTAGTTATGATTTATTAATATGTTATAAAAAAATTATTTTAAATTAGGTCATAAAATATAGACTATTGAACAGAAATCAGTATGTTTTTGGTCAAATTAAAATGTTATAAAAAATTAATGAAATTTTATATATACATTTTAAAATAAATTAACCAAAAATATATAATTATTTGTAGAATTTTCTAAACAAGTAAAGATAATATTTGATATTTCATTTATATAGTATGGTGGTTGATTTTTATTATTGATGAATTATCATTATAAACATATTGACAATCATGTTATATTTATATAAGTTATGATTAGGTGAATTTGAACTATATGATTTGATTGTCCGTCAAGCAGCAATAATTATTACAGTTTCCTGGAAATACTTATATGACTTTGGTGATTGTTGATTGGTTGACGTATTTTAACTCAAATCAAATCAGTATTGGCTGGTATATGAGCCGAATCACAATCATCTTAATATGGTGGTAACGACAAACCAGTATTGTCTGATATGTGAACCGGATCACAACCATACTGTTTAATTTTGATATTGAAAAGTTTAATTAATTTTTAATGTCGAACATGTTTTTAAGCAATAATGATAGGACGAAAGCAATAGATACATCATTCGATCCATTTAATGGAATTTATGTACCATTAAATTTACTTCGTCCAATTTTTTCTTAGAATGGAATGAGAAAAGATTTGGTATCCTTCACAAGAGTGGCTATTTATTCCGTCTAACATGCGACGAAAAGTAACAAAAATTACAAGCATCCAGTTTAACTGAATTGATTTTTAATTAGGATGTATGCTATTTATTTATTTTTACAAAAATCTTGTTTGATAGTTTGAGATATTTATTTCTTAATATTTTGTGTCTTATTTATAAATAATATAAATATAAAATCAAAATAAAACTAAGCTGAAAAGTACAATTCTTATCTTTCATCTATTTAATGGTGAGCTCCACTATAAAATATTCGAGTTTTTCATTTCATTTCAATATATCTATTTTTAAATATAAATCGTCATATATAATAAATTACATTCTTTCATATTTTATTACAAATAAATAACTATACTTTGATTAAAAAATTGATATGTTTTTTATATATTTAATTTAAAACAACTGATTCAAAACTAGCATTTTTGCCATGCGATGCGCGGTAACAAAATTAGAGGAACGCCAATTATTAGAAATAAAAATAAAATAATTTACAATTACTAATTTAAACACAATTTGACTACAATCAATAAGTATATTTAAATTAATGAGACTGGGAATAAATATTTAGAGAAAGTGTGGATTCAAACTTGAGGCATTAAAAGTGAGTAGATTTGAGAAGTATTTAATTGATGAAAGTAACAAAATATTACTCCACTAATCAATCCACTTCAGTTGGTAAAAGATTAGGTAGCAAGTGGGTTTTAAATTTTAATATTTGCAAGTGCAGATACAAAGTCTTGAATATTATTGTCGGAAGTTCCTCCCTCGTCTACAACTGCTCTAGCTATTTCTCTCCACTTGCCTGAATTGGAACTTACAACTTTCCCCTCATCTCCTTCCATTACTCTCTTTACACAACTAATTATCTCCTCTCTTCTCACCAAACCCTTGTCATCTGCTCGACTCCTAACACCGCTCTTCCAAACATGATCCACAAACTTAGCATTCGTACTTTGGTCGGTCCATTGTGGCATTGCCACGATCGGGACTCCTAGACTTAATGCTTCTAGAGTCGAGTTCCACCCACAGTGCGTTATGAAGCAACCTACGGCTTCGTGCGCTAGCACCTCCAACTGGTCACACCACGACACCACCAACCCCTTAGATGAACGATCTTGTAAGAACTTGGTAGAGACCTTTGCTTCCTCTGATTTTCGTATGACCCACAAGAAGTGCTTACCATAGCTTGTTAGAGCGCACCCCAACTCTTCAATTTGTTCCACACTTAGCTCTGCCATACTCCCGAAGGACACGTACACCACGGATTTAGGGTGTCGTTGATCCAGCCAGTTTTTACAAGTATCGCTCATTGGTTTGAAGATGGTGAGCCCATATTCTTTGTCATCTTGCAAGCGTTTGTCCATGTAGATTGATGGTATGGTTGGCCCTATTGCCTTCACTTTTGCAAATCTTGTCATCCAATATTGGAGTACCTAAGGACATTAATTTTAATTTTCACAATAAGTTTCTTACAAGGATGGGGTTTGAAATGAAAAGAGGTACTAATTGAACAGCCACTTCAAAACCTTATATAAATATATATAATTTGTTAGATCTCAATATTATAATCAGCACTTAAAAAGTAAAAAGAATAATAAAGTGCAAAACGAGAAACCTCTTCTTCCAACTCGAGGAAAGTGTTGATGAAGATCCAATCCGCCTCGCCCACGTTGCGAAACTGGTTCCGGATCATGTTGAAGCCACCCGGGTACGACCCGTTAATGTATATAAACGACGGCATATCGTCGGGATTCATCGCAGGCAGCCCCGGAATCTCCACGGCGGCGGCGCCGGAGAGCGGCAGCTTCAGCTCGCCGGAGTACACGTGGTAATATATATTGTCCACCGCGCACGACTGCGTGAAGAACGCCGCCACGAGCAACCCGGACGCCTTCGCCACGTCGAGGACCCACGGTAGGAACGGGTCGTAGACCACGCAGTCCACGGGCCGGCCCGAACAGGCGAGCTCCCGGAGAAGATCCGAGAGCGTCCGCTGCCCGATTTCCTGGAACCGGGCAAAGTACTCGTCGGTGGTCTTGGCGTGTGCTCGGCCGCCGTCGTCGAAGCCGTCGGAGATGGGCTGCAGAGAAACGGACCCGCCACCGGAGAAGGCGGCGGCGTTGGCGGTGGATTTGAGTACGAATTTGGTTAAGGCCAGGGTGACCCGGACCCGTTTGTGGGCTAAGCGTTTGGCGAATTGGAGCATGGGGTTTATGTGGCCTGTAATTGGGTAGGGCACGATTAGGCAGTGAGCTTCAATGTTTTCTTGCTTTTCGTCCATGTCGGAAATGGAGTTTGATTTGCGTTTGGGTTAATTGAGCACGTCTCCTAATTCTTCTATATATATAAATGAAGAAATGTAATGTTCGCATATAAAATATCACAAGTAGTCGTATACTTGCGTAATTATGTTCTCCTCTTCTTTGTATAATAATCATAAGATGTGGTTTCTGACTTATGTGCAGGTAAGTGTAACTGTGTAAGAACGACAAGATGAATGCAAGCGCTAAGTTCTGCATAGAAAGCTACAATAATAAATAATATTATACTAATAATTAGTGTGGCTGTTTGTTAACATTACTTTGTAAACATGCCCGAATATAGATAATTTGAGTAAAAATAAAGTTAATTTGTTTTCTTCTCCTATATGAAAGTATGAAAGCAAATCTACTTTTGCATGGTTATGAATTTTTATAAACGAGAGAATTTGACAAAATAATTTCTGGGGAGTATATATGTTCCAACACTATTAATAAAATAGGATCTATGGCGGCTCTATGAATTAATAGATATGGATCAACATCAAAGAGGATCTTAGAAAATAGATTCCAACAAGTTGTCAATTAAGGAGAAGCGTATCGAAAAGGATTTGCGAGTTCAAGTATTTAATAACTAATAGTGGATGATTAATCAAGATTTATGTAATTGATCATGAATAGTCTTGTCATGGATTTTGTAAACATGCTATCGTAATTTTATTCTATAGTCGTTTTCTTCCTCTAATTTCATGAATTATACTTTAAAATAATAAATTGTGTCTATTGGGATATAGGTAGTATTACATATACGGTCCATTTCACACGTAAGTTCTATAATACATGCTGCAAATACAACTCCCCATCATTTCTTTACCCACTTGAGTTTACACACTGAATTTTACATAAAACCTATAATCACGTGCACCATCCCCCTCTCATCTAGATTGATGCATACTTTTTTTGGACTGTTGGAAAAGAAATACAAAGGAGAGAGTAGTAAACTTAACTCTCATCAAGAATCGTGCCAGACTTGTTAATGCATTTGGCTCTCTTTGTGTAGTAGACTAGTAGTAACATTTTAATTTAGATTGACAAAATTGTTCTCCCTCAACAAATCATTACAATAAAAGGGTTAAGTCAAAGCGAAAGCCCACTAAAAAAAAGTTGATTTTACTAAATGGGCCGAATCCGCTAAATCCCAAAGCCTGTTTATTAGGCTGTTATCTGTATATAAAAACCCTTCGTGCTAGGGTTTCAACACTGCAACACACACAGCGTAAGCTCAGGTTAGCTTTCTCTCTCATTATCCCTTTACTCTCAATCTCTCAGCTAGAATCATGGCGGATAGAGGCGCTGGAGACCGGGGTGGCTTCGGCCGTGGATTCGGGGGTCGCGGCCGCGGTGGAGACAGAGGTGGCCGTGGGCGCGGTCGCCGCCCACGCCGCGAGGCAGAGGAGGAGAAATGGGTCCCAGTCACCAAGCTAGGCCGTTTGGTGAGGGACGGAAAAATCAAATCCCTCGAGCAAATCTACCTCCACTCTCTCCCAATCAAGGAATACCAAATCATCGATCTCCTCGTGGGCCCATCGCTCAAGGATGAGGTGATGAAGATTATGCCGGTCCAGAAGCAGACTCGGGCTGGGCAGAGGACTCGCTTCAAGGCTTTCGTTGTCGTCGGCGACAGTAACGGCCACGTCGGCCTCGGAGTGAAGTGCTCGAAGGAGGTGGCTACGGCGATTCGTGGCGCGATTATATTGGCCAAGCTGTCTGTTATCCCCGTGAGGAGGGGATACTGGGGTAACAAGATCGGTAAGCCGCACACTGTACCGTGCAAGGTCACCGGAAAGTGTGGCTCCGTCTTGGTGAGAATGGTTCCGGCTCCGCGTGGTTCTGGGATTGTGGCGGCGCGTGTGCCCAAGAAGGTCCTGCAGTTCGCTGGTATCGACGACGTCTTCACCTGCTCCCGTGGATCTACGAAGACACTCGGCAACTTCGTCAAGGTCTACTCTTTAACTACATTTGAGTTAGTTTTAAATTATTGGCTATTGCTTTATTCGAACCACAGTTGTGTACTTATGCCGCTTTTGTTTGGTCTAATATTACTTCGGATTCCTCCTTTATTAGTTTATATGCGTGATTTTTGGCATGTGTTGGATTTTTTTGTGTAGTTTTACTGTTAAGGTAGGGATATTGGTGATGGATTTTTTAGCTCGATGACACTTGATACTGGATTATCAGTCAACGTTTTATTCATTATCATCTGTATGGCAGTGCCCAATGGTGTTGAAGAATATGCTTAATGTACTCTTTGAATCAAACGATGATAAATATTATGTGCAAGATGTATTTGCTCATCAGTCTTGTTGAATCAGACTATTATCACATTCTTTATAATAACATGTTGGTCTGTACTTTTCTTTCAATGATAGATTTGGTCTCTGTTAATGTTGTGTATTGCCGGAAAGTATTTAATTCTGATTTAGGTTTGCATTGCGGCATCTACTAATGCTAATTATTCTTCTCTCCTTTCATGAACAGTCATTTATATCATTTTGCATAGAAATGTCTATGCATCTAGAATAGTTTAGCCTTCAAGTTCAACTGATATTACTCTGATTATACCTTTGTGTCATTGTGTAAAAGACACTTAATTTGAACTTGTTCTTTACACAGGCGACTTTTGATTGCTTGTTGAAGACCTATGGCTTCCTCACTCCAGACTTTTGGAAGGAGACTCGATTCTCAAAATCACCTTTCCAGGAATACACTGACTTGTTGGCGAAGCCCACTGGCAAGATTCTACATGTCACCGAAGACGTTGAGGCCTAAACTTCAGTTGTTTTTTGTTAGGATATTTCTTAATAGGGTTTGACATTATATTTTGTACTTCGGTTGTTCGGTTTGCTTATTTGAATTCTCTTTTATTTGAAAACAGACTTGTGCTTTGTTGGGGATAATTATGGCGTCACTTTTATTGAAAATCCAGTAGAAGACCACAAATTTAAGAATTCATATTACGTCACTTGTGCTTCGGTTGTCCGATTTTAGGTTTTTTTGTTATACTCCTCTTTCACATTATTTTGCTACTGAATAATTCCCCGCAGTGTGAATTATTATAACATGTTGGCATTAATGTCGGAATACGTTATTGAAACACATTAGTATATGTAGATGTGTGTTTGTGTTAGTACGTTGTAAACGCAAAAGTTTGGATTTTGAACATCAGGAAATTCAGATCAGCTAAGAGACTAGTTATTGATTTCAAATGATTTGTATGTAAATTGTGTCAAGCTTAGCTCTTTTGAATATAAAATGAGACAAGTGAATATGGGATGGAGGGTGCAGTATACAATAAATAAACAAATTACATTTCACTTGCATATTGAAAATGAATTTGACTTAGGCTTACACTCAGGTTTTGCTATTTGTATTTATTTAGCCCACAAAAGAAAGTCAGGATTATAATAGCCCACTTCATAAAGAGAAAAAAGAAAAGAATCTAAAGTACATGCCCACATGCTGTCACACACATTCCTTTTCGAGGTATTTCCACTTTTATCAAATGTAGAAATTTGCCAAAAAGTATTTTAAAGCTCCACATCTCATCTTGAATGATAGATTCCGAACCCTTCCTCGGACATTATACGTTTTCTTTACTCATTTTATTTTAACAATTATTATTGTTTTACGTCTTACTCAATGTAGTGATACTACCATGTCGTCATTTTAGTTTGTTCTCAAATGTAGTACTATTTCATTTTTAGTAAGATACCCAAAATCCTTCTTATTTAATAATCTTATAAAATAAATAAAAAATGATACTCTATCTGTCCCACTCAAAACAGTTCCTTTTGCCGTTTTTGTCTGTCCCACAAAAATGATCACTTTCCTTTTATAGTAACATTTTTATGCTTTAAGTGTATTGGATAAAAAAAAAAGAGAATTATCTTTATCTGCATGCCGAAAAAAAATTATATCTTAAATGGGATAGAGGGAGTACTATAATTTTATTAAAATTTGTGTCGTCTATTTCTAAAATTATATTTGAAGGACATATATAATGTTAAAGCAACATGAGTCACACACAAATGCGAAATAATAAATTTATACGTAATCAATAATATGAAATTATGAGAAAATAAAGTGTAGACTCTGTATGTTAGTGTTTAAGTGACTAATTTTCAACTAATGAAAACCACTTGAAATAAAATGGTGGGCATGCTTAGGAAAATTAAAAAAAGGGTTTAGTCCCATAATAATAAATACTTTTGTTGGCCCCCACATGACAAAAGTAAATATTATCACTATAAGATTTCAAATAAAGAAGAGAATATATTCAATTTAAAAGTGTATATGGAAAAATATTTTCTACATAAATTAAATACAACATTAATTGCGCACATCCCCACCTACATTTTCTCCAGAATAAATCATTTTGCACTAATTTAAAATTGAAAAACACAAAAATAATTTCAAGCATCGAATTCCTTTTCCTTTTTAATTATCAGGAAAGCTCAAATAAATGTAAAAACTAGTATCATGAAACCCACAGGAAAATAGGGAAAAATAAAAGGATGCAAATATGGACAGCTTTTGAATTGTGAGGAGGCAGCACAAGTACCGGTAACCAAAATTTAATATAAATATATTTTTTGAAAGTAGAATTAATAATTTTCAATTGCATAAAGTGACGATTTGTTTATGAAAATATTATCATATAATATTACAAAAAGTATTTTCATATCCAGAGGTTTTAAGATTAGCAATAACTATTTAATGTTTTTATTACAGAGTGAATTGAATGTACCTTCTCTCTCTATCTCTCTCGAGAACTCCTTGTATTCTATTTATTATTTGTCTACATGTATAATTTGATTTCTTATTAGGACTGAGATTTTGAGCTGAGGTTGTGCAGCATGGCTTCTGGGGATTTTGTTCTCTTATAGAGAAATAATGTTGGAACAGCTCTAGAACCATGCCAGCTCAATTTTTGCGTTCGGAGTTACTCTATCTTTCTTGGATTCTGGGTTTTATTCTGGTAAGATTTTTTGCTCCGTTTCTCGTTTATGGATTTAATTTTTGTTTTTGTATATAATATCATGCATTTTTTGTTGGATTTTGTCTCTCTCGGATTTTGGGGAGCCCAAAAATGTGATCTTTAATGCATTGTTACGATTTACGCTTTCTTGAATTTGATGGGCATCTCTGTTACCCCTTTCGCTAGATTGAGTGGTTTCAATTTTTGCAAGTCGAAATGTGTTTGGAGATTTGGTTCGCACCGCTAATTAAGGGGGATTCGGGATTTGTGTTCTGAGGAAGTTAAATTAAGGTAGTTAGTTGTAAGGAGAGAGTGAGATAAGAGAGAGAGAGAGGGCGATACAGACGAGGCACCATTGAATGGTTGCTCAGAGAATGGGATTTCATAGGGGAGATGGTAACAGCGCTGTGGGAGCCCAAATCCAAAACCCGGACCCGAAATCGACCCAATTTGCTGCACAGGGCTCCTTATACAGCCTCACTCTTGATGAGGTGCAGAATCATTTGGGGGATTTGGGGAAACCCCTTAGTAGCATGAATCTTGATGATCTTCTCAAGACTGTGTTGACAGTTGAGGCTAATAATCACACAGTGGAGGGTGTTGGGCACAGGCAATCCGCTCAGCAGCAGCAGCAGCCTGCATCGGGCTCATCTTTGAATCGACAGTCTAGTGTTTCTCTTTCTAAGGATCTGAGCAAGAAAACTGTTGATGAGGTGTGGCAAGATATCCAGCTAGAGCAGAAAAGGAGCAGTCTTGATAGGAGTGTCACTCTTGGGGAAATGACACTGGAGGATTTCTTGGTTAAGGCTGGGATCGTTGCAGAAAAGAAGAATACAGGGCCCATTGTAGGTGGGGTTGATGTGATTGGGCTGCCTCAGCAAGCTCCATGGATGAGCTACTCGGTTTCTGCAGTTGCTCCTCCACAGCAGCAACAACAAAATATGTTGCCCGTTTACATGCCTCATCCTATTCCTTCTGTTTTGGACACTGCTTACAATGAAACCCAAATAATGTCGTCTTCCCCGCTGATGGGCACATTGTCAGACACTCAGACAACAAGGCGAAAGAGGGGTCCGGATGAGATAGTTGAGAAGGGTGTTGAAAGGCGGCAGAAGAGGATGATTAAGAACAGAGAGTCTGCAGCACGTTCACGAGCAAGGAAGCAGGTGCTTTTTGTTGCAAATTAATGTTTAGCTGTTATTTTTGTTAAAGTCTTATTTATCAGCTATTTCTGCAATTCATATATATATATATCGATATGCAGGCCTACACCCATGAACTGGAACACAAGGTCTCACGCCTCGAAGAGGAGAATGAAATGCTCAAGAGACAACAGGTTGGCTCTCATCACCCTTGTTTTTTGTAATTATAATTCATTACAGTTCCTTTCTTCTAGTAGTAACTGTTGAATTGGTAATAATGTTAAAATTTGATAATCCACCTCTGTTTTCCACTCAGTTTGTTGGATTCTGATCAAGTACGTGGTTACTTTATACAACTAATTTTAATTGCCTTATGGCATGTATAGAATCTGATATAAGAGCCCTGATATTTCACTGTTGAACCTGAAGTTCAATCTGAATCCATTATATATTGATTGCTGATAATCATAGATGTGTTAGAAATCAGAAATAATTGATTAAAAAGATGCCTTGACCTTGAAAAAATACAGGTTACAAAATGATACTAGTAATATTTTCAGAAATAATTAGAGTATAATTATACACACAGTGCATATCTTTCAGCTTTATTTGTTAAAAAATAATTTTGTGTGTAACTCAACTCAAGTACTTACTCCTTTTTTGCCTCCATACATAACATTGATAGCTGAACTGTTTTGAATAAAAGAATAATTGACTTGGTAAAAAATAAATGTTCACCCTTTGTTTATGCATTATAATTGAGCTTAAATCTTGGTTTGCCTTTGTCATCAATACTCAACCTTTGTGCTAGAAGTAAAACATTTGGAGATTCTTTTATTTCTGTGATTATAAAAAGGTGTCAGGTATCAGAAATTTCTGTACTTCACTTGATCTAAACACATAAAAGAAGACATAACTTCAAAAGAACTATTGAACTTCAATTCAAACTTGAATTTGCCATATTTGTTTCAAGTGATCCAGATTGAGCTTGTTAGTTCTCAGTTGGTGATATCAAATACACAGTGATGTAATGATTGGAATTTTCTTTTAATACAAGTTTTATGAAACACTAATCAATCAGGTGAATAAGCTGTTCTGAACCAAGAAAAAGCACCAAGTTTTTGGGATCTATGTAAATAGCAATTTGTGTTGTAAGTGTGATTAAGTAAAGTAGGATCAGAGTCTTTCTGAAACTATTAAATTCAGTTCCCTTTTTTTATTCCAAATCTTGTTGTAATATCTCTGTTCATTAGTTTCTATAGTAGCAATCTTGTCATCTATGTCGTTTCGATCGTAACTGACCCCTTCCCACAACCTTTTTTCTCCCCCTCCTATATGATATGGTATCAAACTAAAGTACGGGAAGTCAATTTCGTATTCTGTAAAAAGCTCCAACTTTCCACTTGTTGTACGTGAATTAGTTTCTAGTCTAGCTCAATGCTATTCTTTAACATATATCATGGATTGGTGACTGTTAGCTTCTGGTCTATGAACTGAAAGAAACTACTAGTAGTAGAATGTCAATGTAGAGCCATGACCAAATGCATTCAATCGAGTACTATGTCATTATAATATGATGTTGATTTGTTTTGGTATTCATTGAAGGAATGGGAGAAGGTGCTGCCAAGCATACCACCACCACAGCCCAGGTTTCAACTGCGTAGAACGAGCTCCGCCCCCATGTGAGATGAGGATGATGATAATTATGTAGATCGATTGAGCCTGCTTTTGTTCTTCTTGGTTAGAAAGATTAGCTAGTGTTATAGTTTCTTTTATTTTCCTTTTATGTTGCTTTCGACCTTAGTTGCTCCAACATTCTCTGCCTGTCTCTATATGTACATTTTATAGTATAAAGCAACTTGGAATTTATATGGGATAATTTGAGTCATAGTTTACCATTAACTACTTTTGTTATCATTCATCATCAAAACTAAAACTGTATTTTGCCATTATTTCGCAGATGGATGCCACAATCTTGAACCAATCAAGAACTATTATTTCTTTAGACAAAAAGAAACCAACGAGTGCTTGTGTCGTGTGCAAGATAGAGAGATCACAGGGTAGTTTCTTCTAGAACAATCTAATGTTTGTCACCAATAACTTGTCAGAAAATTATACTTAGTACACTTTTTTTTTTCGTTGGAGCCAAAAAATGCAGAATTCAAAGAAACCTTAACTGCACCAACTTCATGGCTAATTGGGGACAAAGTAAATGTGGTTTGCTTTAACATAAACCTCTCTTGATTGCCTTTGCTAAGCAGCAACATTTGCTCAAATCCTCAAACACCACAAGCACAGAAGCCTTTGTTTGTGCTTAAATAGTGCCCCCCAAAATCCCATGATTCCTCCTCCCGCAATCACTCCCAACACATTCGGCTCAAAACCTTGGAACTTATTTGTAAGAACATATGACGAAGGAAAGAAGTTGGCACTTCCTGCCAAACTCATCTTAGTGAATGGTTAAGCCTTTTAAACTAAGACCACTTTGAGAATAATTGAATATATATAAAAAGGTTCATATTCCGATCACTTTCATGTTCTACACAACAATCAACTACAAAAGCCAACACATTATTCAATATATAACTTCTGCCTGCCACTTTATGCTCAACAACAATAAAAATGCTAATACAAAACCAATACTTGCCCAAGAAAAGTCCCAGATGAACATTCAGGCCTCACGCACGAGAAGGGATCATCCCAGCTTTCCTCGCATACGCAAAGATTCCACCTGCCTCGATGACGGGCCCAGCATCCCCAATCGGTTTCAGGTTATACTCTTTCCCAGTAGTATGATTGATCAGCTTACACTCCTCACCAAGTTCAATCGTCACCACATCCCCAGTACTACACTCCTCGCACAACCTCCCCTCCGATTCCAACGGGTAAATCTCTCCGGTAGCAACCGAATTACGGAAGAAGATCCTCGCGTACGACTCCGCCACCACAGCCGCCACGCCGGCTGCTCCCAGGGCCACGGGGGCGTGCTCCCGTGATGAGCCGCAGCCGAAGTTGTCGCCGCCGATGACGATCGAGTACTTGGTCTTGGTGGCGCCAGGTTCCATGAACCGGGTTTGGTACGAGGAGGGGAGGCCGATTAGGGCGTAGGAGCCGAGCTTCTCGTACTCGTCCGGGTTGGAGGGGACGAGTGTGAGGTACTCCGCGGGAATGATTTGGTCGGTGTCGATGTTGTCTCCGACGACGTAGCATAGCCCATGGAATGTGTTGGCGGCGGCGGAGGCATTGGGGGAGGCGGCGGACGGGGAAACGGCGGCGGGGGTTGTGAATCGCGAATCGCGGTGGAGCTTGAGGGATTTGTAGTGGGGAAATGAGGGATTGGTATGGGAGGAGACGAGACCAAGGGAGGGGGAGAGAGAAGGGAAAGTAGGGTTTGGGGAAGGAGAGGAGAGGTTGAAAGCGGATGGTGTTGACATCGCTGCAGCGGCCGCCATTGTTTTGGTGTTAGAGTGAGAGAGAGAGAGATGATGCTTTATTGTGATATTTGTATTGTAGCTAAGGCATGTAGCTAGGGCAACTTTAAATACTCTCCTCTCTCTCCCATATTAATGTTAGTGTTACTGTTACACATCCTATTTTGATTTATCTCATTAATATTCACTCATTTTTTTAAATAATATTCTAGTTTTCTGAATTTTTAAAATAATCATTCATATCCTTATTCTAATTATACAAATTTGATTTTATTTCTTTCATTTTTAATATTTAATTTATCTTTTATTATTTTTACACTTAAAGTTACTTCACACAAGAAGGTTTTTTATTATTTTTATACTAAAATAATTGAGATTATTGAGAACAAATTAACATTAAATAAGGTTAATATAAGCCTGACCTCAAAATATCATTTAAAGAAAAAAAAATAGGAGAGTATATGTTTTCTAAAGCATGTAAAATCAGCCATGCATCTTTTATTAATATAATCTCTAGCCAAAAAGTGATTTTGTCCTAATAAATAATAATTTCCTAAAAGTAATAGGATGTAGAAATAAGGAAAGACTGTGTATTGCGAATACACTTGCCTACATGACCAATAAAACTGATTGTTGCAACAGAGATATACATTACATATGACCAATAAAACTGATTGTTGCAACAGAGATATACATTACATACAAAGTAAGTTGTATCCTGTAGTGTAAAACGTTACAAGAAGTGTACTGACCAAAAAGTGTGTATTCGTGCAGAGATTCGTAATACCTTTTTACAAGGGTAAGGAAGGCCTACTACAGGAGGATGTAATGTCTCAAGGAAACTAGAGACAAACTAACTGAGATCTTTCCAAACGTGAAAATCAGTAGTTGAATCAGTATAATTTACAACAATGTCTTGGCACCCCAACATAAATGTGCTACGAATAGTATCTACATTCATCAAAGCATGTGCAGAGCCACTAGGACTAGCTACAACTGCAACTTCTTCTGTGCCAACTGTTACCTCAGTGTATCCTTTTTCCACTTCTTTGTTTTCCAGCTGCAAATCACACCTCAAAATCAGAGAGAATCATTATCAACTTACATTTTTGAATCATATCCCACATAATTGGAATTGGAATTAAGGTGTCTCAAAAGATATAGGGAGGGAATGCAGTTATATTTCGTAAAGGATACATATAAAAAGATAAAGAAATATAACAGCATGCCAACATTCATTTGTACCCTTTTCCTTTTCATCACAAAAAAGTTATAAAATCCTTCTAATCAGTGGTTTCTCAGTTTGATTCATCCTACAAAATTTGGGGGACATACTAAAACTCACATTGTTGGGAGCTTAAAACAGCTCATGGCAGAAGATAAACTTTTGAACAGCTTACTGGGGTAAAAAGTTACTAAGTTCGTACGTTCTATGATCTCAGCTTCAAGTTTCACTATAAGGTCCCTCAGTAATATAGATATATTTCATCCAAAAATAGTTGATAATTGATGGAATATATTACGCACCCTAAGCACAGTTTTAGCTCCCCATATCACAAATGTTTCGTTACAGGTGTGGTGTCTGTGGTTTCCCCGCAAAGTTCCGGGTCTGATCTCACCCACATGAACTGAAGCACAAGAAACTGCTCCACCTGCAAGTTTCCACTTCATTCAGAAACGATACAACACACTTCTGCATAAGAAGAGAAACGGCGAGAGCAATACTCCAATACAAGTTTCGATTTCAATATTTTATGCTACCGATTAACCATTATTTGATTTTTACAATTCACACGTATCGACAGCAGGAAATATTATAAACGATCTCAAAGTATCATCAGCTGCTAGCCTGCTGCAGAAATTAGAGTGAGCTTAGTTCAGCAGCAACACAAGATCAGAGAGAGGCACACCAATTCCCAAATCAGAAAGTTATAGCAGATTCAAACTCGTGCACCTTATGCAAAGGAAGTAGTACCACACCCTCTCATCCAACATTGCTACACCCCACAATAACATAATAGCACATATATATGTTTCAACTCAACAAGGAGTAACATAACCTAGTGCCACATTCATCCAGAATCAGATAATTCAAAAACAAAAACTCCAGAAGAATACGGGAAAAGGACCTGAAACGCCGAACTTGATAGCAACTGAAACGGGATCAATCATCCAACCACGCCTATCCTTCATCAAAGGAGACGAAGCCGAGGAGAATTTCAAAACATTTCCACTAGAATCCTTGGTGTAACCGCCGGTCTTGTCATTTACACTGTACGAGGACTGGTGAAAGGACGGATTGCTGTGGCGGTGCTGCAATCTGAGCGAAACCCATGCGAGAAGACAGAAAATTGAGAGCAGAAACGGGAATGCGTGGGGTTTCTTGAGGAAGATCTTGAGTGAATTCAAACGGGTCGATGGTGTTTGCGGGGTTTGAGGCAGGAACTGAGGAATCGAGTGCGGAATAGAGTTCTGATTGGGGTCGGATATCGGGAGCGGGTACGAGGAATACGATGCTCTTCTAGGGTTCGCCATTGATGTCAATTTAGATAAATTGAGGAACTGATTTCTTCACTGAATTTTCATGATTAGATATTAGTGTTTTGCTTTGAATTGATAACAGAATCATCTTCCAGTATACAAGTATACATACATTCATACATTCGAGATCCCGCATTACATCTTCTGTTTCTTTTAGCTTTTGAATTGATTAATTTTAATTTACTCACTTCATCCCACTTGGATTTTTAGCAATTATTAGTTTTATTTAATCAAAAAAATAGTCGCAATTTTTTATGGAACAGAAAAATATTTTTATTATTTTAAAAAATAAATCATTATTCAATTGATTACATTCAATAGGCCTTTTATAAAACAAATATCAACCCTTAAAAATAGTTAAAAAAATTATGTATGAATGGAAGGTCTTTTCTAATCGAGACATAATATGAACATGACATTTCTTATGGCTAGAATGTTCTATTTTTGGAAAGTAGGAATACATTCAATAAACTGGGAAATAATATGATATACTAACACGTTCTTTTTCTTTATATAAACATTATTAAAACAATAATTTTAATTTTTTTATATTTGAAATAGAATAAATTTCATATTGAGACATACTTTGCTAAAAGTAAAACTACGTCCCTTATTTAAAAACTCATGTACACTGTAAACGATTACTCATCCATCTTCATGGAAGAAGAGTAAATAAATATGTCAAAATCAGCTTAGGAGACTCTCACTATCAGCAGCGGAACTCAAATGCTCATCTTCATCGTCATCGTTGGGGACAACAAGAAACGGCCTGAATGTAGTAAGGAGGCCGACGAACTCAACAACGTTTAACATGAAGAAAACTAGGTGAACACCTGCAAAAAAACATAAAAGAAAATAGGGACTACTGCTATCAAATGCTGAAACGTAGATGCTTTCTGAGATTCATAGATTATTACATCAACATATATATGATGCAAGAAAGGAAAACAACTTTTTAACTTTTTCTGATGGAAATGTTTATTGCCATAATATCTATACCTGGTAAGATGTCTGCATCCAGACGGCTTTGAGAGTAGGAGAGCCTGCGGTCGAGAAAGTGATGTTAGAGCGTGCAAATTAGAGAGGAATCACGCAAAAATATGCCCACCGTAGAGCATTGTATCAAGAAAATTACTGATAAACAGCTGCAGCTATTCATTTGGACGAGACACATAGAAGGGCTTTGCTATGTATAATGATGAAATATGTTGCAGAAAAATCGAGGTGATGAGAAGATGAAAACGTAAGCTAAAAATGATAATTATTTGAGAGAGAAACTCACAGGGAGCCTCCAGCTGCAGGGCCAATTGCTTTACAAATAGACATAGCTGTCATGGATATGCCATTTGCAGCTCCTCTCCGCTCTTTCGACTGAAAAAACAAAAAAAAGAGATAGACTTGTAAATGTGGAACGTGACCCTTTGATATGCAAAACGTGTCCGGAATAGAAGCTTGGTAAGGAGAAATTGTGACGAACCACAGCTCTATTTTGAAGAACTAACAGTCCTGTCGTGATAGAAATCTGTCATGTTTGTCATAAATCAGTGGCAAAAATACAAAAATATCGATGAATGATTGAAAGAAAGACCATCTTAATGTGGGGGGAACTCACAGAGAGTACATTCTTCAACATTGAAGCACAATTAAGCAGCAACAACAGAACCACACCCGATAATTTGGATAGAAACGGGTAAATTGTTAGCAATGGCATGGTAATGATCTGCAACTCGATAAATAGGCAGACAAAACTTTAGAACGAAAAAAGAAAGGAAAAAAAGATAAAGATATTAGATATACGAGTTTTACAGAGATGTACAGCTCCTATACGAGAAACCATGATGGGTCCAAGCATCCTCTCGATCCAGGTATAGATAGATAGCTGAAAGATTAGCATACCAACCCCTGCATGATCGCCGAATCATCAAATGAGATATCTTGAAATTTAGTAAACGGTATGTTCTTTTAAGTGGCTCCACTACTTAAAAATAACAATACCACATCATGATAAGCTGCATGAATTGTCACGTTGCAAGAGAAGGGTAAGTACCAAACTGCCTACCTGTGATTGAAAGAACTTCACCAACATCTGCAGAGTCAAATTGTAGTCCCCCGAGCCTCTTTGAGCTGACGGCCCATAAGGAGAATATCTAGAGGAAATAAAATAAATATCACTAAATATTTGAGTTTGGTGTTTTTCAGATTCCAGAAACCAATAAGAAGGTGTTGCTTGTTGAGGAATGGTATATTAATATTAGTGAAGCTGATCTAATTACTACATAAGTTTATATCACAAGGATCGTTATCAAATTAATAATGTACAGAATGTGATATAGAACTGAGGTACAAAATATTGATTATAAGATGTTACATTAGATTCTCATAAATATAGATTCTTTATAGAAAGGAAAATAACAGAACCAAGAAAATACCTCACTATAGGCCATATCTTGAAGTTGGAAAATGCAGTACACCATGATAGCAGACATCAAGGGCCAATTTCTTAAGAGGCTTTGCTGAGGTTTCTTCAACTGAATTGACTCATAAGTATCGTCTCCTGTCGCCACTTTCTGTGACATAGAATTTTTATCTATGTTTTCTTTATTATGGGCGTGAACTGTTTCCTGAAATTATTCATATTTGAAGGGGAGTGGTAACCAACTATGTCAAGTTGTCATATCTTCAAATTGGAGAATTTTGATATGCAAGAAATAGCACAATTTAAGGTAATTTTGTAGTTTAGAAAAGAGGAAGGAACTTAAGACTGTAAATATGCATGAAAACGATGGCGTAGGACAGAACGTACAGGAAGCCAGAAGCAGAGGATAGATGCCACAAAAGCGAAGACTGAGATCACGAGACAAGGTAAAAAGTACGGAAACCTGCAGTAGATTTTGATAACATAGTCAGTTTATGCCTTAAAACAGCATAGACAAAAAGTATAATAAGTAAAACGGACTTAATTACCTTCCAAATATAGATTTTTCAGAGAAGATGTTTGGATATTTTTCTGCAGGCTAAAACAATAGAAGTTAAAATAATACATAGTCTATCTAAATACACCTGGAAGAATGTTAAATAACAAAGCAGAAAATATAAATAGTACAGATTCTAATAAAATTTTCGAGCTATTTTGTTCTTTGGCAATTTCAATGGAACAGTAGAAATCACCTGTGCAAGAAAACCACCTACAGCAGGACCGACGACCAAGCCTATGCCCCAAGATGTGCTAATCTGTAATGATCGAGTAAAAGAAAACAGCCAACGTAGTACATATCAGATGAAATTTGATAAGATCAAGCAACATGTAAAGGAAAAGAGAAAGGATCAAACTCCTCACGACTGACATCCCCAAAGCTTGGTGCTCTTTACGACAAATTTCAGAAGCATATGCCTGAGTGAGTTGGAAATTCGAAGATGAACATAAGTTTCGGTAGATATCTAAATGCTAAGAAACATCTGAAAATATAGTTAAATTACTAAGAAGGTTTTGGATCAACATACTCTCAAAGGGCCGAGCGTGCCACATAAACCTCCAAGAAGAAACCTTGTTGTAATGGCCATCCAAAAGTTTACACTAACACCAAAAAGTGTGTTGAATACAGCCCTGAATAGTTAATCCAAAATGAAGAATGTGAAAAGAGTACTTATGATAAGGCCAATTAGCACAAATAGAGTCGACATGCAAATGAAAAGAAAAAATTTATGGACACTCACACTATAAAAGTGCCGAACATTATTACTGGTTTCCGACCATATTTATCAGCTACCATCCCCCATAGAAGAGAAGTGAAAGCTCTCCCAACCATGAATGCAGATCCTTCAAGAAATATAACATATGTGTTGACACAAGATTAACAAACGAATAGTAGTATACTATACAACAATGTTTAAAAAGAGATCAACCTACGTATCCAGCATAGTAACTTATGTCTTCCTCTTTGTCTGTGATATGGAGATCTCTGACCTGCAGTCCATAGGTAAGATATAATTTCATAACTGTACCAAATGAAGCACGTCCTTGCAAATGCTGAAAAGCTAAAATACAAAATTTTAACGGTTAAGGAGCGTCATTACCATAAAGTACAGGAAAGGAAAAAGAGACGATATTGGTAGAGCTGTAGATGAAACCACAAGATATCATTATATTATAGTAAAGAAATGTAACATCAGTAAGCATTTTATGGACAGTAAATATACAGATAAGGAAAGGTCAAGCAAAAAAGTTCCCACTATTTCACAAGCCAAAGTGAAATCATGAAAATTTTAATCTATAAGTGATGCACATATATTTCAAGTACGAATCATATACCGTCTATGGACATTTCCACCGGTTATGGGATTCTTGCAGCTAATGTCAGTGTCTATGAGAAAATCAACTTTTACGGACTTCAAACCATCATAGATGGAGCTTCGAATTGATGCAAAACCGTCTCCCATACCACCCATTTTACACTTACTAAATATTTTAATTAGCCCATTTATTAGAAGTATTATTAATACTACATGAATTTCAAA
Source organism: Leonotis leonurus (assembly GCA_026898415.1). Classification (NCBI taxonomy): domain Eukaryota; kingdom Viridiplantae; phylum Streptophyta; class Magnoliopsida; order Lamiales; family Lamiaceae; genus Leonotis; species Leonotis leonurus. The sequence continues at coordinate 3,673,316 of JAPKLX010000009.1, forward strand.
GCAAATTCCTATATCTCTTATTACTTCTAAAAAAAAGTAATAATCAATATTCCCTTCGTTCACGAAAATGGTTTAAATTTTACCATTTTTGGATGTCCACAAAAATTGTTTACATCTCAAAATTTTCATTTATAGTGGTGGGCCAATCTCGTCCGGCCTGAGGAAACCTTTGCACGCCTCCGTTACCTCTTGGGAGGCCTACGCCCCATAGAAACTGTCTACCTGAGACTGTCCCTTGGTCCGTATGTCCTGACACAAGGTTAGAATTCTAGCTCTTCTCTGATGGCTCGGGCCCCCCGGAAGGAGGCCTTCTTCGCCTTCCACCTAAGCTATGCAGGAAAGGCAATCACAGGGAACAGTCAAGCTTCATAGGGTTTCTGTCCAGGTGTAGGTAGTCCGCATCTTCACAGACATGTCTATTTCACCGAGCCTCTCTCCGAGACAGTGCCTAGATCGTTACTCACCACGATCAATACTCACATCTCAATTAAAAATAATAACCTTAGTTGGACCCAAATCTCACTCACTACACACAACTCAATTTAAAAGACTAACTACACATTTATATAAAAGTCAAAACACATTATTAAAATCCGTGCCGAGTCGAACCGTAAACCATAAAATTAGCAGGCTAAACTAAACTAAAAATTCAACTATAATAAAACAGAAATAAATAAATTTAAACTTAAGGTAGAGAATACATTAGCAGGTTAATGGAAATTGACACTCCACTCATAATTTTGCTTATAATGCTTGGAAAAAGAGTTAGCCGCAGAACAGCTATCTATCTAGAATGCTTATAATGCTTGGAAAAATTCAACTATAATGCTTGGAAATTGACACTCCACTTATAATGCTTGGAAATTGACATTAGCAGGTTCAAGGAATAAAGAGTTAGCCGCAGAACAACACAGTCGATCAATATCCCCTTTTGAAACAAAATAAAGCAACGGAGGAAAAAGAGAAAACAAATTTGCAGACAGCTACACTTATTTGAGTTATAAAAGAGAGCTTATTTCCCTCGTGTCACTCTTAACGCATATTGTACTCACTCGTTATCAAGTGCCCACCATGTAACTAGAAAGTTAAAACAAAATGCAACCATTCAAGTCCCACATCAACAAATTTATCCATCACATCCAACTTCAACAATCAGGGCTGCTAACAAAACAATCCAACTATAGAAAAGTCAAAGATGAAAACTGCGAGCATTCTCCTCAATAGTCAAAAAGACGAAGATTATCATACAAATTCAATCCTTTTCACGTACGAAACCCCAAAAATCAAATTAAAGCAAGCCCATATACCCAACAAACATCAAGAACAGCTGAGTTCAAAGTTGTGTCTGAAACAGTAAAACTACAAACATCATGACTACCGAAAAATCAAGAAATGCTTGTTTACCTGCAGCGAGAGTGATAATCCAAACCATAATCAAAAGCTTGAAGGGAATCCGGGCGTCGGAATTCTTGGCCTGTTCGATGTTGCACGCCGCGCAGTTCTTGAGGTACTCTTGTTTCTCGATCAGCGGCGCAGCATTTTCATCCATTTTAGGACGCGCTCGTTGGCCTTCAGCAACGTAATTCAAAACTCCATTACACTTTCAATCGAATTTTGTAGGTTCTTAAACCGGGTAATAAATTGGCGGAGTACTCACAGCTAATAATATTAAATTGGTGGTGCTCAGCTTCAATAATGACTCGCTCACTAGTCACTACTTGAAGCTCAACTATATCAATTTTCTACTAATATACTCAATCCATTTTTTTATTACATATGCTCATTTTCTCCTTTTGTTTATATATGAAACACGTTCTTTTATAATATAGCGACTGATCTAAGTAGTGCTTTCAAATTCCCGGGCCGGGTCGAAATCATCTCCAATAAATCAACTCAACTTTCATTATTTATGGTAAAATTATTTTAGAAATATGTCAAATTTAGTGGAGGTACAAATAAGAAAATTATATCAAATTTAGTGAAACATATAGAATATATATAAAATTGTTTTTTATACGCAGCACAAACGTGCTCATCACGCATATGATAATAACACATATAAACATACAAATTATTATAATTTTTATTTTTTATTAATTTATATAAAATAAATATTAAATTATATTATAATCAACTCATCGCATTCCAAAAGAACAGATTCATAAATTTTTAAACTATTTATTGTTCGTATACGTGACATCGTATCAGTGTCGGGCACATAAAGTTATGTCATGGATATGGAGCAATTTTATTTGTATCTAATGCATATTAACAAGGAAACTAGTGATTGTATTCGTTTGACTCTTTATTTGCATTGTTTTGACTTTATTTGGAAATATAATATAAAATCAAACATATATTCCACGAATGTGATGAAATTAAAGGCAAATAAATAGGATGATCACTTTTGTGATTATTCGTTATTCTAACAGTGATTACTTTACGCAAAATTAAATTCTAAAGTTCAGCATGTATAACCATTCGTTTCTAACTTGAACATCACGATGGGATATAATTTATGTACCGAACAAACGCTTTTAAGTTTAAAAAAAAAAGAAAAGGTAAATGAATGTTATAATATGAGTGCTTAAGTATCATTGAAGTTTTTTCATTTTTAATAAATCTTTGTAAAGTCGTAATCATGTGTAGTTTAATATTAATTATAGGGCACTTTCAAGTTTAAATATTACTAAAAGGGATCAAATGAAAACTAGTTCTCTCTCAAAAAACAATCTATTTTTTATGGGATGCACCCACACACCCACACACACAAATTTAACAAAATAATATATATTATTTAGAGGGATATATATTATATTTTTGTATGAAAGGATATATATATATACATTGTAGTTTTAGTATGCAACAAGAAGATATGTTCCTTCATAAACTAGTTAATTAATGTTACTGATCCAGGGAATATATTAAAGTTCAAAAGGCTTTTCGATACTTTTATTAAAGATGAAATGATTAGATATATCACATTAATTTATTAATAAGATAAGATTGATGTAAAAGTGAATGTTATGGGAATATATGAAAGTTTCTTTGTCAAATTATCGGTTCAAATTCATCTTAATCGAATCCAAATTATTGATATGGTTCCAAGAAGACTCTCAATTCCGATGAACACAAACTTTATATATGGTTCATATATTGTGTATTCATTAACTTCTTCAAATAATGAGTGACTACATTTATTTGTAATTAATAAATTAAGACTCTTAAATTCTCAATACATTTAAACTATGGACTAGACATATAACCCAAATTAATTACTAATATAAAAAGTTATGATCAATATTAAAATATTAATAAATAATAATATATGCATGCGACTATATATTTTCAAAATTTTGAATCTCGAAATACTCTTGCATTGTGGACTAATCAAATTTGTAGTGAATATGAGCACTTTGATTATTAATTTGCAAATTAATTGATCTATTTCTCTATCCTAATTCATTTAAGTTTATGGTGACAAATAGTATATATACGTACGGAACTCATTTAATGCAATCCATGATTATATTGTGTCCAAAAGGTACGAAAAAATTTGTATTTATCTAGATGGAATGTATGAAACGTGACAGCCTACAACATCAAATTATAATTAATAATGTCGTGCTAGTTGATAGAAGGTCGGACTCGAGAAAACAAAGTCTAGCTAATTCGATTAATTGGTCATAAATATTTTATTTATTATGAAATGATAATGATTGAAATTGAACAAATTTAGCAATAGATCAATTATTATTATTAAATTTTTCATGGATATGATGCATGTGTGACTCGATCAATATTTTGTTCGCTGGACTATAATGAAAGAGAAAAAGAATATAAACTTGCATGTGCGCGTCGTCACAGAATGAGCATAGAATAAAATCGTGCTATGACGACACCAAGATAATATATACATATGTTTTGAATTGGCCTTGTTGATCTTCAAAGATTTCGCAAGCTAAAAAATCAAACTCATCGATAATTCACGTGAACAAAATTGTACGAAAAAAGAAAGAATATATATATATATATATATATATATACTAGTAATGAAAAAGTAAAAAGAAGAAAACATGAACTCACACACTATAAATGAGAACGATACCTTTTTCGAAAAGAAAAACGAGCTGAGATGAGAAGAATATCAAAGCAGAAAAGATGCTCTAACTTAATTTGTGATATTAATTTACAGGATTCTGCACAATATATCTTGAAGCTTTAGGGAGTGCATGTGCATCGTCGTTACGCCTTTAACTAAATAACTCAGGTGCACGCATGCATGAAATATTAATTCAAATAAATTCTAGTAGCAAATTAATTGCTCAGTACGTAACTAATAATATGCTGTTGATTTGCAGTGGAGTAGGTTATGGATGAAAGCAATAGCATGCTGCAGGAAAATCTGGTGGAGGCAGCTGCAGGGACATCCTCAGCAGAAAGAAAGTATGGAGAAATGAAGGAAAGAGTGATGGAAGAATGGAAGAAGATATGGAGAATAGCATTGCCTAGTGTGATTTCCAGAGTCACTTCATTTGGGACAATTGTCGTCACACAATCATTCATCGGACACATCGACTCCACCCATCTCGCCGCCTATGCTCTTGTCCAAACCTTATCCGTTCGATTCGTCAATGGCATTGTGGTATATATTAATTTATTATCTTAACACAAATTAAGTAATTTTTTGGCTGTTAATTGTTGTTGTTTGGAGGTAGATCGGGATGTCGAGCGCGACGGAGACGCTGTGCGGGCAAGCATACGGCGCGGGGCAACATGAGATGATGGGAATATTCTTGCAACGGTCGTGGCTGGTAGACCTAGTGACACTAACCCTGCTGCTCCCCATCTTCGTGTTGGCGACGCCTATTTTTAGGGGTTTGGGGGAGGAGGAAGCCATAGCCGTTTCGGCGGGGTACATTTCGCTGTGGTTCATACCCTTCCTGTACAGCATCGTCTTCGCCTTGACCATCCAAATGTACCTGCAGTCGCAGCAGAAGAACATGGTGGTTGCGTGCCTCTCCTTGATGCAGTTTGCCATCCACATACCATTATCGTGGGTTTTGGTGGATGTTTTGGAAATGGGTGTGGGCGGTGCAATGTGTGCCCTCTGTGTGTCGGCGTGGTTGGTGGTGTTGGGGGAGTTTGTGTTCATTTTTGGAGGGTGGTGCTCCCATACTTGGAGAGGATTCACCACCGCTGCGTTTCGTGATATTCTTCCTGTCGTCAAACTCTCCATTTCGTCTGGTCTTATGGTCTGGTAAGTGCTAATTCTTCCATTATTATTACTCTCCACTATCTTAATTACAATATATATGAAATTATATATATATTTGGACATGCATGCAGCTTGGAGCTATGGTACTATGCCATTCTGGTGTTGCTAGCTGGCTACATGAAAAACGCAGAGGTTTCAATCTCTGCATTCTCCATATGGTAATATAATTAATCATATTTCCCCTCCATGCATGCATGATCCATCACCAATTAAAAAGCATATATACTGATGGATTTAAGTAATAATATTAACTGAAAATAAAAAAACGATATATATATCAGCCTGAACGTGAGCGGGTGGGAGTTCATGATCAGCCTGGGAATGATGGGAGCTGCTATGTACGTATTTCAATATTTCTTTCCCTAGCTAGCTAGCTAGCCCTCTCTTCTTAATTAATTATAAGTTTTTGTCACACACTCACTCACTCACTCATTTGTTAATCAGTGTTAGAGTGGCGAATGAGCTAGGGAGAGGCGACGCCGAAGCCACAAGATTCTCGATCAAAGTAGTGATGACCATATCAGTAGTGATAGGGTCGATATTTTGGATAATGTGCTTGATGTTTGGGAAGAAGCTTGGCTACTTGTTTAGCAGAGACGAGGAAGTGGTGGAGGCGGTGTCGGATCTCTCTGTATTGCTTGCCTTCTCCATGCTGCTCAATGGCATATATCCAGTCCTCTCAGGTGTAGCAATTGGGGCAGGGCTGCAAACAAAAGTTGCTATTATCAGCTTAGTTTGTTTCTATGCAATTGGGTTGCCTGTTGGAGCTGTGCTTGGATATCTCATTCATCTCCAAGCTAAGGTCACACAGCCATTTTGAAATATTAATTCTACCTTCTTCTACAACTTAATTAACTAGTGCAGTAATTAATATCCAGTTATATATATTTAAGGATGGTAGAAATTAATGAATGCAGGGGATCTGGATAGGAATGATGAGTGGAGTAGTGAGCCAGACACTTGCGCTTAGTTTCATGACTTGGAAAACTAATTGGGATGAAGAGGTATATATTAGGTTGATCAATCAATTAACTTATATAAATGAATTATTATACGTAATTGTTTTTTGGTTTTGGGCATGCAGGTTTTGCTAGCTTCAGCTCGTCTAAGGAGATGGTGCTTGAAATCCGGTGAAGAAAATGAAGAGCAGAGTATGAATTCTTGAATCTTAGCTTAATTAGGAGTTGAAGCCACTAACTAATAAATAAGATCGGTTTATTACTATATCAATGTTGATTAATGCCTCTATTCTGTATTTCTTTTTATTTTATTTTAAAGTTCATAATTTTAACTAATCAGGTATGCCTTTAAAACCGCCCACTTCGAATCTTTATCTACTACTACTAGCATTACCATTTCCTCGATCATATATATAGAAATATAACTCACTCATATTAGTTTTTTTAATTAATGAGTTTAAATCATATACTAATTTCGTCCTCATACAATTTTATTTTTAATAAATGCCTTATTAAACTGGGACATCGTAATCCTTGGTCAAGTTACGACCAAGTAATTACAGATGGAATAAAATTAATTACAGATCAATATATAGTTTGATTATGTAAAGACAAGGGCATGCGTTTTCTGGCCGCCTAATTAGAATCCTCAATTTGAATATTTTGTTCTTTGTTTGGTAATATACGTTGGCATGTAAAAAATTGATGGAGTGATTATATAAAATAGCTAAAAAAATTATAAAAGATAAATAATAGTCATAAATGTAATAATATTTAAATTCTACTTATTTGTAATTTTTTTTGTACAGAAATACTCTTATACTTATTTTTTTTAGATTTCTAAGTATAAATAGTATGAATCGTATTGAATCATATTATTCATACGTGATAATAAGTTTTATTAAAGTGTACGCATGTATGAATCGTACGAATGAATATCATTCATACCGTTCATATCGGTCGTATCATTCATACAATTAAATTTAAATAGAAGGGTATTTGTGGTAATTCGCATTCAAAATGGCTAGAATTTAAATTCTTTTTGTGTTTGTGGCTATTATTTGTCTTTTACAATTTTTTTAACTATTTTGTATAATTAACACAAAATTTAATGTAATTATTTAATCATAGAGTATACTGTATACGAGCGAAGAAATGTAATTTTTGATATTTTTTATTTATTGAAAAATGAGGATGGTAGTTATAAATAAATAGTCTATCTTTCGAAACTATTTATATTACTTTAATTATTCAAGTTAATAAGTGATTAATTAGTATATGTGTTGTTAAAAATACTTCACACTATAGTAATTAAGTAGTAGTAAGTATTTTTTTATTTTTTAAAAATGATAAATTTTATTTTTTATTTTTAACGAAATATTTGTCATCTTCTACTTATAATTTTGGATTATCTCTACATACATAATACGACTTACATGCTATTGAATTTTTTTTTCTTCTTTCTGTACATTTTTTATTTAAGGTAATATTGTTGCCTATCGGCCTTCTCCTTTTATATTCAAATTTTAAAATCATTAAGAAAATACAAAAACTTTGAATTAATGCACATAGTTTAATTATATATTTTTTTCCGTTTCAATAAACATTACACATTTTCTTTTCCAACACAATTAATAAAAAAAGTGTATAGAATTTACAACTGCGATATGGCTTATCTCTTTTTAATTAAAATTAACGTTTTCATTTTTGGATTGCATTAAATTTATTCGGACAACCCAAAAAAAGAAATTGTGTTATGTTTAGTGGAATACCAATATTTATTCTCAAATTATTGATGATTGTACAACTTAAGAGTGAATTGCTAAGGATATAATTTAGTATAAAATCAAGAAAATTGACAAATTAAAATAAATAATTTTGGATTATACAGACATTTAGTGTAAATTAAGTTAATGAATAGTAATATATATAGAAATGAAGTGATTTTAAAGTTGGAATGCAAAACGGAAAAATGAATACAAGTTCATGAAGTTAGATGTGAATACCCCATTTATTTGCTTGTGATTCTCCCAATTCTAAAGTTAAAATCTGAAGTGTCTGCCACATGCTTGCATATCTGAAGTGCTTAATCTGACCTGAAGTGTTTCTATATTGCGCACTATTCTTGATTGGGCACTATTGCCATTAATTGCGTGCCTTGCACTGTTTCCGTGACCTTATTACATATCTACTGCTGAATTTCAAGTGCTAAATTTCAGGAATCATCACACTTTTCCAAATATATTCTGAACTAACCATGTAGGTCAAAATTAACAAAAGAGCCTTCAAACTGAATGCTCACCTGAAGGTCATCAAGAAGTCATTGAATTTAGATGTTGCCATGCTCACTCTTATCTTCAAGAAGCCATTGAAGCTGCCAAAAAGGGGGAAGAGTTGAGCATCACTGCTGGTGCCACTGAAAACATCCCCACTAAAGAAGATAAGATAGATGAAGAAAAGGATGAGGATGACAAGGAGGACTCTCCTGAAGTCGAAATTACTGAAATTCAGATGGTGCAGAAAGAAAGAAGAGAAGACTTCTGAGTCTTGTATTTCATTCTTACTGAAAGCATTCTGTACTGAAACTCTAATCTGAATGAAATACATATTTTTATCTTTGACCTCAACCTGATGACAACCATTTAGTTGTCCAGGTAGAATCTGAACATTATCTCGTGGAAACAACCTGATGACAATATTCTAGTTGTCCAGGCTCTGATTATTTATATTTTTTTTTGGTTTGATAACTGATTAACTGTCACACCCCAAATCCCGAGGGACGGCGCACGCGCCAAGGGCATGACTGGGCGGGGATAAAAGAAGCGGGAAAGAAAGGGGGCATTGTGTTCGTGTGCATTATTATATAAGTGAGAGTTGTCCTTGAAAATCGGACAACATCTCCTCTATAACTTTGACTATGCCATTTTACAACCCAAACAGCTAACCAATGCAAAGACAATGTCTATAAAATGAATCTAAAATGAATCATATGCAATATGGAGATAATACAGCTCGAGTCATGGGAGCGGTAATCCAGAATCCCAAGCGGCCGAATCATCCAAGATGAAATGAATTGGAGATAATACAGCTCGATACATGGGAACGGTAATCCTGAATCCCAAGCGGCCGAATCATCCAA